>OY992876.1:358167204-358239704 GCA_963921405.1 Cepaea hortensis | reverse complement strand
GTTCAGAAAAATATATATGTTTGTTTTGTAGGCTACAAGAAAGTTGTTGATAGAGCACAACTTGAACGACTAAAATCATGCCTTCATGATATAGGAGTAGACGGAAAGAACATCAGACTTATTAGTAACTTGTACTGGAAACAATTGGCGTTAATTAGATGTGGAAATAATTATTCGTCGTCCATAGAATTAAAAATGAGTATTGTCAAATGCTACGTATACTCAACACTACTGTATGACGCGGAAGCCTGGACATTGAACAAGCAACTAGAAAGTCGAATAGAGGCCTTGGAGATGTGGATATACAGAAGAATATGTCAATTTCGTGGAAACAAAAACAATCAAATACAGAGATTCTAGAAAAACTGGGAATGAAAAGCGAGTTATAGAAAGAAATAAAATAGAGGCAAGCGAAATATTTCGGCCACGTTAAAAGACATTACATTCTTATAAAAACTATACTGGAGGGCAAGGTTGGGGGAAAGCGAGCAAGAGCCAGACAACGATACAAGTGGGAAGATAACATCAAGAGATGGACGCACATCAATCTGATAGAAATTTACAGTCAGGGCGAGAGACAAACAGTGTTGGAGATCCATTTGCAGCCAATCTTCATTGTGGAGACGGCACCTGATTGATTGATTGATTGATATAGCACTAGGAAATGTACGTATTCACAGTAATACAGCTTACACAGCACTAGGAAATACACATCTTCACAATAATATCGCTTATATAGCACTATGAAATATAGATTTTCAGAATAATAACGCTTATATAGCAATGAACGTTGTACATATTCATAATACTATCGCTTATAAGCACTAAAGAACGTCCATATTCATAATGCTATCACTTATAAGCACTAAGGAATGTACATATTCATAATGTTATCACTAATAAGCACTAAGGAATGTACATATTCATAATGCTATCACTTATAAGCACTAAGAAATATACATATTCATAATGCTATCACTTATAAGCACTAAGACATGTACATATTCATAATGCTATCACTTACGAGCACTAAGAAATGTACATATTCATAATGCTATCACTTACGAGCACTAAGAAATGTACATATTCATAATGCTATCACTTATAAGCACTAAGGAATGTACATATTCATAATGCTATCACTTATAAGCACTAAGAAATGTACATATTCATAATGTTATCACTAATAAGCACTAAGGAATGTACATATTCATAATGCTATCACTTATAAGCACTAAGAAATGTACATATTCATAATGCTATCACTTATAAGCACTAAGAAATGTACATATTCATAATAATATCACTTATAAGCACTAAAAAATTTACATATTCATAATGCTATCACGTATAAGCACTAAGGAATGTACATATTCATAATGCTATCACTTATAAGCACTAAGGAACGTCCATATTCATAATGCTATCACTTATAAGCACTAAGGAATGTACATATTCATAATGCCATTACTTTTAAGCACTAAGGAATGTACATATTCGTAATGCTATCACTTATAAGCACTAAGAAATGTACATATTCATAATGCTATCACTCATAAGCACTAAGGAATGTACATATTCATAATGCTATCACTTATAAGCACTAAGAAATGTACATATTCACAACAGTATGGCTTATATAGCACTAGGAAATGTACGTATTCACAACAGTATGGCTTATATAAAAAAAAAATTGTGTTGCGTATCCCTTACGGGACGTTGCAGTCAACACCAGCATTTTCAGCTGCTGTTGATGTACTAGGCAAGTGTTACGTTCAGTAAGTTTGGCTTATATAGCACTAGCTGACCCGGCCCGGCTTCGCCCAGTCCTTGGTGGGGAGCATCTCATTTAATTCATATAATTAGTCATATAAGCTCCCGTTCCCGTTACCGACTATCTGTCTGTCTGTCTGTCTGTCTGTCTGTCTGTCTGTCTGACCCGGCATCGCCCAGTCCTTGGTGGGGAGCATCTAATTTAATTCATATAAGTAGTCATATAAGTTCCCGTTCCCGTTACCGACTATCTGTCTGTCTGTCTGTCTGTCTGTCTGTCTGTCTGTCTGTCTGTCTGTCTGTCTGTCTGTCTGTCTGTCCGTCCCTCCCTCTCTGTCTGTCTGTCTGCCTGTCTGTCTAATCATTTATTGGTTGCAGTTAGAACAACCTTAGATAAACGAAGACCAACTTACAAAAAGCATTTGAAAGAGCACTTGAAAGATCTTTACATCTTCCCCCAACAATTAACTTGGGTAAATGGAGCGGCGGCAGCAGCATCAGCAGAAGAAGGAAAAGGAGGAGTAGACAACTGCAGCGAAAAGGTGGGTCTGTCTATCTATCTGACCCGGCGTGACTTCGCCCAGCTCCTGGAGTGTAGCGTCTCATTAAATTCATACAACAAAAAAAGTAACTTAAAAAAATGCCCTTCTACACACCATCCATTATTTTTAATGAAAACGCTTTCTAATCACCTGCATGACTACAGTAACTTCTTAAGCAAAAAAAGATGAGTTACAATGTTATGCATTGTGCATTATTTTTATGAAAACTTTGAAAATGCCTTACAGATTGTATCATTATTTATTATAACTCATATGCCGATACATAACTATGGACAAAGAGTTTATAAATCTTTGAAAACGATGCCACAATATGACTATAAGTTATACAGAAAAGTTATGCCCCTTGAAATAACTTTTATAGAGTTAGGTCCCCTGAGATATATTAAATTATGATGAAAAGTGAAAAATGAAATAATACTGGGTAAGCATGCGATTTCACACTAAAAAAATATGACAGTGGGCTGCACTGGAATGAAAGAAAGGCGTGTAGAAAATTTCATCTCAATCGGATGGGCCGTTCGCGAGCGCACAAAGGACAGACGGACATAGACAGACGGAGATCCTAATTTATATATAAGACTAGGAAATGTACGTATTAGCCATGACATCGTTACTATAGAACTAGTGAATGTACATCTTCACAAGGATATGGCTTTACATTGCACTACGGAATATACACACCTCTCCCTTGCTACAAACGCTGATCATGGCACTCATTATACATTCATAAACGTTCTGGCCTCTACAGGACAAGCACTTGAGTCCTGTGAGAGAAAAGCAGTAAATCATTACATTCATTTAAGAAAATACAGAGAAACATTACATTTCGGTTAATAAAAGATGTGAAAACATTACATTCATTTATAAGAAGAAGTGAAAACGTTATATTCAGTTAAAAGAAGACGTGACAAAATTACATTCATTTAAGAAAAGTCGTGAAATTTTACATTAAGTTAAGAGAAGACACAAAAACATTACATTCAATTAAGAGAAGACAGTACAACCCACACAATCATTTAAGAGAAGACGGTAAAATGCTGCATTCCGTTAAGAGACATCATCATCATCAACATTATCATCTTCATCATCACGATCAACGTCGTCATCATCATGTGCCATGCCGATTGTCCTATATTAAAACGCCTCTACAAATCCCCTAATATTGACGCTTTAAAAATACAATGCTCTAATAAGTACTGTTTAAGTATAATAAGTACTGTTTAAGTACCTTAATTTGGGGGAAGAAAAACAGCTCTAGACTGACCCGGAGGATAGCCAAATTTAGGTTTCCCTAGTTTAAATCAAAGCACCGAGGATTGTTCAAGTACCTGGCCAAGACGGGCGCTAGACTGAACAAAGGGATTAGTTGCCATTCAGTCAGAGAACAAAGGACGAACGCGTCAGCCTCCCGGCACTGGGGAGGGCAATTTTAGCCCTAAAATATCAATCTCTGGAGCCCTAGCGCTACAGAGTAGCAGGTGGTGGTTTGTGGAAAGTATCATCAAACCGGATCCTGGGTTAAAAGCCCGTAGTAAGTGATAAATGGAAAAACATCATAAACCTATCCTGGACCTACAAATAAAAGTTGACTGCTGCACTTATTAGCTGCCATAGCGAGCAAAAGACATCGGCGAAGATAATCGACACTACGCGATTGATATTCCGACTTCTGTCAGAATACCCAGGACGGACTTCCTTATCAGAATGTCGACACGGATGTACCTAGTACATCGATATCAAAAGGATAACCTGTTTTACTTCTGGGAGGTACCACCTGAAGCATCATCAATCAGCGAGGTCAACGAAACTATCGGACAGTCCTACAAGTTTAATAAAACTAACAGCAGTGAGAACCCTCCATATGCCTGTTGGGTTCCCATGTTTAAAGAATACTCAAAAGTATTCTCCTTCAACTAGTCATATAGCAGCAAAGTCAACACCTGGTCCTAAATTTGAGCGTCAATGGGAAGACACTGAAAGACCATGAAATAATCAACTGAAACCCAATTGAATACCAATTGAAACGCTATATGAAAGAAACCAGGCCAACTCAAGGTTATAAATATGAAACACCCTGAAAGAAGCCAGATAAATTCCAGGTCTCAGACCGGAACACCATCAGCAAGACTATATGAAAGAAGCTAGCGAATAAATGCCTCTACGCATGCAACAAAAAGAATCATCTGATTGTTTTCGACTCCAAGTTTGTGTGTTGGAATTAATATTCTTCAGTTCCATGCGTGTGCAGAACAATCCTGGACATAGTCCCAGATTAAACCAATGAATGACTCTCAGCATTATATGTTCCTACACTGGACTGGATAGTAACGAATAACTCTTTGCTGGTCCCTTGTCAGCCTAAATGCCATCATCAAGTGTGGAATGGGTTATAGACTAGTGACTAGGTGGGTGGAAAATCCGCGTGTACATAATTGGGATTTGGATATCAGAAGCCGAGCAGCTGAATGGCCGTCAACATTTCATCGGATATGGTGACATAAGAAAGGACCTTCTGCCAAAGCTTAAGTGGAATTCCTGAAAGTTTGACCAACCTGGACCTCAATTTCACAAGTTCACCGAGCCTACTTGCAACAGAGTATTCGTAAAATCTAGCCCCATGTAGGGGATTATGTGCCTGTGTGATATTTCTATTTCCGAATATTATAGATTATAAAATATTCACCAGCCTACTTCAGTGCACATAATGTATGTACATTTATTTCTGTCCTCGGATAAATATGGACATTATCTGCGTCGCACTGGAGAAGAATAACCGACAGCAACACCTAAGGAAAAGGACTAAAAATTAAATAAATAGTTTAATTATTAGTACTAACTGTGCATTATGTGTGGTTCTTTTCAAGCCATGGTTTTGTAAGGTCTGTAGCTTTTTTTCAATGAGGGGTATAACCAAATAGTGGTTGTTGTTGTTTGGTTGAGCCCATGAATATGGTTGTAATAACATTGTTTTTTTTTCTTGGGACAATGGGGTTATCACATTTTAAATGTGCTCATAATGTTGTATATTATCCCATGCCTGTTCTGGAAATTCAGTGTGGTCATTACATTTATCTATATGTTTAATCAGATCTTGATTTAATGCCTGAAATGTTTGTCAAAATGTTGATGTTTACGTCAAGTACTTGTTGATATTTGTTCAACAGTGGTTGTTATATATGGTGTAAACAATCAATGTCCTTCTAGCACTATATGCAAACTAGCAGGTGATATTAGTGGGAATGGAAACATACACATAAATACAATTATATAAAGGAGTGAAGTATTTTCCCCCTTGTGTTTATGGTAGAATTCCATGATCACCTTACCTGATAGAAGTAAGTGAGAATCTAAAATAAATTCCCAAGGGATCCCCTAGACCAGGGGTGGGAAAACTACGGCCCGCGGGCCGCATGCGGCCCGCCAAGTGATTTTATGCGGCCCGCGAGGGCATTTAGACATAAAAATGTTTAATTAGTTTTTAAGTTATTTCGTTGAATTTTACAGAATTTCATGTAACGTTATGATGAGTGTCAATAACAAACATAAGATTGAAGATGAATGCCGTGTTTTTAATGATGAATGGACAACTAAGTACTGTTTTATAAAAGTTAGTAGCAAATCAGTTTACTTGTTGTGTCGTGAGTCAGTGGCTGTCTTCAATGTGTACAATTTAAAAAGACAACAAACAAAACAAAACATTCCGATTTCGGATACAATTTAACGACCGAAGAGAAGGAGAGGAAATGCTTTGATTTGGTGAAAAATTTGGAGAAACAGCAAACTGTTTTCGCTAAACAGTCTTCAATTCAAGATGCAGCAACTGAAGCTAGTCTTATGCTGTCACACAGAATTGTAAAACAGAACAAGCCATTTTCTGATGGCGAGTTCATCAAGGAATGTTTGCTAGATGCAGCAAACATTATGTGTCAACAACAACAAAAAAACAGATTTGACAACATAACTTTATCAAGGAGAACTGTGGTCAGACGTGTTGACAAGATCAATGACAATTCGATGCATAAACTTCAAGATGCAAGTAAACAATTGTTGTGGTACTCTCTTGCATTGGATGAGAGTACCGATGTACACGATACTGCCCAATTATTGATATTTATACGTGGAATAAACACTTCTTTCAAACTCACTGAAGAGTTACTGATTGTTGAGTCACTCAAAGAAACAACCACAGGCCATGATATATTCAATGCTGTTACTAACTGTGTTGAAAGAACTGGGTTGGTTTGGAACAAGATGGCAAGTGTTACAACTTACGGAGCTCGTGCTTTGATTGGAAAAAATGTAGGTCTGGTAAAGTTGATAAGTGATAAGATTAAAGCAGAATATCCAGACCACACATTATTACCACTTCACTGTGTGATTCATCAAGAAAGTATGTGTAAAACTGTTTTGAATATCAAGCATGTTATTGACCCAGTTGTCAGTTTCATCAACCTCATCAGATCAAGAGGACTTAATCACAGACAGTTCAAGTCATTACTTGACGATTTGGAAACGGAACATTCCGATGTCCTGAACCACACCAATGTTCGATGGCTGAGTCTCGACAAGGTGTTGAGGCTAGTGTGGGAACTCAGAGAAGAAATAGTGATGTTCCTAGAGATGAAGGGCATTGCATGTGACTTTAATACTAACATTGTCAATAAAGAGTGGCAGTTTGACTTTATGTTTGCCATTGAAACTATGGAAAAGTTAAATGAACTGAATGTCAAACTTCAGGGTACTGGTGTGTTTGCATATGAATTGTATGTATATGTAAAATCATTTCAGGCTAAACTCTCATTGTTCTCCAGACAAGCAAGTGAAAAAAGATTTTGTCACTTCCCTTTGCTGAAACAAGAAACCATTTCTGGTGAAATGACTGAAAAGTACAAAGCCCAATTAGATGCACTGATTGAAGAATTTGGATGGAGATTCCAAGATTTCAAGAAATTAGAGCCTTAGTTCAATATTCTCAGTTCACCTTTTAGTGCAGAGGCTGATACAGCCGCAGAGGACATACAGTTGGAGCTGCTTGACTTACAAGCTGATCATGACATTAAAGAGAAATTGAAGACAGATGGTTTGCTGGATTTCTATGGATCTTTATCACAAGAATCATTTCCCAACTTGAAAAACTTTGCAGCTAAACATTTATCATTATTTGGATCAACATACATTTGCGAACAAGCATTCTCTTGCTTGAAGATCAACAAATCTAAGAATAGGTCTTTATTGTCGGACTGCAACTTGCATGCTGTCATGCGAATTTCAACAAGTAAACTTGCTCCAGATTTCAAGAATATTGTCAAAAATTGCAAGCAGTTACATACATCTCATTAGAAATCAACAACTGTAGTGACAGTGTAGTCGCTGTGTGTCTAAATTAAAGCCATTGATAGATAATAAAGAATATTTGTTATAATAACAAGTCGTAAAATCGTGTTAACAAATTAGTAAAAGTTTTTGTCCATATTGTCAAATATAATGTATAAGTGTATAAGTAAAATAAAATTGCAGTAATTATTTATTTATACAGCTTAATAACCTATAAATAAATAATTATGCGGCCCGCCAATAGCTTTACATTTGTCTGTGCGGCCCGCCACACGAAAAGTTTGCCCACCCCTGCCCTAGACAAAACAAGCAAACAATTCTCATATATTAAATCCCACATCCCACACCGATAAACGTGGACGGTCGGGCTTGGCCATTTCCCACTTTCACCAGAGTCTCGTATCATCTCCATGTTCTTGTCCCGATTATATCACATGCCAGGTAATTAGGTTGTGTATCTATATCTTCCTCTTGCTCCTTTCACACCAAATTGTCCAGTTGTACCAAGCTTTCAAGTTTATTTATCTTCATGACATGCCCAAAGAATCTTGATGGTCTACGTATAATCTCTCTAATCAATTTGTTCACGTCTCATTTCTCAAATCAGTTTGTCTACGTGTAATTTCTTTAATAAATTTGTTCACGTCTAATTGCTCTAATCAGTTTGTCTACGTATAATTTCTTTAATCAATTTGTCTACGTATAATTTCTCTAATCAGTTTATAATTTTCATGTTTTATATTTTAGGATTGCTTCGTTTTTCTGTCCGATATCCTTTGCATTTTTCTCAGAGATTGCCACCAGATGTTTCACAGCTCGTCTGCTTATTGTCCATGGTTCACACACATACACTAGCGTTGGTTGTTTACTGTACTTTCCCACAGCACCTGACTATCAGGGATCTCCGTGGCGAAGTGGCCTGCCTCGCGATCCGAAAGTCGTGGGTTCCATTACGGACTCCGTCATTCGGTTCACGAGTGCATTTTTCTCGGAGACTCCGTGAGGGGCGTGGGGGTGGGGTGTTCGTCGCTGGAGCTATGGAGTTCGGGATTTGTTCGACGTTTTCTGCAGGCCGCCATGTGGAAAGAGACCGAGTCATATGGGATGAAACCCGATGCAATGAAGTCGATCCTCTTACACCCCATTTAAATCTGACTATGAATCAGTCATTCAGCAAAGTCTTCTTGTAGTGCATGCCATGTGGAGTTGATGCTGATTTCTATCCACAGCCCTCAATCTCGAGTATTGCAAGTCATTTCTGATACTGATGTTTCTCCATGCCATGTTGTCAAACTGCCTAGCAGTTTCTCTCTTGATCTTCACCTGCCTCTCATCCCCTGCCGTTCAACTGCTCCGTTGTGTCGACACACTCCAGCTTACCCCTTCTCATGACATGCCCAAATCAATCAAATGAAGTCTTCAAGCGGCTACAGTTGTGTGAACCTTTATGTTAATCTGCGACAGTCGCCAAATTATCTTTACGTCCGCAACCCTCAGTCTCGAGTACTGTCAATCATTTCTGATACCAATATCCGCCTACCCCCCCCCCCCCCTAATTTCATGCTGTCAAACTGTCTAGCATCTTCTTTCTTGGTCTCCATCTGCTTATCCTCTCTTCCACTCTCTGTCCGGTTGTTACAATGTACTTCCGCTGTCCTCTTCTCATAATATGTCCAGATCAATCAAGTACCGTTTCCCTAATGCTACGGCTGCATGAACCTGTATGTTGACCTGCGACGGTCGACAAGGGACTTGAAAAAGGAGCTGAATGAGAGAAGAATGACAATACAGTACAAGACCGTGACAGACAACTGAGAACACGAGAGGCACATGTACACAGCAATTACGAAGAAGGGCAATGTAGTCAGTCCTCTATCGATCGCCGTTTCGAGTAGCTAAAGAAGGTCATCTTGGCCCCATCGATACGACAAAACAGTGATTCCCAAAGTGTGTAGTACGTTACACTGATCCAGCAAACTGTGTATGAGTGACTGGTACCTTGTGCCGTCTTTCAGGATTACAGGTGGAGAGGTGACTGGTACCTTGTGCCGTCTGTCAGGATTACAGATGGAGAGGTGACTGGTACCTTGTGCCGTCTGTCAGGATTACAGATGGAGAGTTGACTGGTACCTTGTGCCGCCTGTCAGGATTACAGATGGAGAGGTGACTGGTACCTTGTGCAGTCTGTCAGGATTACAGATGGAGAGGTGACTGGTACCTTGTGCCGTCTGTCAGGATTACAGATGCAGAGGTGACTGGTGCCTTGTGCCGTCTGTCAGGATTACAGATGCAGAGGTGACTGGTACCTTGTGCCGTCTGTCAGGATTACAGATGGAGAGGTGACTGGTACCTTGTGCCGTCTGTCAGGATTACAGATGGAGAGGTGACTGGTATCTTGTGCCGTCTGTCAGGATTACAGATGGAGAGGTGACTGTAGTAGTTTGCCAATGCTTTCTGAACGGCCGGCACTTATACAATTTTATAAAACCAACGCAAGGCAGCCTGCAGCCAAATCGCCCGCAACTGTGTTTCGGACGCGGTATGCGGGATTATGAACTGCGCCCATAACTTTTTTCGCCACAGAGCCGACAAATGACATAACAGTCTACCGAAAGCGACAGTGGAGGAAACATTTGAGGGCAAAGGAGCTGGCAGACGACACAGATATAAATGGACAGACAACTGCACGATATGGTCAGGATATAGGATAGCTGTGTGTAAAACGGCAGTTTGGAATATACACGTCTGAAGAACATTCACAACAAATATTTAGAATGCCAAGGCCCCGGGAAGGTTAACCCGGTCAACAAATGCCCGCAGAAGTCGGATGTGTCGGCCTAACGGCGCAAGAACGCAGCTCTGCTGTAAACAGGCACAACGCAGTCACATCCGAAAAAGAAAAAAAAATCCGGATGAACGCAGAAGAAGAAGAAGATGGCCAAGTAGTCCAAGGAATAAGAGCGCTGGGTTTTAAACTTCCGGTTCGCTGATGTCGTGGTAGGTGGTTCAGCTCCCTACACCGGCATTAAGTTGACTTCTCGTTCAGAAATTACGGCCAAACTACTGAATGTACAATTGACTAGAAAGTCAACCTGGGGTTGGTCGCAACGTCCTGGAAAGCAGCGAAGACTGCACTAGATGATGATGATGATGATTATGATGATGATGACCGGTGTGCTACCGACCACATCAGCCACCTAGTGCCGTTTGGTCAAGAAAATATGAGCCTCGGATTATATATTTAATATGGCACGATATCATTTATAATCAATTTATTTCTTTATCACCTTATCTCTAAGCCACACTTTTCAATATCGTGTCATCTCTAAGCCACGCGATTCAATATCGTGTCATCTCTAAGCCACGAGTTTCAATATCGTGCCATCTCTAAGCCACGTGTTTCAATATCGTGCCATCTCTAATCCATTTATTTCAATATCGTGTCATCTCTAAGCCACACTTTTTAATATCGTGTAATCTCTAAGCCACACTTTTCAATATCGCGTCATCTCTAAGCCACACTTTTTAATATCGTGTCATCTCTAATCCATTCGTTTCAATATGATGCCATTACAGATTAAGGTGTGGCATGAACACACGTTCGTTCCTATATATTTTTTTTATAGCTAAGTATTCTTGATTTTCCGTTGACAATGACCATAATTTAAACGTTAGCTGGCGCGCGCGCGCATGTATGTGTGTGTGTGTGTGCGCGTGTGTGTGTCCTTCCTTTCGTCGAGCGGCCTGTTTACATTACGTGTTCTTTCAAAGTTGTTAGTCGCGGTTCCAACTTCACGGCAAACGGTCAACCCATAATGCTCCTTTCCTGTGCTAGCGAATACCACACAAAACGCTTCTAACTGTTCCACGCGTTCGTTCGTTAATTCTGAAAACGTGATCCGAGGAAATACGCGATGTGATCCACCAGGCAAGCTCTGTGAAACAATTTGACCTGGCTATGAAACATTGGCTTTGTTGAGGTTGGGGAGCCTGTATTCTGGTGTCTTGTTGTCATGTCATAGAGGCGTCTTATGGGTTCAGAGGTCAGCATGCCAGCATAATACATTACAGTCACGTGGTTCGATACAGCTCTATGTGTCATCCTGGCCTGGGTTTTGGGAAGAGAACGGGACACACACACGCACACTACACACACACACACACACACACACACACACACACACACACACTCATTTACTCACTCACACACTCAATCACTGACACCCACTCCCTCACTCACACACTTTCACACACACTCCCTCGCACACACTCACTCACACACAAACACACTCACTCATACACACACACACTCACTCACACACATACACACACACTCACACACTCGCATACAAACACACACTCCCTCACACACACACTCACACACACACTCACACACACAGCAGGAACACGCTGCAGGTCTCGGGTGAGCTAGAGCCATTACATTCTGCAGGCCTGAGTGCATGGAGAAATAGGTGGTCAGTCTCTCCCTCTCTTAGCGGACGACGGGTGCAGGCATCACCAAACCCCCCCCCCCCCCCCCATTCCATCGCGCTAATGACATCATCAGCATACCCCCGCACGTGCCCGACGAATGTGATCATTACTATGGAGGAAAACTACACATACCGTAAAGTATCACGGCACTCAGGGTGAGTCGCAGTAGCCATGTGACTAGCGCGTTTGCCTGCCAGCCTTGTGGTCATGTGATCAAACCTCCATTGAAGCGATGATGATTTGTTCTCATTGGCCTAGGGTTCCTAGGGCGACACATCCTGCAACGGGTACCAAGATATTTCCTGTGAGGTGCAGGAGGTCGGGGTGAGACTGACCATATCATCCATGGAATACCGGTTGTCTACACCTGTGGGGTTAGCACCATATACATGATATGTCTCAGGTGCGAAACGGGGTCCTTAACTTACAGTTACTTCTACACCCCAGGGTAGAAGAGGAAAGGCTAGAGACTGTAAGGTACTTCTACACCCCAGGGTAGAAGAGGAAAGGCTAGAGACTGTAAGAAACTTCTACACCCCAGGGTAGAAGAGGAAAGGCTAGAGACTGTAAGATACCTCTACATCTCAGGATAGAAGAGGAAAGGCTAGAGACTGTAAGGTACTCCTACACCCCAGGGTAGAAGAAGAAAGGCTAGAGCAGAGTTTCCCAACCTTTTTTGTACCGGGCCCCACTTAAGCCTTTCTGAAATTCATATTGCCCCGCTCCCCCGCCCCATGCCCCCCCCCCCTCAACATATACATTATTTTTAATATTCAAAAATTGAAATGTTCACTAAAGAAACTTGAATGATAGGTTTTAGGAAGAAATCACTAGGTAATTATTGAGCAAACACAGTAAGTAAATTTTCAAAACATATAATGGAGAACTGAAATTCAAGTACAAAATAATTTTAATGAAAGATTTTTCTATATTATTTTAATTATTAGTAATTATTTATTATTTAAATTTAGTGAGATCCTTGCGCTTGATGCTTGCTGCAAAGAGATCTTAAGTCAGGTTCCAATTTAGTTAACTTCAGTCTCAAGTCTCCCTGTTTTGTTATATTCAGCCGATTTCTTCCATTTTCGAATTGCCCCCCTTAACAGTCAAATTGCCCCCCTGTGGGGCGTGGGCCCCATGTTGGGAAACACTGGGTTAGAGACTCTAAGGTACTTCTACACCCCGGGGTAGAAGAGGAAAGGCTAGATACTGTAAGGTACCTCTATATCTCAGGATAGAAGAGGAAAGGCTAGATACTGTAAGGTACCTCTATATCTCAGGGTAGAAGAGGAAAGGCTAGATACTGTAAGGTACCTCTATATCTCAGGGTAGAAGAGGAAAGGCTACAGACTGTAAGGTACTTCTACACCCCAGGGTAGAAGAGGAAAGGCTAGAGACTCTAAGGTACTTCTACACCCCAGGGTAGAAGAGGAAAGGCTAGAGACTGTAAGGTACCTCTTTCGCACCATAACCGAGGAGCTAAGTTCATAGCTTGGCCAAAAGTGGCTATAATCAGACCTGGGTTTATATACTAGGGCTTGGGCATCCGCCATATAGATGTAAACCTTGGCATCTCACCTCCTCCACTCCTTCGAGGAATACCAAGACCAGCTACCTATACCTTTTTACGAGCCATTTCCAGCTATGTGCTTGTGTATCCAGGGACTTGGTCTTTATTCAGCCTAAAAAAGACATTTGTCCCGAGTTTGCTTGCTTGGATTGGGAGAGTCGGGGAGGTGAACCCGCATCCACTACAACGCCACTGTGAGCGATAGTTGAGTTAGCTAACAAATTGGACTTCGAAAAACTCCCATAGTTGGTCATTTATGACAGTTATACTACAAGTAAAAGAGTGCCCAAAATCAAGACATCGACATCAAAATGACTGCAAGTTAAGAAAGTACACGATGCGGGAAATGGCGGTCATACAATGGAACACATAATGGCGGAAAACACAACGTAGGTTATTCAAAGTTCAAAGTAACAGTTGCATACATTACCATGTATTGACAGAGAATTATAAGAAAAGGCTCAGGATGCAAATTAACACAAGCGGGTGTTGAATGCATGTTAAGAAGGTACACCCGGTGACACGTTATAATAATATCCATTGAGAACGATGTAGGCTATCATTTATAGACACACATATTGACTGATTCAGTGACAAACAAAAAGTAAGTTTGGACCACGCATGGTAAACAATCAAATGAACCAGTATTATAATGTGAATTTCCCTTCACTGAGCATTAAAATTGCGGAAGATACCGCGAAACGAAACAAACACGATGACTCTAGTATGGACTCCATACCGTCCTTCTGTCCAAATGGCAGGCCACATATGGCGTTAAATTATCCTTCGGCATTGAATCAGTCAATAGATATGTAGGTTATATCTGCGTAGAAGGGGATTTAAAACAAAAGACACACCCGGGCTCCTAGATCTGCCCAACCCAACATAGGTACCAGGAAATTGTCTGGGTAGTAAAGGTTGTTGTTGCATATCCTGTACAGGACGTAGCAGTCAACCCCAATGTTTTTGGCTGTTCGTTATTCCTGGGCACGTTTACGTTCAGTAGTTGTTGCATTTCGTTTACAGGACGTAGCAGTCAACCCCAGAGTTTTTGGCTGTTCGTGATTCCTGGGCACCTTTACGTTCAGTAGTTTGCCATTGCTTTCTGAACGACAGCACCCATACTATTTCATAAAAACCAACGCAAGGCGGTCTGCTGCCAAATCGCCCACAGCTGTGTTTCAAACGCAGGTATGCGGGAATACGAACTGCGTCCGCAATCCCTTCACTACGGAGTCGCTTACAATAAAGGTATATATATAGTAGAGGTGGCCAGTGTGATACTGATCACTTCACTCATTGAGCGCTAATTGGCTATGTTATGTTATGTTACGTTATGTCAAACGACCTCATTACACATTGGGTAATCCCGTGCCTGCTCAGTCCTCAGATGCAGTTTGACACAAAGTGGTTATGCTTGACATAGAGATTTGCTATAGTTGTCTAGGGATGTCTGTGTGAATGTGATGTTGGACGACTGATCATCAACGATAAATCAACATCGACGACCAGGCGGCGCACATAATCTTTTAATTGTAACACAATACGATGATATACGACATTTTCCAGGAACAATCCACAATGAAATATATCTAGGTTATAACTTCCCCGGTTCAGCACACTCAGATTATAACATAACACAGTAACTCCAGCAATCCCGCTCTGGCCGTCCCTCGGCCTCACACAATACACTGTTACGGACTCTTCTCCGTCCGTGGATCTAATAATCTCCTCTGAGTCTCCTCTCTCTCTACTCAGCTCCAAAACTTACTGACCCGATACTCAGTGCTTAAGATCCTCCCGGCTGAAGTTCCTCCGACTTCGCCCTACGACCGACTGTCTGTTACGTCCGCTGTCTTAAACTCAACCCTACGTAGGCCAGACCCCAACTTTCTGCCTCACTCTTCTTCGCCCGATCCTCACTGCCTCTAATTTTCCCAGCCTCCCTTCTTATTTGCTTTTCCCGGGGACCTACCACACAGCATCATTTAACCCCTGTCACCCTACTTTACATTCCTTCAGTCTACCCATTCTAATTTTCCCTAGTCTACTTATTTTCCCATCACATCCCACCTTCCCACCATTGATTTAAATCTCGGCAACTTGGGGGCTTTCCTCATTAACCTGAAGATGTATAACGACATTTTCGTGTCTAAACCAACCCCTAGTCGGGGGAATATCCCAGTTGTTTGCAGATTGTGTTACAAGCTCACATTAGTTTAGGGATTTCTAACTGACTTCTCTGACCTCGCATCTGCTCTCATCTCCTTTCAACATCTATGACCCTTTGTTGTAGATCTCACCTTCTTAGGTAGTACAATGATCCAATTACATTGCTAGTATAAGCAAATTCCTAACTCGTGCGTTAACCTAGCTAGTATTATAACATTCTTTCTTCGGCCATTCACCCCCAAATTTGCCTAAACACAGGCATGTTACACAGTTGTTATCCCAAAGTAGTTCTGCTCACTGTTCCCATAAAGTGTTGGCTATAGTATTTCCCCTATTTCCCACGAAGACGGTTGGTCTATAAAAATATATGGCTAACACCATCATCATCATCTAGTGCTTTTCTAGCCTGGCGTAGGCGATCATGCTTCTCCACAAATTGTGATCTCCGACGGCATGGATCAATTCATGTGTTGACTCCCTTCCGTGCTGTCAAGAATTTTCTCACTCTGTCTTCCTCTATCTCCCTTTCCAAAAATCTTTCCAGTTGTCACAACATGTTCCAGTTTTTGTATTCTCATGATGTGGCCAAAAAATGATGACTGTTTTTTTTCTTCTGACGTTTGTCTTAAGTTGTCTTTGCGACTTAGCTTCTCTCAAAATGTATAGATTTCTCATTTTGGCTGTCCAATTAATTTTCAGCATTTTTCTATAAAACCACATCTCCATGGCTGCTTCCATGAATTTTTTTCGCCTGTTTACTAATTGTTCAGGATTCACAGCAGTATAACATTGGTTCTATGTAACATGCAAGAACTCCTTTTCTAACTTCCAAAGACAAGGAACTAGTGCATAAAATGCTCTTCAGTTGATATAATGCAGATTGTGGTTGTCCTATTATATTCTTTATCTCCGTGAAGCATCTTCCACCTGATGTTATCCATGTGCCTAGATATCTGAATTTCTGCACTTGCCCCAAAATAACTTCAATTGTACATTTAGGCACAATTTGTTTCTTTGATATCACCATGACTTCCGTCTTTCTATTATTCAAGCTACGGCCATTCTTTTTTTCACTTTTACCACCACTATATCTATCATCTAGGTTAGTACCATATAGCACCACTGGGCAATCTTGGAGTATGTGATCTCCTGTCTGCGGCGTCAATCCACATGTGCACATGGCTGATTCGCCAATCCTGAATTTTGTATACATTATCTCATCTCATCTTATCACGTTCCTCTTGTACATTGCGGTGTCGATGTGAATTATAAACAGCGGGAGAGTGCCCGCTTACAGGCTTCATGTATCGATATTCCCATGGACTCTGCTATTCCCTCCGTCCATCTTTTACGTCGTCTGCCTCTTCCTCTGTTTCCATCTGGTCTGTACATCATTGCTTGTTGTGGCATGCTGTTGACTGGTAACCTACTTGCATGGCCAAACCATTTGACTTGCTGCCTTCTAATAAAATCTAGTGCAGATATAACCCCCACTTTAGTCCTGATTTCTTCATTTCTGATCTTATCTCTTCTTGATACATTGAATATTCTTCTCAGGAATCTCATTTCTGATGTTGTGATTTTCTTTTCTCTTTTTCTGTCATTGTCCAGGTTTGGCATTGGTAGCATAGAGTTGGCAGGACGATTGTGTTGTAAAGTGCTTTCTTAGTAACTATTGATACATGTTTGTTCTTTAGTATTGGTGCCATTTGTCCAATGAGTTGGTTTGCCTTACCGCATCTATTAAGGTATACTATATTTTCAGCAATAATTGTCACACACCCCTACTTCCCTTTTTCCTCCAACTATTTTGTATAGACATGGATGCCTAATCTATTGTGCCGTGTTCTGAAGAGAATATGAGACACTAGAGGGGCGTGACCAGGGGACCTCGGCACTATACTTCCAACTGATACAGTTCTGGAATGATCAGGGGACCTCGGCACTATACTTCCAACTGATACAGCTCTGGAATGATCAGGGGACCTCGGCACTATACTTCCAACTGATACAGTTCTGGAATGATCAGGGGACCTCGGCACTATACTTCCAACTGATACAGTTCTGGAATGATCAGGGGACCTCGGCACTATACTTCCAACTGATACAGTTCTGGAATGATCAGGGGACCTCGGCACTATACTTCCGACTGATACAGTTCTGGAATGATCAGGGGACCTCGGCACTATACTTCCAACTGATACAGTTCTGGAATGATCAGGGGACCTCGGCACTATACTTCCAACTGATACAGTTCTGGAATGATCAGGGGACCTCGGCACTATACTTCCAACTGATACAGCTCTGGAATGAATACAACAAGGTTCAAACATGCAAGAGGGTGGACTTCGCTGCACCGGGTTTTATCCAACACGGCTTGGTCTATTTCCGCTAGACGGCCTGCTGAAATCTTCGCACAAAACCCGAACTCCAGCGACGACCCCCATGAATCTCCAAGTAAACTACACCCGTGAACCGATCGGCGTGGCCCGGAATCGAACCCACAACCTTCGGGGGCAGTCGGCGTTACCATTTCGCCGTGGAGACTTCCTAATGAAAGAACGAAGTGACCCCACAATGAAGAAAACAACCCAAAAACAATTAAAAACGCACTGAATGGGCCAGTCTCAGAAACAATAAACGCGCAGGTGTAGAAAGCGACAAGCAGCAACATCCGCAAACACAACCCGGATAGACACATCGGGTAACGACCCCAATTAACCAGTCGGCACATCGATCGTTAAACAATGTCATGGCAACTTCTTCGAGAATAGGTAATGAGCACGGTTTTTTGGCCAGACCGGAAAGAAGTACAAATTGGATCATTTTACAGGTTTGCGCGTGCATATTGTGGTTCGTTGCAACAAAGGCGCCTGTTATACAAAGAATAAATTATATGTGTGTATAATTACGCAACCTAGACGTGGTTGAAAGGTTACAAAGTCTGCCTTAACTGATTAACTGCCATGGGATGATTAATGGTCTTAGGCGGATTCCCGTATCTGCCATGGGATTACCCCTACTTCCCATTTTCCGCCATCCATTTTTGTTTGATCCAAACCTAATTTTTGTTTGGTACTGAATCTGATATCCTCTCAGAGGGTTCGAACCCCAGTATAGGGTAGGGAAGTTTTACATGGCGCAAGATGGTTATGATGATTTCGCGCTTTTTATAACACAATGGGTTAAGTTAATAGGCCGAGGATGAGATAATTTTAAACAGCAATGAAGAAAACGAACGACGGTAGTTACCGACAACATTCTAATCCATATCCGTATGCGCAGACATTCTTCGCGTTTCACTTTTTATCAAAGAAGACCACTCTGTACAACCGTACTTTATTGACAGTTCCAAGCCAGGACGCTTCCGAGGTAAACAAACATCCCCGACCGTTTAACTGCCCTGACACGTGTTCCTGGCCTTAAACTCCGGAAAGCCAGTTAATGAGCTGGCAATTACCGACTGGCCGACGTTATCTGTTGTTGTTTCTGGTTTTACTTTTCCGGTTTTTAAGTCAGGCATTTTTCTCTCTCCAAATGTGCCTGTCAAAACAGCGGTTCAGATTTAGTTTCGAACAGAGAAAGTATTGTTATTTCCAAACAGCACGACTATGAGGTCGATCTCCATCCATCATGTGCCATGCCGGTAAGCGTGGGCGGTCATGATTCGCCATTTAACTCGATCACCAGAGTCGTTGATCAGCTCAGTGTTTCTGTCTCGACCATGCCACGCGGCCAAGCCATACAATTATTTACTTCTCGGTCTTCATATTGATTTCTTTCCCTCGATCTTGCCAGATGTCACCAAGTTCTCTAATTTATTTCTTCTCATAACATGTCCAAAAAATCTTGATTGTCTACGTCCAATTTCTCTAACTGGTGTACGATTTTCATTTGTTTCTTGGAGGACTTGGTCATTGGTTTTTCTGTCTGTCCATGGTATTTTTTGCATTCTCCCCAGAAACCACATTTCTACAGCCATCATTGTCCACGCTTCACATCCATACAAAAGTACAGACTCTATGTAGCACAGAAACACTCTTTTTCTCGTTTCAGTTGACATCTTTTTATTGGTCGGTATGTTTTTCATCTTGCAAAAGACTACCTTCGCAATGGCAATTCTTGTTCTAATCTCTTCAAGGCATCTTCCATCAGATGTTATTAATGTTCCGAGATAACTGTACCGATGGGACGCAGCGGTGTTTCCAAGGCACCAGGGCCAGGTTCTATACTGGCCAAGACCTACTAACACGTCCTAGCCGTGCATCCTGGGCAACAGGTCCCTTCGGGGTCCTGGCTAACGTAGTAGCATCGTTGATTTCTCCGAAGTCGGAGAGTGTCTGCCTGCACGGCGAGGAACCGCCAGTCTGCACACCAATAAGCCAGACATGGGACAACGGATACTCACGCAAACCTCAGGTCCTGTATGACATCACACTGATGTTGGACAACAGGATGTCTTCATCCGACATACAGGACTTCACGCTGGAGTTCACAGCCAGCGAACGCAAGCAAGCAAGCACTGTACCGATTCACTTGTTTAAGAATATTCCCATTTACTTGTATATTACATTGTTGTATTTCGTTCTTCCTAGTGACGACCATAATATGTGTCTTTTTACAATTTAATTCTAACCCTAGTTGTTCACTGTGTGCAACATTCGCATTTACTAATTGTTGCAGATCCTGCTCATTGTCTGCGAATCTAATGTTATTGATGTTTCGTCCTTCGATGATGATTCCATTTATATCTTCTACATTTCTGAACATATTTTCACTGTATTATAGTGGCACCTTTCCGTCTTGACACACGATAGTTTGGTACATTGTGCTTCAAAAAGGCTTAATAACTACGATCCATGGCGGTGTCGAGTGTGGCTGGTAAGGCCAATTCTTGCTGCAAATGTTTGCCCACAGTAGGTGCATGTTAAAACATTTTCATTTCCACCATGTTGCACCATCTTACGTCTCTCACGCTCTGTGTGTGCTTTATCTGCAATCATTTTCTCCTTTGTCTTTATTCCATTTCTGATAGTTGACCTCCATGCAACACGTTCAGCCTGTATCAATCATGTCCCGCTTACACACATCTTTGTATCGTAGTAGAGGCCGACCCTGAGATCTCCTACCCGTCTGTAATTCACCAAAAAAGATGTCCTTTGGTATTCTACCATCATCCATCCTCCTAACGTGTCCTATCCATCTAAGTCTACGAAGACTAAGCATGGAATACACCGTCACACAACCTGATCTTTCCAATGCTTCAGTATTTGTGATTTTGTCTTGCCCCTTAATACCAAGTATTCTTCGCAGACACCGCATATGAAAGCTGTTTAAACGTTTCTCTTGGCGTGAGTAAGTTGTCCAGGTTTCACTGTCATAAAGAAGAGTACTAAGGACACAGGCTTGGTAGACGAGGACCTTTGTTTTGGCAGTAAGCTTCCTGTTCTCCCAGACTCTTTTTGCTAACATGTTCATTGTTGTTGCTGCCTTGCCAATCCTGATGTTGATTTCCTGATCGAGGGATAATTTGCTATTTACCTCTGATCCTAGATATGTAAAATGGTCTCCTATCTCCAGTTCGGCGTCGTCAATAAAGATTGATGGTACACCATGTGTACCTTGTGACATAATCTGTGTCTTCTTTTTGTTAATTGTCAAACCAAATTCAGAACAAGCATTGGAGAATGCAGATAGTAGCTGTTGTAATTCTTCCTCAGAGTGGGTCGTAATCGCAGCGTCATCCGCACAAAGCAACTCTCTGATTAGTACCCTGCTAATTTTGATCTTGGCCTTCAATCTCTGAGCATTATAGACGCCACCATTTGAGCGTGAGTGAATGTATATACCGTCATCCTGATCACGAAAGGCATATTTCAGTAGAATTGAAAAGTATATCCCAAAGAGGGTGGGGGCTAGTACACAACCTTGCTTAACTCCACTCTTGATTTCAAACTCTTCTGAAGATGAGCCATCAAACTTGATTATACCCTTCATGCCTGTGTGGAACGATTCCACAATGGACAGAAGAGTTGGTGGGCAGCCAATCTTCTTTAGTGCTTTAAACAGACCCTCACGACTGACCAAATCGAATGCCTTTGTGAGTCGATGAAGGCAATAAACAGTGGCTGATTTTTTCCCGGCATTTTTCTTGCATCTGTCGCAATGAGAATATCATATCAATGGTAGACCGGTTCTGACGGAAGCCGCACTGTGATTCGGGGTAGACTTGATCTCCCAGGACTTGAAGTCTGCGCAGGACAATTCTGGGAAATACTTTCCCAACAATACACAGAAGTGAGATTCCCCCATAGTTGTTACAGTCGCTCCGATCTCCCTTGTTCTTGTACAGCGTTATGATGTTTGAATCTTTGAAATCCTGTGGGACTTGTCCTTCTCGCCAGCAGAGCTCTATTAGCTGGTGGATCTGTAGAGCGAGTGTGTCTTGCCCACTCCTGATTACCTCTATTGGAATCCCATCCTTACCTGGAGCCTTGCCAGATGCAAGCTCATTTATAGCACACTTAACTTCTGTTATAGTGGGAAGTGTGTCCAGGTGGTCAAGTGTTGGTAGGGCCTCTATGGCGTTGAGGGCATCATCCGCTAGCTTGGTCTCACTTAAGTAAAGCTCTAAATCAGTGTTTCCCAACCTTTTTTGTACCGTGCCCCACTTAAGCCTTTCTAAAATTCATATTGCCCCCCTCCCCCGCCCCATGCCCCCCCCCCTCAACATATACATTATTTTTAATATTCAAAAATTGAAATGTTCACTAAAGAAACTTGAATGATAGGTTTTAGGAAGAAATCACTAGGTAATTATTGAGCAAACACAGTAAGTAAATTTTCAAAACATATAATGGAGAACTGAAATTCAAGTACAAAATAATTTTAATGAAAGATTTTTCTATATTATTTTAATTATTAGTAATTATTTATTATTTACATTTAGTGAGATCCTTGCGCTTGATGCTTGCTGCAAAGAGATCTTATGTCAGGTTCCAATTTAGTTAACTTCAGTCTCAAGTCTCCCTGTTTTGTTATATTCAGCCGATTTCTTCCATTTTCGAAATTGCCCCTATTAACAGTCAAATTGCCCCCCTGTGGGGCGTGGGCCCCACGTTGGGAAACACTGCTCTAAATAGTGCTCGACCCATCTATCCATCTGCTGTTTCTTATCAGTGATGATTTCTCCAGTCAAGGTTTTCAGCGGTGCGCTTCTTTTGATCATTGGACCACATGCTTTCTTTATCCCTTCATACATGCTTCTGATGTTTCCCTTATCACTTGCGATTTGAATGGAGTCACATAACTTGATCCAATAGTCATTCGCACACTGCCTGGGAGCCTTTTGTACATCCTTCCTCGCTTGCTTCAGCTCACTCAGAGTGTTACGCGTTGGTCTTTCCTTGTTTCTTAAGAGAGCTATCTTCTTTTTATCAATCAAGGGCTGCAGTATCTGGCTGTTTGCCGCAAACCAGTCCTGCCTCTTATGATCCACAGTGCCGTAAACCCCTACCGCTGTTTTATAAATAGTTTCCTTAAGTTTACTCCATTTATCATTTACTATACAATTTTCTGATGTATCATTGAAAGCGTCTTCAAGTTGCTGTTGAAATTCAAAGCACTTTCCAGGATCGTGAGAGTTAATAATATTAATCATGGGACTAGACTTGTGTTTAGCTGTGTAGATTCTCTTTGGTCTCAGTCTAACCCTTGCAACAACCAAAGAATGATCTGTATCACAGTCAGCACTGTGGTAACTTCGAGTTAATGATGTATGGTTCAGATGTTGTCTCCGTGTGATAATGAAGTCCAGTTGATGCCTATGGCCGGATCTTGGATGTTTCCATGTGACCTTATGCATCTCTTTTGTTTTAAAAAAGGAGTTTGTAATACATAGGTCATTTCTAGTGCAATGCTCCAGCAGCCTTTGCCCATTATCATTCATGCGACCGATGTTGTATTTTCCAAAGCACACTGGCCATGAACTCGAGTCCTTGCCCACACGAGCATTGAAATCACCGAGCATATAAATGTAGTCGGATTTTGGAACTGCCTTGATCGCAGAGTCTAGCTGCTCATTGAACGTATCCTTCACATCATCAGAGGAAGCCAGTGTCGGTGCATATGCAATGAGAATGGTGGCAAATCCACAAGAGGTTGCCAAGCGCAGTGATAATAATCTTTCATTACCTCCAGCTGGGATATCAATCATTCCCAGTAGCGAATTCTTCACTGCAAAGCCCACCCATGTTGCCTTTTTTTTTTGCCAGCCCTCTTCCCTTCCAAAAAGAAAGGTGTAATTGTTTTCCCTGAGTGACCCTTCCTCAGCGAGGCGAGTCTCCTGCAGGCCAGCAATATCAATGTTAAGACGATTGAGTTCAGCATCAATCACAGCCGTTTTTCTCACATCGTCAATATTTGTCAAGTCAGTGGAAAATCCTGGACACATGGTTCTCACGTTCCAGGTTGCAAGCCGTAGCTTGAGGTTCCTATTATTCTTTTTATTAGTACCTGGTGCATTGGTTTTACAGCCTGCGATTCAGATTTTGTCCTAGCCCCAAGCACCCATTGAAGCAGGCAGGCTGTGGCGGATCAGCACCCAATTAGCCGGGGGCTGCCCAGCTTGAGGCGGGCGGTAGCTGATCAGTGACACCTGTAGGTGTCTCCCACCGTCAGAGGCAACGCGTGGCGCCCCATGTCTACGCCAACTGACAAGGACTTATAACCCGTAACAGTTGCCTCTCGCTTTGATTCCGAGACCGGTTAAGACCAGGGATGGAGTTATTGCCTCTCCATAGCACAAAGCCTGGGCTAAAATAAAGAAACCATGTGTTGCCCATGCAGCATGATCCCTCTCTCGGCCTGCCTAGTTCACTCCAGAGGAAAGTTAACACCTATACATCTGGAACAAGACAAGCTGAAGAAGCTGCCGGATCAGCAAAGCAATGCTCTAACTGTCCGCCTGTCGGAGCTTCGATCCTAGACCAGCTGCCAACCAAGGCCTAGGGCCTGGTCTGCCCTGCCATGACTTATTTTGTCTTTGGGTTGCATTTCCTCGCACCAGGATAAGGCTAGTACCCTCCCAATTGCGCTCTTCCGCCCGAAGCCGTTGGCACAATGTGGGGTGTCGGGTTTGGTAAGCGCCGCCCAACATTCGGCGCTGACAGAAAGCAGGTAGCACCGTCTACTGTCATACGGTAGCTCAGTCATATCTGACTAAGACCTGACTGCTTTTCACTGTATAGAGAAAAATGATCTGGAGACATTACACATCCCTGTCTCACACCTTTCTTAATATGCTGATATTGCCCCACTTCATTATCAATCCTTATGGCAGCTTGTTGTTTCCAATAAATGTTTTTTTTATAAATGTAATGTCCTTCCCATCAATTTGTAATCTTCAAGCATCTCTACCATGTTGACATGTCTTACTCTATCGAGACCCTTTGTGTGGTTAATAAAGCAAAGATGTATATCTTTGTTTACTTCTAGAGAACGCTCAGTTATTGTTCGCAGCATATACACAACATTTACAGTACCCTTGTCTTCTACAAACCCAAATTGTGCTTCTCCTATTTCAGGTTGTATTTTCTTCCTCACTCTTTGCATGATAATTCGTAGCAACTTCGTGATGTGACTCATTATACTAATTGTTCGATGTTGATCACATTCTAAGGCTCCTGATTTCTTTGGGATTGCAATAAATACAGAATTGCATAATTCAGAAGGTATATCTCCGGTATCATAGATTGTGTTCAGCAGTCTAGTGACATGACCATATTATTCTAAAATATTAATCATTTCTGTTGTGATGTTATCTGAACAAGGTCGGTCTAGTCTTAGTAAAATTGGTATCGTGATATTTTCTTGGAAGGAAAGACCCCGAGAAACGGTTCTTCTTCGTCTTCTTCTTCTTCTTCTTCTTCTTCTTCTTCTTCTTCTTCTTCTTCTTCTTCTTCTTCTTCTTCTTCTTCTTCTTCTTCTTCTTTCATTCGCTTGAAATTAGTCTATATCTGAATGTTCGTGTTTTGTATGATTTTCACAGTCTTGTATAGATCACTCCGTGGTCCATAGAGCTTATCTTCCACTGTTGTTTCTCTAGGCCAGAAGGTGTGCCTAGATATGTTGTATTTTGGACAGTCTTGGAGTATGCGATCTGCTGTCTGCGGCGCCAATCCACATGTGCACTTGGCTGATTCGTCAATCTTGAAATGTGTATACATGTGATTGCGTAATGTCCTGTCTGAGGCGCGAAATAATTATTTGTTCTGTCTGTCTGTAAAGTAGTAATCGTTTTGAGCTGGTGTTGGTGGCTTTCTGATTGATTTGAACTTTCGTTTCTTTTGGTGATATGTAACAGGCACATCAGGTTGTTATTTTGTTGCTCCTACCTTAGCTAATCGATCAGATTTCTCGTTTCCGGGTACTCCACAATGATATTAAATCTTCTTCTTCTTCTTCTTCTTCTTCTTCTTTTTCTTCTTCTTCTTCAGCATTCCAAGCCATTGAGGTTCTTTGCTGCAGATACAATCCGTCTCCATTCGTCTCTCTGGTGGACCTTCTCTTGCCAGTCGTTGATTCCAAGTGCTTGTAGGTCTGTACATGTATTATCTCTCCGCCTTCTTCTTGGTCTACCTCGGGGTCTACGGTCATTTATTTCCTGAGTGTAAGCGAGTTTATTTCCCTATTATCTTCCATTCTTTCTATATGCCCCATCCATTGCAGTCTATTAGCCCTTATCTTGGTTGATAACCAGCCCCATTTGTTGAGCTTTTCCCTTTAAGTGAGTCAATATGTCCGATGTCTTTTGTTCATTTTCCCCTATAATATCTATAGCATCTGCATAGCCAAGCAGTCTGGATGTTCCTCTAATAGCACATTCCTTCTTTACCTTATAACTTTCTCTAGAGCCAGATTGAAAAGGAGCGGCGATAGTGCATCACCCTGTTTCAAGCCAGATATTATTTGGAAAGGGTCTGATTTCCTGCCTTTATATGTTACTATATTATAAGTATCTTCCATGCATAGTCTGGTCATATTGATTAACTTCCTTGGTATTACAAATTCTTGCATAGCATTCCATAGACTATTCCTATGGACACTATCACAAGCCTTTTTAAAATCCGCAAAAATTCCAATCCCAATTTTCAAAACAAAAATTCCAAATTCGGCCTCGTTCAACCTGCTTCCTCAGCGTCGGTTATTGTTGAGGTCCGTGGTTTTTGTGGGTTTGTTCACCCTAATTCTTGTCTTGTGAGTCCTATCTCGGACTGATTATGTTGGTTTGTGTCTGTGACGTCAGCTGGGGGATCGGTCGGCGGCTATCCTTTGTGCTCGTCTGTTCTTGTGGTTTTCTTTGTTGGTGTAGGCTCCTGGCTCGTCTGGCTTGACTGGCTGTAGTCCTTATAAGGACTTTTTATTAGGTCTTTTAGTCTCCTGTTTTGTGTATTTTCTGTAGGAGTATTTTCCTTCTTGTACTTTTTTTTTTACATCTTCGAGTTTTAGCTTCTGCCATTCGAGTTTTTCCTCCGCGCTCAGCCATGGTTTTCTCTCTAAGTCTTCTTTGTAGTACGAGTAGTCGGTATCCTGTTCCAAGTGTCTAGTTGGGTATTCTACCGGTATCCTGAGTATTTTGGTTTCTTCTTTTCTCTTTCAATCCAGCACCTTTTGAATTCCTGGTGTCTGAGTTTCTCAATCCTTGCCGACTCTCGTAGCTCCTCCAAGGCTCTCCGTGTCGTCCTCGGGGTGCTCGTCTTGGTTTTCTTTGGATGTCTGGCGGGATATTGTCGTGGCTGGGCCCGCAAAAATGTTATGGAGATCTCTTTTATATTCCCAATTTTTCTCGGCTATTTGTCGTAAGATAAATATCTGATCTATTGTTGATCTGTTTTGTCTGAAACCCGCCTGGTAGTCACCTAATATGTCTTCTGAATATGGTTATAGTCTATTTAGTAATACCGCGGATAGTATCTTATAGCTTGTGGACAGTAGTGATATTCCTCTATAATTTTCACATAGGAACTTGTCTCCTTTCTTAAAGATAGGTATCATCAATAAGGTCTCTTTCCAGTCATGGGGTAATTATTCTGTCCTCTAGATTTTTATTATTAGTTCGTATAGCTTTAGATGTAATGTATGGCTGCCTGCCTTTATAAATTCAGCAGCAATTCCATCAGTCCCAGTTGCCTTATTGTTTTTAAATCGTGTTATTACATATATGATTTTTTCAAAAACAGGTTCTTTAATTTGTGGTTCACACGTTAGAACCGCTTCCTGTGGGAAAGTGTTACTTGGAGCTTCACAATTTAGTAATTCAACAAAGTATTCTTTCCATGTGTTACGCATTTCCTCATTGGTATTTATCACGTTCCCATTTTTGTCTTTTAAACCATATGTGTTGTATTGGTGCTCTCGTTTCATTGACTTCAGTTCTTTAAAAAATTTTCTGGATTCGTTGTTCTGCTGATTAGTTTCCATATCTTTGATTATATTGCTCCTATATTCTCGCTTCTGCTGCCGAACTATATTTGTAGCTCTTTACATTCAGTTCTATATTGCTCTTCATTTTGGATGTTGTTGATGTTATTTAAACACAACTGTCTGGCATTCTTTTTCATAATGACTGCTTCTTCACATTTTTGATTGAACCATCTGTTCTTTCTATGCGTGGTTAACACACCGAGACATTCTTCTGTGGTAGTTTTAATTGTATTCTTGATGTTCAACCAAGTTTGGTCAACGCTTTCCTCCAACGGGTTTAGTAGGATTTCAAGTTTACACTTTATTTCATCTGCAAATTTCTCTTTGACTGTGCTTTCTTGTAGTTTTTCTCTGTTATATGTTGAGTGTAACCTTTGTAGTTTAGCATAGGAAGCTCTCTTAAGTTTTATTTTAAATGTTGCTCCAACGAGGAAGTTGTCGATGTGGTACTCAGCTCCTCTATAACTTCTAACTTGTTGTATGTTTGATGCATTTTTGTTGTTAATTAAAATGTGATCTATTTGATTATAGGTTCTCTTGTCACATGATTTCCAAGTTTGTTTATGTATATACTTTCTTTGCAGTCTGGTACTGCTGATCTGCAGTCTTTTGGCTTCTGCTAGGTTGATGACTCTCCATCCATTGTCATTAGAAGTTGTATGTAGGTTTTCCATACCGGCAACTTATTTATGAGTTTGCTCTCTACCTATTTTTGCACTGAAGTCTCCCAGCACAATCAGGATGTCCTGTTTGAGGGTTTCTTCTATGACATCTTACAGATCATTATAAAAGTCTTCTTTAATATCATCTTCTTTCTCTTCAGTAGGTGCATGTACATTAATCATCGTTATATTTTTTCCATTTACATTTTATTCGTAATTTACTAGTCCTGTCACTAACAGCTTTAAAGTTTAGAACGTTCCCCCATAACTCTTTTTTGATGACAAATCCTGTTCCTAATTCATGTTTATTTTGGGTGTTTCCTCCATATATTACAATCATTCCATTTTGCTCTAAAGTACCCTCTACTCTACCTCTAAGTTTATACTTTGACTCGTTTCTCTTTCGATGTGAGTTGGGAGGAGTCTGGTCCTGTGGCTGGAGTGTCTGGCTACCAATAGGGAAACGCAGGTTCTTCTTCTTCTTCTTCTTCTTCTTCTTCTTCTTCTTCTTCTTCTTCTTCTTCTTCTTCCTCTTCTTCTGCGTTCATCCGGAGTTGTTTTTTTTCGGACGTGATTGCGTTGTGCCTGTTTACAGAAGAGCTGCGTTCTTGCGCCGTTAGGCCGACACATCCGACTTCTGCGGGCATTTGTTGACTGGGTTAACCTTCCCGGGGAGACGCAGGTTCGAATCCTCGGTAAGGTGATGCAATTTTGTCTGTCGGGTGGGGGGCGGGAAGGAGGTGGTCGGCGGGGAATAATTCAAACCTGCACAGTTTGCGGCGACTGCACAAGCCAGGCTGACTTAATTCCTCAGGCGCAAGACACCGCACCACCCTCGTCCCACACTGCAAGGTACTATAGGCAGTCATGACAATTTTGCATCAAAACCTCGCATACTTTAAAATTTAAAACACGGATAGATAAAAGAAACAACGTGAGGACAAAAGATATTTCCGTACACCACAGATCCTAACAGAGGTCATTACGGCCGTGAGGTGTAAGACGTGCGCATTGAAACTTCCTGTGCTTTGACGGGTGGAAAGTAATGCTGTTTGTGATTCCACACACCGATCAGTGGACTGAAATGTTGACTTCTCGTTATAAAGCAATTGTGAACTTGTTAAGTTAGTTGAATATCATTTACAGGGAAAAGCAGTCAACCCCAGCATTGTGTGGCTGTTCGGTTCGTGATTCCTGGGCAAGTTTGCGTTCAGTAGTTTGCCATTGCTTTCTGAACGACCGGCACCCATACCATTTCATAAAAAAAACAACCAATGTAAGGCCGTCTGCTGCCAAAAGACGGTCTGCTGCCCGCAGCTGTGTTTCGAACACGGTACGGGGTATTACGAACTGTTTCCGTAACCTCTTCGCCACGGAACCGGCAATGGCGAACTATTGGGCGTAAAAATGTCTAGAAAATCAACATGGAGTTGATGGTAACGTCATGCAAATCTTTTGTAACATTTGTTACAAGCCCTAACAGTTTCAAACGTTAGCGGACAAACCTGAATATCTTATCACGAGACTTGTTATCAGCTAAATTATACCGTTTTGTTCTGAGGCACGCCGAGCTATTTCTGGAAACAATGGGCTCTCTTCTGGCATTTCCAATTAACTGATCAAACCACACAGCGAAGGGGCGGGATGGCCCAGCAGGAAATAGCAGTTCATTGTATTTTACAGTTTGAATTAAAAAAAAAAAAAAGCAAATACACACGCACAGTTCAGTGTGTTTTCCTCGTTATACACAGAACTACTAGAATAATGGGATATCTGAGTCGGGATAGTGTAGTCGCTAGACGCTAGGCTGCCGGTCCGGTGGGCATGAGATCGTTCCTCGTGGGGTTCAGCTGCATCATTCGCCACTTAGATGCTGTTTATAAGCCAGTTTTCTATAGGGTGTATTTTTAATGACTGGGGTTTTTGAAAATATTGCCGTTCCAAGATTTGTATTCACCCTCTGTGGAGTTCATGCAACATAAAAGGTAAATACAAAACTTGTAATGGAAATATTTTCAAAAACCCCATACTCATTAACATACACCCTGTACAAGAAGACAACATTGCTGAAATAGATACATTTCAAGCCAGCAACATAAGAAGAAGAAGAAGAAGAAAAAGAAGAAGAAGAAGAAGAAGAAGAAGAAGAAGAAGAAGAAGAAGAAGAAGAAGAAGAAGAAGAAGAAGAAGAAGAAGAAGAAGAGAAACCAGTTTTCTTCAATGTTAAGATCTTGAAGAATGTCAGTGTTCTTCCTCTTCTACCATTACTACTACTACTACTACTACTACTACTACTACTACTACTACTACTACTACTACTACTACTGCTACTATTACTACTACTGCTACTACTACTACTACTACTACTACTACTACTACTACTACTACTACTACTGCTACTACTACTACTACTACTACTGCTACTACGACTACTACTGCTACTACTACTACTACTACTGCTACTACTACTACTACTACTACTACTACTACTACTGCTACTACTGCTACTACTACTACTACTGCTACTACTACTACTACTACTACTACTACTACTACTACTACTACTACTACTACTACTACTACTTTCTTCTTCTTCTTCTTCTTCCTCTTCTTTTTATTTCTTCTTCTTATTGATTATTCATCCTCTTCTTTCTTTTTCTGTTTCTTCCGTCTTCTTCTTCTTCTTCTTCTTCTTCTTCTTCTTCTTCTTCTTCTTCTTCTTCTTCTTCTTCTTACAGAAGTAGAATGATGGAATACTTGACGCGGAGTCTCAGTAACGTTTGCCTGCTGACCGGTGGTAAGGGTTCGAATCCGCACCCAGGTGTATTTTGAAATTTGACCTGGGCACCTAAGCTGATCGATCCTAACATATGTAACAGGTCAGCCTGGAAGTAAAGACTGCCGGTATTATAATGGCAATATCACCTGCCTCTTGCTGATTTATGTATATAAAACATTGGCCTACCACCGTATACTCAATGGGCCTTAACGTGTGTATAAGGGCCTCTTGCTTTTTTCACTTTCTTTCTTTCTGCTAGTAGTGCATACACTAGACTGATTTTTGCGTGAGGGCCAGTTTTCCCTATTATCAGTGCCCTTCGCTATCAAGCGAACCCACTCCGACTTCTGGAGTACTTGTCATTCACTTTCCTGAGTCATGGACGAGACGTCAACATTTCAGTCCAAACTGACCGACATGTGGAATAAACCTACTACGCCGCGATCAGCAGAGTAAGTTTAAGCGTGTAACCCTCTAAGCCACGCCGACCTCCTAAGAACTAGTGGCGTGTTCATTACACAGCGTCATACTATTCCTCGAGCCGATACATTTGACAAAACTGACTGACATCTATTGCGGTGTAGACCTAGGAGGGGGGGGGGAGGTGTGGTCTTGAGGTTGAGGAATTAAGGCTGCCTGTCTAGTGCAGACGCTGCGAACTGTGCAGGTTAGGGTTTTCTTTGTACCCCCGACAGAAAAAAAAATCCACACCTTACCGAGGATTCGAATCCGAGTCTCCCATTGTTAACCACTCAGCCAACTACTCCTCGACGTCTACTAGCACATAAAACGTGTGGTAATTTCCTAGTTACAATCATATAAATATCAATAGCTTCCTATAGCTTTCAATTTGTATGTTGTCTAGTGCGTCCTCTAGTCTCTACTTCTTTCCTCAACTTCTACGAGTGCCAAACAATACGTGTGTTCTGTATTTATAAACTAGCTACAGCCTTATAAACTTATGACAACAACAAAAAACATTCAAACAACTGGTTACGGAGCAGTTTCCTGTTATGGGTCTGTTATGAAGCGGGGCCATCACATTGTGTGGGCCTGTGAGCTAGGATGTATAAGTGGTCAGTCTTGTAGACCTGACAGCAAAAGGAATAGGTGGCCAGTCCGTCCTTCTCTGAGCGGGCGACGAACGCAGGACTCGAACCCTCGCCTGACATTGTCATCGTAGCTTCCTGTTAACAACACTAAACACCAACCATCAACAAAAACATACACTGAATAATTAATATAATGACCATAATTAATTACGCTAATCAGCATAAGTACTTACCTTCAATTACCGTAAATGCCAGCATGAACATTACTACCGTACCCGCAGAACTCGGACAGACCAGAATACCCATGCGAGTGATGTGTATCTATTTCTCATGCAGAGTTCCAGTATAGAAAGTCTGCAAGCCTCTTAGAGCCCTTAACATGGACACGTAGTGGCCCCTAATGAGCAGATATTTCAACCACAAAGCGTTGTCCAGAAAAACAATTTTAAAAAATGCCCCAGACAGATCGTGTGTCCCTAGGGCATGTTCATTGCTTCAAATACGGTAATAGCCACAGTTAGTTTCTACTCCGTGAGACCGTTTTGTGGCAACTGTACGGAAAATGTCTTCGGCAAAACACTACAAGAACACACACTGGGGAATTGTAGCTAAGATACATGAAAATTGAATTAACAGGTATTGACTTGCACTCGAAGAAGCAAACGAAAACTATATAGGTCAGAGAATACACTATCCTCATCAGCATGCGTCTTGCCTGTTGGTGCTCGGTACTGTCTGTCTGTCTGTCCAGATATCGATCCTTGGTATTCTAAATCAACCAGTTGATATATAAACAATCATAAATAGGGCATAACCTTTACAGGACTTTACGAACGATCAACCTAAGGTTGATATTCTAAGCACATTTACGTTCAGTAGTTTGCCACTGCTTTCCGAACGAGAAGTCAACGTTCATGTCAAACTGACCGGTGTGTGAAATGAACACCCCCCCCCCCCCCCAGGTCAGTGCACAGGAAGTTTAAGCGTGGACATACTGACAATATACAAAGTTATGACTATAGCTAATTTATGCGAAGAATTTTGTGCAATCAGCCTCTTAAATCGTGTAACAGCTTCTATTCGGAATTATAATGAGAAGAATAAGACCGAAAATAAAGAAGGACGTTGGCCAAGAACAGACAGGATCTGTTAAAGAGATCGGAAAAAAATCTTCTTCTTCTTCTTTCGTTCACTTGAAATTTGTGTATATCTGCAATGTTGTCTTTTGTGTGAACTTCACTGTCCTTGTTAGTTCATTCAGTGGTCCATAGAGTGTATCCTCCACTGTTGTTTTTCTAGGCCAGAAGGTTTGCATTGAATTGTCGTATTTGAGCCGTCTTGGATTATATGATCTCCTGTCTGCGGTGCCAAACGACATGTGCACAGGGCTGATTCGCCAATCTTGAAATGAGTGTAAATGTGGTTGCATAATCTAACGTGTCCTGTCCTGAGGAGCAGAATAATTATTTGTTCTACTCTGTCCATAACGTAGTAAATGTCCTGAGCTGGTGTTGGTGGCCTTCTGACTGATTTGATCATTCTTTTCTTTTGGTGGTATCTAACAGGCACATCAAGTTGTTCTATTGCTCCTTCCATATCTAGTTGATCAACTCTCTTGTTGAACAAATATGCAAGGCGCGTGTAATAAAAGCATTAACAGTATTGTATAGTAAGATAGGGTAAGAGGCACTATATATAACCTCTCCCTCTGCTGCCTTCCAGGGTCTGCCTCTTCAGACAAAGGCTAGTGGAGTTAATCATGCACAAACGAGTGGGAGGCAAGGGGAAACGCCGCTGTATTTTTCCCAAGATAATCATGTTTCAAGATAAAATTGATCAAGATAACGACGCCAATGGACAGTGGTTGTAGAAAGTGAATAAATGAGCCTTAGTTTGAATAATAGAAAGACAGAAGTCATGGTGATATCAAAGAAACAGAGTGTACCTAAATGTGCAATTAAAGTACAGGACATTATGTTGGAATGTTTCGTGTGGAATGGCTTTCTTCGCTTCAAAGATCAAAGATTGTGAGAATTGTATGGATATTTTGCCCTGGCCATGCGGGATGCGGGGGTATGAACAGGCTGATAGGTTGGCAGGGAATGCACCTCTTGGTGGTAGATTACCTATGGACAATGGGGAAGTGGTATTGCGCTTGTGGGACCAGGTGGAGAAGGCGGGGGAACAGATTGAGACCCCATATGTAAAAAGAATGAGTTTGCTGGGGATCGGCAGGGGTTCTGGAAGAATATCAAAACTGAGACGGAAGACCAGGAGAACTATAAATCAGATAGCGGTGGGAACGATTAGTAGTATGACTCTTCGCTGGCTGTTGAACGAGGGGACGGAGCACGTATGGGAATGTCTTGAGTGCAGTGATGTCGGTTCTTAACTCAACTCAACTCAGTTTAGAAAAAGAGTTCTTGCATGTTACATAGAACCAGTTTTAACATACAGCTGTGAATCCTGGACAATTAGTAAACTGGCGGGGGAAAAAATCACCGGAAGCCTTGGCGATGTAGTTTTATAGAAGAATGCTACAAATTAATTGGAACACCAAACTTAGCAGTCAGGATGTTTTAAGGGAAGCTGAGTCGCAAAGACAACTTATCACAAACACCAGAAAGAGATAGGCATCATATTTTGGCCACGTTATCAGAAGACAGAAACTGGAACATGATGTGACAACCGGAAAGATTTGCGAAAAGAGAGATAGAGGAAGACTGCGTGAGAAGATTCTTGAAAGTATTGTCTCGTGGCATGGAAGGGAGTCAACACACGAATTGATCCATAACGTCGTAGATCGTAACTTGTAGAGAGGCATGATCGCTCACGCCAGCCGGCAAGGCACTGGGTTGATGCTGATTATGATAGCAATTTGTAAGACCCAAAGTATGTATAATAAAAACGTTAACACTACACACTAGTATTGTATAGTAATTTGGTACAAACCAAAGTCTGTGTAATGAAAATGTTAACAGTATAGTATAGTGATTTGGTAACACCTACAGTACGTCTAATTTAACCAAATGTTAACAGTATAGTATAGTAACTTGGTAACACCCAAAGTACGTGTAATAAAAATGTTAACAATACAGAAATTTGCAAAAATCCGGAACCTGTGTAGCAGTATAGCGAATATATTTACAGATTAATAATTAAGTAAACTCCGCAGCTTAATTAGCGAACACTTTAACAGCGTAGTAATTAAGCACAACACAGGGCCCCTGTAAAAATACGATTGTTTACAGTATTGTAAGAAACATCCACTGCCAATACACGACTAAACTTTCTTTCACCAACAAAGCGATAAAAACATGGTCAAATTCCAGTACTGCAATATTCTTCTTTCCCGCAAACTTCTTTCACACTGTTGAAGTGGGGCTCTGCGTGGGGATGTTTTGGCTAAAGTGGACCCTATCCTCTCCGTGTGTTACAATAATTGCTTGGCGGAAATCCGACTCGGTTTTGGCGTCTTGCTTCTCTCGCCGCCCCCTCGATTATGTTACCTGTTTACAGTACGCTTTCTTTGCTTTACGCTTTCACGTAACCCAGTGTTTACCAGCTTACGAAATTTCTCTATCTTCAAATTGCAATCCATGTTTACAATTTATTCTTACGAAAAGAATAACAAAGGGTGTCTATATTATTAACCCCTTCCCACTCTATCCAGTTTATATATATATATATATATATATATATATATATATATATATATATATATATATATATATACACTAGCTGGGTGTCAGGTTTTAGTCAGATATGACTGAGCTACCGTATGACAGTAGACGGTACTACCTGCTTTCTGTCAGCGCCGAATGTTGGGCGGTGCTTACCAAACCCGACACCCCACATTGTGCCAACGGCTTCGGGCAGAAGAGCGCAATTGGGAAGGTACTAGCCTTATCCTGGTGCGAGGAAATGCAACCCAAAGACAAAATAAGTCATGGCAGGGCAGACCAGGCCCTAAGCCTTGGTTGGCAGCTGGTCTAGGATCGAAGCTCCGACAGGCGGACAGTTAGAGCATTGCTTTGCTGATCCGGCAGCTTCTGCAGCTTGTCTTGTTCCAGATGTATAGGTGTTAACTTTCCTCTGGAGTGAACTAGGCAGGCCGAGAGAGGGATCATGCTGCATGGGCAACACATGGTTTCTTTATTTTAGCCCAGGCTTTGTGCTATGGAGAGGCAATAACTCCATCCCTGGTCTTAACCGGTCTCGGAATCAAAGCGAGAGGCAACTGTTGCGGGTTATAAGTCCTTGTCAGTTGGCGTAGACATGGGGCGCCACCTCTGACGGTGGGAGACACCTACAGGTGTCACTGATCAGCTACCGCCCGCCTCAAGCTGGGCAGCCCCCGGAAAATTGGGTGCTGATCCGCCACAGCCTGCCTGCTTCAATGGGTGCTTGGGGCTAGGACAAAATCTGAATCGCAGGCTGTAAAACCAATGCACCAGGCACTAATAAAAAGAATAATAGAAACCTCAAGCTACGGCTTGCAACCTGGAACGTGAGAACCATGTGTCCAGGATTTTCCACTGACTTGACAAATATTGACGATGTGAGAAAAACGGCTGTGATTGATGCTGAACTCAATCGTCTTAACATTGATATTGCTGGCCTGCAGGAGACTCGCCTCGCTGAGGAATGGTCACTCAGGGAAAACAATTACACCTTTTTTTGGAAGGGAAGAGGGCAGGCAGAAAAAAGGCATCAAGGTGTGGGCTTTGCAGTGAAGAATTCGCTACTGGGAATGATTGATATCCCAGCTGGAGGTAATGAAAGATTATTATCACTGCGCTTGGCAACCTCTTGTGGATTTGCCACCATTCTCACTGCATATGCACCGACACTCACTTCCTCTGATGACGTGAAAGATACGTTCTATGAGCAGCTAGACTCTGCGATCAAGGCAGTTCCAAAATCCGACTACATTTATATGCTCGGTGATTTCAATGCTCGTGTGGGCAAGGACTCGAGTTCATGGCCAGTGTGCCTTGGAGAATACAACATCGGTCGCATGAATGATAATGGGCAAAGGCTGCTGGAGCATTGCACTAAAAATGACCTATGTATTACAAACTCCTTTTTTAAAACAAAAGAGATGCATAAGGTCACATGGAAACATCAAAGATCCGGCCATTGGCATCAGGTGGACTTCATTACCACACGGAGACAACATCTGAACCATACATCATTAACTCGAAGTTACCACAGTGCTGACTGTGATACAGATCATTCTTTGGTTGTTGCAAGGGTTAGACTGAGACCAAAGAGAATCTACACAGCTAAACACAAGTCTAGCCCCAGGATTAATATTATTAACACTCACGATCCTGGAAAGTGCTTTGAATTTCAACAGCAACTTGAGGACGCTTTCAATGATACATCAGAAAATTGTATAGTAAATGATAAATGGAGTAAACTTAAGGAAACTATTTATAAAACGGCGGTAGGGGTTTACGGCACTGTGGATCATAAGAGGCAGGACTGGTTTGCGGCAAACAGCCAGATACTGCAGCCCTTGATTGATAAAAAGAAGATAGCTCTCTTAAGAAACAAGGAAAGACCAACGCGTAACACTCTGAGTGAGCTGAAGCAAGCGAGGAAGGATGTACAAAAGGCTGCCAGGCAGTGTGCGAATGACTATTGGATCAAGTTATGTGAGTCCATTCAAATCGCAAGTGATAAGGGAAACATCAGAAGCATGTATGAAGGGATAAAGAAAGCCTGTGGTCCAATGATCAAAAGAAGTGCACCGCTGAAAACCTTGACTGGAGAAATCATCACTGATAAGAAACAGCAGATGGATAGATGGGTCGAGCACTATTTAGAGCTTTACTCGAGTGAGACCAAGCTGGCGGATGATGCCCTCAACGCCATAGAGGCCCTGCCAACTCTTGACCACCTGGACACACTTCCCACTATAACAGAAGTTAAGTGTGCTATAAATGAGCTTGCATCTGGCAAGGCTCCAGGTAAGGATGGGATTCCAATAGATGTGATCAGGAGTGGGCAAGACACCCTCGCTCTGCAGATCCACCAGCTAATAGAGCTATGCTGGCGAGAAGGACAAGTCCCACAGGATTTCAAAGATTCAAACATCATAACGCTGTACAAGAACAAGGGAGATCGGAGCGACTGCAACAACTATAGGGGTATCTCACTTCTGTGTATTGTTGGGAAAGTATTTGCGAGAATTGTCCTGCGCAGACTTCCAGTCCTGGGAGATCAAGTCTACCTCGAATCACAGTGCGGCTTCCGTCAGAACCGGTCTACCATTGATATGATATTCTCATTGCGACAGATGCAAGAAAAATGCCGGGAACAAAATCAGCCACTGTTTATTGCCTTCATCGACCTCACAAAGGCATTCGATTTGGTCAGTCGTGAGGGTCTGTTCAAAGCACTAAAGAAGATTGGCTGTCCACCAACTCTTCTGTCCATTGTGGAATCGTTCCACACAGGCATGAAGGGTATAATCAAGTTTGATGGCTCAACTTCAGAAGAGTTTGAAATCAAGAGTGGAGTTAAGCAAGGTTGTGTACTATCCCCCACCCTCTTTGGGATATACTTTTCACTTCTACTAAAATATGCCTTTCGTGATCAGGATGACGGTATATACATTCACTCACGCTCAGATGGTGGCCTCTATAATGCTCAGAGATTGAAGGCCAAGACCAAAATTAGCAGGGTACTAATCAGAGAGTTGCTTTTTGCGGATGATGCTGCGATTACGACCCACTCTGGGGAAGAATTACAACATCTACTATCTGCATTCTCCAATGCTTGTTCTGAATTTGGTTTAACAATTAACAAAAAGAAGACACAGATTATGTCACAAGGTGCACATGGTATACCATCAATCTTTATTGACGACGCCGAACTGGAGATAGTATACCATTTTACATATCTTGGATCAGAGGTAAATAGCAAATTATCCCTCGATCAAGAAATCAACATCAGGATTGGCAAGGCAGCAACAACAATGAACATGTTAGCAAAAAGAGTCTGGGAGAACAGGAAGCTTACTGCCAAAACAAAAGTCCTCGTCTACCAAGCCTATGTCCTTAGTACTCTTCTTTATGGCAGTGAAACCTGGACAACTTACTCACGCCAAGAGAAACGTTTAAACAGCTTTCATATGCGGTGTCTGCGAAGAATACTTGGTATTAAGTGGCAAGACAAAATCACAAATGCTGAAGTATTGGAAAGATCAGGTTGTGTGACGGTGTATTCCATGCTCAGTCTTCGTAGACTTAGATGGATAGGACACGTTAGGAGGATGGATGATGGTAGAATATCAAAGGACATCTTTTTTGGTGAATTACAGACGGGTAGGAGATCTCAGGGTCGGCCTCTACTACGATACAAAGATGTGTGTAAGCGGGACATGATTGATACAGGCATTGATAATGCACAATGGGAGCACGTCGCCGCTGAACGTGTTGCATGGAGGGCAACTATCAGAAATGGAATAAAGACAAAGGAGAAAAAGATTGCAGATAAAGCACACACAGAGCGTGAGAGACGTAAGATGATGCAAAATGGTGGAAATGACCATGTTTTCACATGCACCTACTGTGGGCAAACATTTGCAGCAAGAATTGGCCTTACCAGCCACACTCGCCACCGCCATGGATCGTAGTTATTGCCATATGACAGTTATTAAGCCTTTTTGAAGCACAATGTACCAAACTATCGTCTGTCAAGACGGAAAGGTGCCAATGAATATACACTAGCTGACCCGACCCGGCTTCGCCCAGTCCCTGGTGGGGAGCATCTCATTTAATTCATATAAGTAGTCATATAAGCTCCCGTTCCCGACTGTCTGTCTGTCTGACCCGTCATCGCCCAGCTCCTGGTGTGGAGCATCTCATTTAATTCATATAAGTAGTCATATAAGCTCCCGTTCCCGTTCCCGACTATCTATCTGTCTGTCTGTCTGTCTGTCTGTCTGTCTGTCTGACCCGGCCCGGCTTCGCCCAGCCCCTGGTGGGAGCATCTCATTTAATTCATATAAGTAGTCATATAAGTTCCCGTTCCCGACTGTCTGTCTGTCTGTCTGTCTGTCTGTCTGTCTGTCTGACCTGGCCCAGCCCTTGGTGGAGAGCATCTCATTTAAATCATATAAGTAGTCATATAAGCTCCCGTTCCCGACCGTCTGTCTGTCTGTCTTGGGTAAATGGAGGAGGGAGGAGGAAAATGGAGGTGGAGGAGGGAAGAGGAGGGAGGAGGAGGGAGGAGGAGGAGACAGGGGGAGTAGGGAGGAATAGGAGGGAGGAGGAGGGATTAGGAGGAGGAGGGAGGAGTAGGAGGGAGGGGAGGAGGAGGGAGAAGGAGGAGGATGAGGAGGGAGAGGGAGGGAGGAGGAGAACGCAGGAGAAGGAGGGGGAGGTGGAGGGAGGAGGAGGAGTAGAGGGAGGAGGAGGGAGAGGGAGGAGGAGGGATGAGGAGGAGGGAGGAGGAGGAGGGAGGAGGAGGAGGCGGAGGGAGAAGGAGGAGAGGAGGAAGAGGGAGAAAGAGGGGGAGAAGGATGAGGATGGAGGATGAGGAGGGAGGTGGAGGAAGAGGGAGGAGGAGGAATGTGGAGGGAGGAGAAGGAGGGAGGAGGTAGAGGAGGAGAAGGGAGGAGGAGGGGGAGAAGAGAGGAGGGAGGAGGAGAAGGAAGAGGGGGAGGGGAGGAGGAGGAGTAGGGATGAGGAGGAAGGAGGAGGAAGGAAGAGGAGTGATTAGGAGGAGGGAGGAGGGCGAGGAGGTAGGAGGAGGGAGGAGGAGTGTAACAGTGAGGGAACTAGGTTAGGAGTAAAGAGTTAAGGAATGATGCGCATTCCTTGACTAGGGGAAAAATCATAGTGAACGTGTGTGCACGAATGAAGAAGTGTATCTAGGAGAACACACACGTCACTTAGGGGGATTAGAAAGGACATGTCAACACCGGGCAGGGAGTCTACCATCATGTGTGCTGTAGTATAACTATTCGGCCAATAAAGTATGTTTATAACAACGCGGAGACTTGGTGTCCTATACGATCACGTGCTTAACCTGTCTTGACCACACTATGACAACGAGGTTGATTTGGTGCCGTGAAAGTCTGAAACATGGGAGGTCGCGGAGAGAGTACCGCTATAGAAAATTGTTGTGTCTGGGCGTCTAGAGAAGGAAGTTTGTAAATATTGAGAAACGCAACAGATGAAAGCCGCCTGTTGATAGTTATTGTATACCTGTTTAACAAGGAGTTCCATTTTCAAGGACAGCGCTCAAAAAGGTTTGATTGATAAACTTATTTTTTTGAAAGACTGATGCTATTACATATTTAATCCTATAAATTAACTGGAGAATTGACCAACGCTAATTGTATAATTGATCAAGTAATGCCGTTCTGCATCAAAAATCAGTACAAATTATGAATTTTAACCCGTGGGACTGTTGAAGGTGAAGTCAAGGTTATGGTGCAAATTTCATAATTATGAAATCAAGATCTGCAATACTTTCTACAGTCACTTCACATTTAGAAGGCATTGATGAAATTTGTCTCAACTTATAAGATAAAGCACTTTAAACTGACCATGGCGAGAGTCCCACATGAAAATAAGAGATTGGATAGCATCAGCTTTAAATCAAATTGTTGTTGACTGGATTACGTTTGCGCTGAAATATATATATGAAAAACCCAGATGGCTGTTGGAAACTGAGTTTTTTTTGCTGAAGTCGTGAGCAGTTTTCGTTTGCGTGAAGGTGACCTTACTACAGTTAATCGAGCAAGTAAACAAGCAGTTTTGTTGCGAGCCTGGTATCGAGCATAATCTTCGTCAGGAATTAATTGGAAAGAACTGACTTCGACTTCGATTAAATTATTACGGAAAGAAATCCAGAGGCTCTTCTTTGTTCTGATCATTTCAACGAGGTTGATTAGAGTCCTTTGTTAATGTGGTGTAGGTAATTCTGAATCAGTAGCTCATTTAAATTCTCTTTTATCAAAATTCAGGATTGAAACAGGAATATTCTTCGTCAGGATCTTCGATTGGAGGCTTTAGTTAAGTTAATTAGATAATATTAGAGTAATTAACAGATTATGTATTGTTGCTGAATTTGAAATTAACATTGTTTGAAATATTTGTATATTGCTTGATAATTATAGATTTTAGGATGGAATCCCAAGATTTTTCACAGGTACTGACTGGAGTTGGCGGGGCAATATCAAGGTTGGATGCAGTGTTAAGACAACAAAATGTAAACAGTGATGTTGAAAGATTTAGTGGTCAAGCAAATCAGTTTAAGAAATGGATCATTTCTATTGAGAAACATGCATATTTAATAAACGCTACAGATGGGGAGAAAAAGAATTTGGCATACAGAACAAGTACAAGTCCAGTTTCTGACCATATAAGAAGAAAATTAGAAGCAGCAGGAGGAGAAACCTGGGAAGAATTTAAAGATGATCTCGCAAGAAAATATGCTGAAATTACTGATCCACAACACGCATTCTCAGTATTGCGACAGACTAGACAAAGCAGCACAGAAAGTGTCCAGTTATACAGTGACAGGTTAATCAATTTAGCTGAAGAGTCATTTTTAGGACAGAATGTACGAGCTGAAGAAGTGGAACGGATGTTAGTAGGGATTTTTGTTGATGGGATTAGGTCAGATGGATTGAAATTTAAATTATTAAGAGAGAATCCTGCAAGATTGTCACAAGCGGTAGATATCGCTATACAAGAGGAAAGCTTGAGGAGGAGGTTTAGGTTAAGAGTAGGACGAGAGTTAGGTAGTAGTTCAGAAGATAGAATTGAAGAACCTATGGAAATAGGACAGTATTGACATGGATGGAGAGGAAGACGAGGAGAAATACAGATGGTACAAAGAAACGAGAACGTATATAATCAAGATAGAAGAGGACAAGTGAGAAATACTGTAAGAAACATGGAAGGAAACACAAATAACTCGAATGTGGTTTGTTGGGGGTGTCACAAACGGGGGCACATTTTTCGCTTTTGTGGTAACAGAAGTGGCCCATCGAATACGCAAAATAGTAGAGGTGTTCAGTCGAGTATACAGAATAGAATTGCAAATGGCAGACCAGCAAATTGGAGTTCTGGAGAAATACAGAGAAATTTTAGAAGGTCAGGAAATCAGGAAAATTGGCATCCCGCTTACTGAATAGGGTCGGCAGTAGGAGGGAAGATAGTAAGATCCAAAAAGGGCATCAATATATTAAAAACCCAAAGGATGAGTATAATAGAACATTTAGATATAAAAAACAAGACGAGGTAAAACAATTGTCATTAAATATGGTAGATCCTAGCTCATGTATAGTACAGATAGGAAAATATAAAGTTAGAACATTAGTGGATTCGGGAGCACAAGTTAGCGTGATTAAAGAAGCATTTTTATATCGAATGTTAAAAAATTGTAAAATATTTAGAATTCAGGAGAATCTTCATTCGGTAACGGGACAAAAGTTAGAAGTGCTAGGACAAACGATGATAAATTTGAAATTAGGAGGGATAAATGTCAGGCATATGTTTCATGTGGTTAAAGATTTAAATAGAAATATGATATTGGGACGAGATTTTTTATTGAAAAATGGGGTGAGACTTTTATTTGATTTGCATAAATTAAAATTCCAAGATGTTTACGTAGATCTAGAAGAAGATATGCATGTGTCGACACTAGTTAGAGTCAAAACGACCATGAATTTAAAACCACAGTCAGTTAATTTGATACAAGCAAGACTGAAGAGAAACCCGTATTATGTAGCAGGAAACATAGTCAGAATCACGGAATTGCAAAATGAAATAATTGATGAGCCAGGTTTAGAAGTTCCGGATGGAATAATAGAATTAGATAAAAGTTTAACATTTCCAGTAATGGTTATTAATAACACAGGTAGAGAAATTAAATTATACAGAGGATGTGTAATAGCCAAGCTAGAACATAACGTTAGTGACATATTGGCAACAGATAGAGTAAATATGGCAGGTATAAGTTATTCAGAAACCTCTAGTGAAAGAATTAATAATAGACGCGGATGCAGAAGAAAAGGGAACGTAAGAATGGATGAATTGATCCATCCATATAGAAGAAATACAGCACAAATACATTCACTAGACAAAGTAACAAGAGAAAAAGAATTGTTAGCACAATTAAAAACTTCGCCAGAAAATAAGGAAGTGTTAGAAAAACTTATAAAGCAAAATCAAGATGTGTTTGCGATAAATGATTTAGAATTGGGTAAGACACAAACAGTTACGATGGAAATAGACACGGGAGATCATCCACCAATTAGTTTAAAACCATACAGAACTCCATTAAGAAATAGAGAAGTCGTAGAAAAGGCAATAGAAGATATGTTGAAAGCAGGCATAATAACAAGGTCAAAATCAGAATGGTCATCTCCGGTCGTCATAGTAGCCAAATCTGATGGTTCGAACAGGTTCTGCTGCGACTATAGGGCGTTAAATAAAATTACTAAGAATGTAGCGTACCCATTGCCGGTGATTGATGATATTTTGGGGTTACTTAATGGCTCTACATATTTCACAACGCTGGATGCAAGGGCAGGATTTTGGTGTATTCCGATGTCGAAGGACGCGCAAAAGAAAAGTGCCTTTTGTACTCATATGGGTTCTTACGAATTCTTACGTATGCCATTCGGTCTCAAAAATGCACCATCTCACTATATGTTCTTAATAAATGAAGTACTAGACGGTATGCAAAGTTTTGCCCTAGCATATATTGATGACGTATTGATTTTTAAGAAAGGAGATGTAGAGAATCATTTGAAACATGTTAGACTAGTATTTGACAGATTAAGAAAGCATGACGTTAAATTAAAGCTAAGTAAGTGCCAGTTTTTAAAGACAGAAACAAAATATTTAGGTTATATAATAAATAGGGAAGGTATTAAACCAGACCAGGAAAAGATAAAGGTTATTAAAGAGTTACCTCCTCCCACTAACGTTAAGGAAGTGCGTGCTTTTATAGGAACGTGTGCGTATTATAGGCGGTTTGTACCAGCCTTTTCAAGGATAGCAATACCTATTACGAATTTAACGGGAAAATACGCTAGGTTTAAGTGGGATGATGAGTGTCAAAAAGCGTTCGAACTTTTAAAAGATAGCTTAACGGTGGTACCATTATTGACACATCCAGACTTGAATAAACAGCTAATATTATACACAGATGCTTCAGACAACGCAATAGGAGCATGTTTGGTTCAACCATATGAAGGAGAAGAATCTGGAATACCAGGGGTTAAAAATGAAAGACCAATCTATTTCTTGTCTCATAAACTCAGCAAGACTCAAAAGAAATGGCCGATTATTGAGAAAGAAGCATATGCTATACACTACGCTCTTCAAAAATTAAATTACTATTTACATAACGCCAATTTCATTATTAGAACTGACCACATGCCATTAAAGTCGATATTAGAAGCACCAATACAAAATAGGAAAATACAAACCTGGGCATTGAATTTACAAGGGTACAATGCTAAGGTTGAATATGTGTCAGGGAAACATAATACGTGCGCCGATCTTTTGTCTAGAATCCCGTACCCACAGTCATCAGGAAACACGGAAGATGAAATTGAACCAGACATAGACGATCGAAACTGGCAAGTAAATATATTAGATTCTGCCATAATAAATAGGGAAGAATTTGAGAGTTTACCATCGGATCAAGAGTCTGAACCTAGAACAGAAGACCCACATTTAGAACAGTTTGATATGAAAACAGAACAAGAATTAGATCCAAAAATAGTACAGATAAAAAGAAAACTGAAAGAAACAGGGGAAAATAGTTTTAAAAGAAAGTTTGTAGAGTTACAAGAAGACAATCAATTATATTATATCAGTGAAAAAGGTGAAGGAGTAAGAAAATATATTCCGAAACATTTAGAACAAGAAGTCTTAAAGGCATATCACGATAATAATGGTCATTTTGGACGAGATAAGTTAGTGAAGGCTATTAGCAGTAAATATTACTGGCCGAATTTATTCAAAAGTGTATATGAATATGTTGAAGCGTGTGAAAAGTGTAGGTTAAGAAACATGAAGATAATCAAATGTCCTTTACAAGATACCGATATTCCTCAATTTCCAATGCAGAAAGTAAGTTTGGATATTTCAGGTCCTCATCCAAAAACATTATCGGGAAATGTATACCTACTACATATAGTTGATTCATATAGTCTCTGGCCAGAAGTTTATCCAATTCCAGACAAGAGTGCTGATTCAGTTATAAATATGCTTTTACAAGAATTTATACCAAGGTTTGGGTGTCCACAAATAATACTTACAGATAATGGGAAAGAATTTGTAAATAAAAAGTTTGAGAAATTGCTAAAAGATTGGAATATAAAACACATTAGGACTTCATATTACAGACCAACTTCTAATGCTAAAAATGAGAGACAACACAGAACACTATACAATATTCTAGCGAAAAATGTAGAAGAACACGATATGGATTGGGATCTTTATTTGGGGATAGCATTAGCGGCGATACGTACACACGAAAATGAAGGAACAGGTTTCTCACCATTTTACTTAGTACATGGAAGAGAACCAATATTACCAATTGATAATTTATTAAAGCCTAGGAGAAAATATCTGGGGGAAGATTTTCAAGAAACAAGGTTGCAAGAGATGCATAAAGCACATGTACGTTTAAGAAATAATATAATTAAGGCTAGAGAAAGACAGAAGAAATACGCAAATAAAAATGCACACTTACAAGAGTTTAACGTAGGTGATAGAGTATATTATAAAAAACATAGAAAAAACTCTAAGTTTGATGCTCATTGGGTCCCGGGATACTATATTCTTGAAAAATGAAAAAAAAGGTCCAGTGTCATATACTATTAAGAATCAAATTTCAGGGCATGTTGCACGTTCACATGTAGAGCACTTAAGGCGTGATAATGAAGAAAGGAATGCAGAGAATAATAATAATAATTATGGTTCCGAAGAAATATTGTCAGGTAGACAGTTTGTCAGACAAACGGTATATCCAATACCTATAGAGAATGGAAAACAAGTAACAACAGCTGAACAAGAAGAAACGGTACCAAAAACAGTCATGACAGAACAAAATAACATGTATGACGATTATATTAGTGAAGAGTCGGTCAGGGAAAATATCGAACCTCCATTTATGAATACAAGACAGGCAGTAAAAAGAAAGTTGGATAGACAGAAAGAAAAAGAAATTAAGAGGCAAAGGAAACTTAGAGTGAGTTCTTCAAGTGGTGAAGATATGCCAGTATTTGAAAATTTGTTGAGACGGCAAGACAGGAAAATTAGATTGGATTTAGAAAAGAAGAAATTAGCGGTTGCTAGTAATGGATATACAGACGGGGAAGAAGAAATGGATGAAAAGTCAGAAACTGATGACGAAGCTGATATGAAAGAAGATAGCTCTCCTCGGGAGGATAGCGACATTGATGTAGATATTGCAATTATAGAAAAAAATTTGAAGTTATTAAGAAAATGGAGAAGAGATAGATAAATAGCTTGGTAGAATATTCTGCAGATGGCAGATAGAAGAAGAAGTTAGACACGATATTTTTGTGTTTACAAAGAAGGTACTTGGTGGAGTTTTTTTTTCTAAAGCGGAAAATTATTATTGGGTACTCATAATATGGTCTTGAAATTCATAATGTATGTGTAAATTGATTAATGTGTGGGGATAAATATGATGAGGGGATTAATATGGTTTGCTCAATTGTTGGGACTGCAATTGTGTTTTATGAAATGTGAAAAATAAGTTAACTTAGATGGTTATTTTTACAATGTTTTGGTTTTATTGAGTGTGTTTAAAATGATTATTACTTGAAGTTCAGTTAGAAGATGAATTAAAGTGGTGGTTAGTGAAGTGACTAAATATGTAGTAATGGAGGGGTATGTTGTTATTACATGTGGGGTATGCAATGTATATACAAGGTTTATAATAGGAGCTGGGTTGAACAGCGTTTAATGGGAGAATATGGGGGGAATGCCAGGTTGAGTTTTGGCATTTAAATAACTGGATATTGGAAGAAGAAGACTGTACTTAACAGTATAATAATAGTTAGGAGGTTTTTTTTTTTTTGTTGAAGGAATGGTAAACGGGAAATTGATGACCTGAATAATACAAAGGCTGGCAGTTTTGGATTAACATATTTTTTTTGATAATAACAATTATTATTGACGGAAACTGAAGATAAATTTGGAAACTTTATTTTTTGATAAAGTTTTGAGAATGTATGGGAAGAGAAAGGTGATTACTTCTTACTTTTTCCTTACTTTTTCTTTCTTATTTTTTTTATGGTGCGCACCAACCCAAATCTAATCTAACTATATTTTTTCTGTCTATCCTAGAATCCCGAGAGTGTGAGAATGTGAATAAGGGGGAAATAAAGGATAAGGGAATATCTTCAGTTTTGTCAATCATAATTTGGATGGACATTTTAAAGTAAAAGCGGTTCGCTTATGGAGACTTTTGTATTGTGGGGAATTTTATGGAGAGTTTTGTAGAGAGTTTTCTAGAGAACTTTATAACGAGTTTTGTAGAGAGTTTTCTAGAGAACTTTATAACGAGTTTTGTAGAGAGTTTCGATATTATTGTCTCTGGTTAGCAATTGGCTATGAGGAGATAGGAGAATTGAGTTAGGAAATAAATGGAATTGTTGTTATTGTAGGATAGAGATGTAAAGTTAAATAATTAAAAGTGGGGGTTGAGATTTTTTCAAGGAAAAATTCTCTTTTAAGAAGGGGAGGCAATGTAACAGTGAGGGAACTAGGTTAGGAGTAAAGAGTTAAGGAATGATGCGCATTCCTTGACTAGGGGGAAAATCATAGTGAACGTGTGTGCACGAATGAAGAAGTGTATCTAGGAGAACACACACGTCACTTAGGGGGATTAGAAAGGACATGTCAACACCGGGCAGGGAGTCTACCATCATGTGTGCTGTAGTATAACTATTCGGCCAATAAAGTATGTTTATAACAACGCGGAGACTTGGTGTCCTATACGATCACGTGCTTAACCTGTCTTGACCACACTATGACAGGAGGAAGAGGGAGGAGGAGGGAGGAGGAAGAGTGTGGAGGGGGGAGGAAGAGATAGGCGGAGAGAGGAGGAGGAGGTAGGAGGAGGAGTAGGGAGTAATAGGAGGGAGGAGGAGGGATTAGGAGGAGGAGGGGGGAAAGAGGAGAAGGAGGAGGAGGAGGAAGAGGGAGGAGGAGGAGGAGGAAGAAGAGGCAGGAGGAAGAGGGAGGAGGAGGAGGAAGAGAACGCATGAGGAGGAGGGGGAGGAGGTGGAGGGAGAGGGAGGAGGAAAGAGGAGGAGAAGAGAGGAGGTGGAGGGAGAAGGAGGAGGGAGGAGGAGAGGAGGAGGATGAATGATGAGGAGGGAGGAGGAGGAAGAGGGATGTGGAGGAGGGAGGAGGTAGAGGTAGGAGGAGGGAGGAAAAGGGAGGAGGAGGGAGGAGGAGGGATGAGGAGGCGGGATAAGGAGGAGGGAGGAGGAGGGAGAACGGAGGGGGAAGAGGGAGGAGAAGGAGGAGGAGGGAGGAGCTGGAGGAGGGAGGAGGAAGAGGGAGGAAGGAAGAGGAGGGATTAGGAGGAGGAAGAGGGATGAGTAGGGAGGAGGAGGAAGGAAGAGGAAGAGGGAGGAGGAGGAGGGGACGAGGAAGAGTGTAGGAGGAGGAGGAGGAAGAGGATTATAACGCATATGCCTGTAGATTTAATAATGGCTGAAGTTGTTCCATGTCTTCGTAGAGTTGGCGACAGTGTAAAGAAATATAAAATCTTCAAACTTGATAGAGATAAGGTAACTATTATTTATTTATTATGTTGTTAATCACCGACATGACTGTAGGTAACTCTTTAAGCAATAAAAGATGAGTTACAATGTTATGCATTGTGCATTATTTTTATGAAAACTTTGAAAATGCCTTAAAGATTATATCATTATTATTACAACTCATATGCCGGTATATAACTATAGAAAAAGAGTTTATAAATCTTTGAAAACGATGCAACAATATGACTATAAGCTATACAGAAAAGTTATTAAAGTTATGCCCCTTGAAATAACTTTTATAATAGAGTTAAGTCCCTTCGCAATATAGAAATTATAATAAAAAATGAAATATTAAATAATATTAAGTAAGCAGCCAATTTCACACTAAAAAAATATCACAGTTGGCTGCGCTGGAATGAAAGGAAGGCGTGTAGAAAATTTCATCTCAATCGGATAGGCCGTTCGCGAACGCATAAAGGACATACATATCCACACACATTGCCTTTTATATATATATATATATATATATATATATATATATATATATATATATATATATACTAGGTGACGCGGCCCGGCTTCGCTCAGGCCCTGGAGGGGATCTATCTATCTATCAGTCTGTCTGTCTGCTTGTTTGTCTGTCTGTCTGGCTGACCCGGCCCGGCTTCACCCAGTCCCTGGTGGGGAGCATCTCATTTAATTCATATAAGTAGTCATATAAGCTCTCCCGTTCCCGACTATCTGTCTGTCTATCTGTCTGTCTGTCTGTCTGACCCGGCCCGGCTTCACCCAGTCCCTGGTGGGGAGCATCTCATTTAATTCATATACGTAGTCATATAAGCTCTCCCGTTCCCGACTATCTGTTTGTCTGTCTATCTGTCTGTCTGTCTGTCCCGGCCCGGCTTCACCCAGTCCCTGGTGGGGAGCATCTCATTTAATTCATATACGTAGTCATATAAGCTCTCCCGTTCCCGACTGTCTGTCTGTCTATCTGTCTGTCTGTCTGACCCGGCCCGGCTTCACCCAGTCCCTGGTGGGGAGCATGTCATTTAATTCATATAACTTAATTATAAGTAGTCAAATAAGCTTCCGTTCCCGACTATCTGTCTGTCTGTCTATCTATCTGACCCGGCGTGGTTTCGCCCAGCTCCTGGCGCACAGTAACTTAAAAGAATGTCCTTCCACACACCATTCATTATTTTTAATGAAAACTTTTTTAATCACCGACATGACAGTTGATAAGTTCTTTAAGCAGAAAAAGATGGGTTACAATGTTATGCATTATGCATTATTTTTATGAAAACTTTGAAAATGCCTTAAAGATTATATCATTATTTATTATAACTCATATGCCTGAAAATAACTATAGACAAAGAGTTTAACAATAGTTCAAGTAAGTCCAACAATATGACTATAAAGTATATAGAAATGTTATTAAAAGTTATGACCCTTGAAATAACTTTTCTAGAGTGAAGTCCCCCTGCTATATACAAATTATATAATGAAAATTAAAAAGTAAATGTTATTAAATAAGTAGAAGATTTTCCACTAAGAAACTGAAATTTTAGTCGGTTGCACAGGAATGAAAGGAAGACGTGTAGAAAATTTCATCTCAATCGGATGTACCGTTATCGAACGCATCCAATACAAACAAACAAACAACCAAAGCCACATACACTCTGTTTTATATATATATATATATATATATATATATATATATATATATATATATATATATATATATATATATATATATATATATATATATATATATATATATATATATATATATATATATCGAAGTGTTTATTCGCAAACGGTTCTTTTCACGTGACGTCTATATCTTCTATATTAGAGAACAGTACAAACTGGCATATCGTTGGGGGCCAGTATAATGTATTCAGTATATATATACATACATATAATAGAAGATGAAGAAGACAAGCAAATGGTATTGTGTATGGCTTCGGGCGGAAGAGCACAATTGGTAGGGTACAAGCCTTATCCTGGTGCGAGGAAATGCAACCTAAAGACAAAATGTTATGGCAGGGCAGACCAGGCCCTAAGCCTTGGTTGGCAGTTGGTCTAGGATCGATCTCCGACAGGCGCACAGTTAGAGCGTTGTTTTGCTGATCCGGCAGCTTCTGCAGCTTGTCTTGTTCCAGATGTATAGGTGTTACCTTTCCTCTGGAGTGAACTAGGCAGGCCGAGAGAGGGATCATGCTGCTATATTTTAGCCCAGGCTTTGTGCTATGGAGAGGCAATAACTCCATCCCTGGTCTTAACCGGTCTCGGAATCAAAGCGAGAGGCAACTGTTACGGGTTATAAGTCCTTGTCAACTGGCGTAGACATGGGGCGCCACGGTTGTCTCTGACAGTGGGAGACACCTACAGGTGTCACTGATCAGCTACCGCCCGCCTCAAGCTGGGCAGCCCCCGGCTGATTGGGTGCTAATCCGCCACAGCCTGCCTGCTTCAATGGGTGCTTGGGGCTAGGACAAAATCTGAATCGCAGACTGTTAGGCCAATACACCATGCACAAATAAAATAAAACTAGAAACCTCAAGCTACGGCTTGCAACCTGGAACGTGAGAACCATGTGTCCAGGATTTTCCACTGACATGACGAATATAGACGATGTGACAAAAACGGCTGTGATTGATGCCGAACTCAATCGTCTTAACATTGATATTGCTGGCCTGCAGAGACTCCCCTCGCTGATGAAGTTTCACTCAGGGAAAACAATTACACCTTTTTTTGGAAGGGTGGTGGGCAGGCATAAAAAAGGCAACATGGTGTGGGTTTTACAGTGAAGAATTCGCAACTGGGAAAGATTGAAATTCACTTCCAGCTGGAGATAATGAACGACTATTATCTCTGCGCTTGGCAACCTCTTGTGGTTTTGCCACCATTATTACTGCATTTGCACCGACACTCGCTTCCTCTGATGATGTGAAGGATTCCTTCTACGATGAGTTAGAATCTGTGATCAAGGCAGTTCCAAAATCCGACTACATTTATATGCTCGGTGATTTCAATGCTCGTGTGGGCATGGATTGGGGGGTACGGGGTGTCAGGCATTGGTAGCACCTTTGGTAAGGATGACTCTCATGTCCTTTTCAGGACCCATCCCCCACTGATCCAAGCCTGACACCCAGCTCGTGCCTGTGGCTCCTAGTAGCTGTCAGCATGCGACAGCGGCCACCCCCCGGGCAACAGCTGTGAGAGGCTGGCTAAACCAGGCATGGGTATCCGATTTGGTGGCAAACCAAGAGGTAAACTAGGGTATGCCTACCCAGCATGTGAAGACAGGATTCGGCAGACTGCGCGGAAGAAATCATTCCTGATTCAACGGACAGGACGGCGTTTACCTGCAAAGCGTTGTGGACCGTAATGAGCACGGCAAGGCACGTAGAGCGCCCTGGTCATCCACTGCACCTGTATTCGTCTCCAGTCGTCTCGACTTGTCTTGCCACTGGACTCAGATGGACTCAGGCGAGAGAGTGAGGTCGACGAATTGCGCAACTCTTCCTCACTTTAATCCAAGTCATCGCGCAAGTCATTCTTCATCCAACGTCACATACCACCTTCAAGCCCTGTGGCGATGGGCGAGCGGCGAAGCGGCAGGCGTGGGTACGCTGGCAGCCGTAGTCGCAGACCTGCACACAGGCGGCACAGGCCATATCGTCGTCTTCTACTGACCGGAGCAGCAGTGGGATTCGGCAGCCCCCTGAGCGACTGAGCAGCCCTCTATGAACACACTGCTCACCTCCATAGCATGAGGAAGGGGCTAGAAAAGGTGCCCTAAACATTTTCTGCTTCATCACTACCTAACCAGCTAGCCGCGGTTGGTGGGTACACTAACTGCGGTCGACATACAAAGAAAGATAAAACAAGCAAAGCTAAAAGAGTAAACCATATTCCCTTAACAATTGGAACTTGGAATGTACGCACCCTACTTGACAGAGACGGCGCGTCGGGTCCAGAGAGACGAACAGCACTGATTGGGAGAGAGCTGGGCAGGTACAACATCGACATTGCAGCCTTGAGCGAGACACAACTTGCAGAAGAAGGCCAAATCTGTGAAATAGGTGCCGGCTACACATTTTTTCTGGAGTGGAAGGAAAAGCGAGGAAAGACGCTAATCCGGTGTGGGATTTGCCATTAAGTCGGCCCTGGTCGGCAAATTAGCTGGATTTCCAAAGGCTATAAACGACAGGCTCATGACCTTGAAGTTGCCCCTGCTGAATGGAAGGAAGCATGCAACCATTGTGAGTGTCTATGCACCAACTATGACCAACGAAGATGATGTCAAGAACAAGTTCTATGAGGACCTGCACAATGTATTAACATCTGTTCCCAAAGGAGACAAACTTATAGTCCTTGGGGATTTCAATGCCAGAGTAGGCACGGACACCACCTCTTGGAGTGGCATTATTGGAAAGCATGGAGTCGGAAATTGTAACAGCAATGGACTCCGCCTCCTTCAGACATGTGCCGAACATGATCTCCTGATTGCCAACACAATTTTCCGTCTCCCCATGAGAAATAGGACATCGTGGATGCACCCTCGCTCGAAACACTGGCACCTCATTGACTATGTCATTGTCAGGAGGGGTGACAGACAAGACGTTCGAGTGACAAAATCCATGTGTGGTGCCGAATGTTGGACAGACCATCGTCTCAATGTCTCGAAAATAAACATCCACATCAGGCCACCACGGCGTCCTCAACGGGGCGAAATGTAAAAAAAGCTAAATGTCACCCGCCTAAACAGCAAGAAATGCAGCAGTCGTTTGAAAATATGCTAGAAGACCGCCTCAAGCCCAATGCTGCAGCTAAACAGGATACAGAAACAGAATGGAGAGCCCTAAAGGACATAATCTACAACACTGCTATGGAAATCCTGGGTCCAGCCCCCCCCCCCCCCCCCCCGAAAGCATAAAGACTGGTTTGATGAAAATTCCGAAGACATCAACCAATTGCTGGCTGAGAAACATCTTCTCCTCAAGGCACATTTGAATGACCCAAAGTCAACATAAAAAAAGATGCTTTCAAAAACATTCAGAGAGTAGTGCAGCAGAAACTTCGGCACATGCGGGACTCCTGGCTGAGCAGCAAAGCTGATGAAATTCAAGGCTTTGCTGACAGACATGATATGAAAAACTTCTACGACTCACTGAAAGTGGTCTATGGTCCTACATCACCAGGCATAGTTCCCCTCCTCAGTGCAGATGGGGGAACATTGGTCACCGATAAGAAGGAAATCCTTCAACGCTGGGCAGAGCATTTCAGCAAAATCTTAAATGCAACTTCCTTCTTCGATGATGAAACCATCAACTGCCTTCCTCAAGTTCCCACCAATGAGACACTTGATGGCTTGCCAACCATAGTGGAAGTAAACAAAGCCATCCAACAACTCTCCAGCGGCAAGGCACCTGGTCCTGACTCCATCCCAGCAGAGATATACAAGGCAGGTGGGCCGGTCCTAACAGAGCAGCTTCACCAAGTCTTCACAAACATATGGATGAACGAGACCATGCCACAAGATTTAAAGGACGCGTCAATAGTCAACTTGATATGGCCTCGTCTTCAACATACTTTCTGCGTATAGCCCTGTCGAGACCTTCAGCTCTGTTCCTACTTTCAAAAAGGAAGGACCCTGTAAATGATAAACAGTTGTGAGAGTCTCCAGCCTAAACTTCTGGTACAGCCGACATGGAGACTCCTAATGGTCCCAGCACATCAGCTGCTATCAACAAAATATATAATATTAATATATATATATTTCTTTACCCGCCCTGCGTGAATTAGCCTGACCTGACAAGAGGTCCTGGATTGGCGGCGTCTTTTCTAGACTAGGCCTTTAGCTTGACGAAGTCTTGTCGTTTGACCCTAGGTACTTTTTGCCTACAAGACTCACTCTCCACACACATACCAAGCCTTTATTCTTATTGGGCACATTCGTTTCCCGGCGTCTCTCTCACTTGCAAACCATGCCTTTCTCACGACAAAGCTCTTGTGGTGTGGTGTGTTCAGTGATCTGTGTGGTTCTCCCCCTTAACTAATATTATAGTAGTGGGGTTGTATGGCACGCAGTGTAGTTCCCCATTCCCAGCAAGAATAGGAAAGAAGATACTACTCCTTCGGGCTGCTGAAGATAGATCATAGATTGGTGGACCCCATCCCCAAGGAGCCCTTCCCTCCTTCCGGCATACCGTAGCTATCCAATGATTATATTCTACAGAAAGATGACAGTATGCCCAGTTCAGGCCGTAGAAGGAAAGATAGCACTCGTCTATCGGCTGCCAAGAACCAGCGATATCATTTGGGAAATATTTATTGTTCAGATTTGTTCCCTTGCTATGCTAAGATCAAGACGCTTAGCCAGATTGGCTAACGGTCATTCCCTCCCAATATGGCAAGACTGCCGTTTCGTCAATTAAGACAATAAAAATTTATAAGTGCAGGACTAATTACAACCTAAGATTACCTTTCATACACCAGCAGTATTCTGCACATAAAATGTCCCAATCTTCAACTTGACATCTTGACATTATGCAGTGGGTAACGGTAAGTTTAGAAACGGACATGAATTGCCTAAGAAGTCGCACCAGTGCGCATTTGGCGCAAGGCGCACCATGGGGTCTACCCGAAAGGAAAGACATATATCTAATCGCTCCATGAAAAGATCGTGTTGTGAAAGTAACCCAAAGAACTATCTTCCATGGTGATTGAGCGAACAAGAGAACTGAGAGCTCCCGAAAGCTGTTTCCCCCTGTTTATCCAAAATAAAAGAAGGCCTGAGGACATGAGCCATTGGCGTTTCGCCACAACCGTGTTTGTTAGAGCGAAGACCAAGATCGAACAGTGTCTAACTGACGACCAGCATCCTGTTTGTTCGAGCGTTATCGGAGAAAGTCGTCACGTGGACGGAGAAACATCTTCTGGGTGAGGTTCACTGTCCGGAATACATGGTGCTGTTGTGTGCTCAGCACAGTGATGTAACAGACTTTGCTCCTGATTCACTGGTCTGATTTTACATACACCTTAGAATATTCGACACACATTCTACACATTACACACACACACTTCTCACACACATACTCTTTGCTTTAATAAATTATTTTTGGTATTTATTTGTTAAAGCTAGAGTTGTTGAGTATGTTGTGTTGGGGAAGAATGAGAGGGGACATGATCCAGGGGTGAGTGAGAGTAAGAAAGAGGTGTCTACAGACTGAAGGAGCTTTGTGGACGGATTCTGGTGGTTTCTCTAGGACAATAATATTGGGTTAAAAAAAATTGTGGGTGTTGATTTCCCTCACTCCAGGGACGACACTAAAGTAATAAAGGATTACTTACGACAATTATTGGGGGCTCGTAAACGTGATCTTTGGACAGCGGCATCTCTTGTAAGCGAGATCTCTTGTAAACGGGATCTTTTGACAGCGGGATTTCCTGACAACGGGGTCTTTAGTTAGGGGACGGAGATATTGTTAGAGAGAGAATCCAGCTAGAGTGAATGTGGATAGCGGTTAAGACACATATTTTACCTGTTCACACTTCACACGTCTGCATAAGTCTGTGGTCCTGATTCTACTCTTGTCACTGAGTGATTGTGTTGTGTTGTGGTTTTAAATATATAGATTAATTCTTATTGTTCATTATCGATATATTTATCTTGGAGTTAATCTATACTCTATCTGCTATCTTATCTCTCTGAAAAATGGCCACTCCTAAGCTAGATCTGGCAGAACTAAAGGCAACGGGGGAAGCAATGGGATTGTCGGGGTCTGCACTAACAGATTACATACAGGAGGTGGAGAGGGATTTTCGCCAAGCAGAAAGGGAAGATCGGAAGGCCGAGATGGAATTGAGAAGGATGGAGTTAGAGCAAGCTGCTAAGAAACTTGAGGCAGAGCAAGCCACTAAAAGGCTGCAACTTGAAGCTGAGCAAGCAGCTAAGAAACTTGAAGCTGAGCAAGCAGCTAAGAAATTTGAAGCTGAGCAAGCAGCTAAGAAATTTGAAGCTCAACAGACTGCTAAGAGATTGGAAGCTAAACAAGAAGCTCAGAAAAGGGAGCACGAGTACCGGATGCGGGAACTCGAGCTTAAGAGGCAATCTAGTGGGGAAACTGAGGGAGCAGTGGGAGGTTCCTCTCTCCCTGGCTCAACACCAGTAGGTGGACATAGCTACCATGCTATGACGTTCCCTCCAGCGATCTACGAGGAGGACAAGGAGAAGATTGACCAGTACCTTCAACGCTTCGAGGCTATGTCGGTTGCAATGCGTCTGGATCGTGACAAATGGAATCTCAAGCTACCCCAGGGATTACGCGGGACCGGTTATGAGGTTTATTTTCGCCTGCCGCCAGGAAACGAGAACAATTAATACGAGTTGAAAACGGCTCCGCTGAAACGATTCGAGGTTATGTCACATACCTACCGGAAAAAATTTTGAGGAGCGAAACGAGAACCGGGGGAGTTTTTCGCCGCCTATAGTCTGCGTCTGAAAACCTATCTCCATAAGTGGATGGATTTGGCTGGGTTCGCTCATGACTATGAGAGTCTGGAAAAGCTCATGGTAGTCGACCAGATTCCATTTCGTGTCATCAAGACAATTTTCCACCTTTGACTACACTCACTCCATGAGTACGGTTAAAGACTTTCATCGGATCGTGCGACCGAGGTGTTTTTCCACATTTTAGTACTCGCTCACGAGGTAGGCTACATGTGCTGCCGGCTCAGCACCTTACCTCCGTACAGCAGTGAGCGAGAAACGGTCAGGCCCTCTCATCCGGGGATCCCTCATATCCCCCAGCTGAGAGCCTTCGGACAAGTATCTGAACTGGGCATGTAGCGTGCCCAGTATCTCACCTCCATTTATCGGTGGAGGCGTTTGTGTAAGTATCTGGACCAAGATTGTGGTTTCGTGCGCCGGAGCTTAAATTTTGACTGTTATCCTCAGTCTACCTGCAGAGCAGCAGGTTGTGTCTCTCTTAGTCTGGTCCCTATCCCATATGCTGTCCGATATGTAGTTTTTCATCCATAGGCAAGCACATGGGGTCGAAGGGACACGCAAGCCCCCCCCCCCCCCACCACGGCAAGGTGGAGACACATCGGGGGAGCAACCGTAGGTCTAAAGACAGATCTCTAGAGGTGGGAGACAAAGTCTTGTTGCTACTCCCAACGGGAAACAACAAACTGGAGATAGGTTGGCAAGGACCATTTCCCGTGGAAAGAGTGATATCCAGGACCAACTATCAGATCCGAATCCGGGGAAAGTCGAAGATTTTCCATATCAATCTCTTGCGGAAATGCGAGGAGAGACCCGGAGACAAAGCAGCTCACCTCATGGCAATGGCAGTTGCAGTGGAGACAGAAGTGGGAACCAACGAGGGCAGGGAATATCCCCAGGTACACCAGGAAACCTACAGGGATGTACAGGTTAACTCTGATCTGACTTCCCAGGAGAGGGAAAAGATAACCCTGGTTCTCGAGTCTCATAATGAGATACTGACTGATAAACCAGGACGAACGAGGTTGGTGGAGTTCGAGATGACTTTGACCACCCAAGAGCCTGTTCGCCAAAAGATTTACCCAGTGCCATTCTCTAAAGAAAAGGCCCTGGAGGAGGAAATACAGAAACTGCTGGAGGATGACGTGATGGCGCCATCCACATCCCCATACAATGGGGGGGGGGGTAGTTTTGTTACGCAAATCAAGTGGAGAACACCGGTTGTGTATAGACTACCGACTTCTGAACAGTCATTCACAATTTCAGGTGGAACCTGTGCCGAATCCAATTCAGTTATTCGCAAGGCTCCATAAGGCAAGGTATTTCTCAAAGGTGGATCTGAGTCGCATGTATTATCAGATTCCGGTCAAACCAGATATTCGACCACTGCTGGCTTTCAGTACCCCCAGTGGACATTTCGAATTCAAGGTCATGCCCTTTGGACTCAGCAATGCACCTAGTGTGTTTACTCGCATGATGAGGACTTTATTTGATCCTTTACAGGATCCATCCATCATCTCATTCATGGATGATATTCTGATTTCCAGTGACAGCTTGGATGACCATTTACAATCCTTGGAAATAGTTTTCAATAGGCTCAAGGAAGCAGGGCTTACTGCTCGCCCAACCAAGTGCATGATTGGTTACCAGACTCTGGAATTTCTAGGTCACACTATAACTCCAGGACACATTGTCCCAGAGGAAAAGAACCTAGAGAAAATCAGAAGTGCTCCAAGGCCAAAAACGAAGAAAGATGTGCGATCTTTTCTCTCGTTTTGTGGATTCTACCACAAATTTATCCCACATTTCACTGAACTGGGAGCTCCATTAATAGAAACCTTGAAAAAGGGATTCCCGGACCAAATCATTTGGACACCAGAATGTGAGAGTGCCTACAGTCAGTTGAAGGAGGCCTTGGTCAGCAAACCTGTGTTACAGCTCCCGGACCTTTCAAAACCATTTGTGTTGAGAACGGATGCAAGTGGGATTGGAATTGGGGCAGCTTTGTTACAGGAAGGAAAAGACGATGCTTCGGTTTTGAAACCAGTAGCATACGCAAGCAAGAAACTTCTCCCGGCTGAAAGGAATTATTCGACCGTAGAGAGAGAGTTAGTTAGTTAGTTAGTTAGTCGACAGATCATCCTCATTGCACATCGAACCATTCAGTCCATAAGTGCTCGGATCCCCTCCTCAGCAAATCCCGCAGCGTGTAGCGGCTAACGACGCCAGTTCTGTGTTGGTTTATCAATCTTCTTTAGCTTCCTGTGTAGTGTTCTTGTTTGGCCACACCTCTTTTAATTTGCTGCTCTCGCAGTCTGGCCATTGTTGCAGATTCACAGTCATCACTTGGTTCTAGCAAAAGTCTTACTTCTCGTAGAGCATTCAGAATGTCAGCCTGGTCCATGGCGCGTCCGCCCTCCACAGTAGCCTCACCTGCGAGCTTGTCAGCCCGCTCATTTCCTTGTACTCCCGCGTGCCCTGGCACGAAGATGAAACTAATCTTTGCCAGGCGAGACCGCTCCAGAGGCAGCAACCATTCTCTTCGGATCGACCCCTCCTCTATCCTCTTGATCATGTTCATTGAGTCGCTAAGGAAACAAGCCCTAGTGAATGTCTGTGTCTCGAGCCATGTTATTGCTTTACTTACTGCCATGACTTCCATGGTCAGGCTACTTGTGGTTTCAGTGAAAGCACCAGAGTCCTCCTTCACAATTCTCCCTCCGGCCCGAGCTGTAAAGACCCATGAGCTTCTCACATGTCGGGCGACCGACCCATCTGTGTAGATGACCGCGTCACCGTCTAGCGAATTCTCGAAAATCAACGCTTGTACTTCAGCCTCCACAGCAGCCGGATTTTCTTGTCTGCATTTCCTATCTAGTTGGATGCAAACTGAAAAGGATGTGCAGAGGTCTGTTGGTACTTGCACCCACTCCTCGCCAGGTTCTAAGTCCTCAAGTGAACACACCTGTTGAAGAATGTCTTCGGCTTGACCCATCCACGACCGTCCTCTTTTTAACCTGCTGCCATTCACCTTCCTAATTTCACTATGCAGTGGATGTTGTGTGTTTGCGTTACCTCTGAGGTAGGCGCGTGCCCTGCAAACTTGTATTCTCTCTTCAATGGTTGGAAAATCAAGAAGGTAGCGCATCGCCCTGCATGCTGTATCTCTTGTACATCCAAGAATAATGCGCATAGCTTCATTCTGTATCCTTTCCATCCTTTCTATCTGCTCATGGCTGAGAGTCAGGATTGCCATTGCATACTCCAAAACAGACATGACCAACAGAAGACATAGATGGCGCTGCTCACAGTTTGCTGCCGCCATCACCCGCATCGCAGCCAAACCCCGCTTGGCCTTTGTTATCACATGGTCTATGTGCACATTATAAGCAAGGCTTCGATCAAACCGTATCCCTAGGTAATTCATTGCCTGCGTTCTTTCCACCATCTCTGAACACAGCATTACAGTTGGTGTTAAAGTGTTGACAATGTGATTATTCAACGAGAACCAAGTCACTGTTGTCTTTGTTGGGTTGACCATTGCCCCAACTTCATCACACCAAGTTCTTATGCGATTGAGTTCGGTTTATAGTTCCACAGCAACCTGCTCTCTATCCTTTCCCTGATGATACACTAAAACATCATCGGCATATGACAATGTCCTGCCAGGTCCAGTGCTCTGCTCACTGGTGATTCTCACTGTGTAGGCGTTGAACAGTACCGGAGATAAAGGTGATCCCTGTGGTAGGCCAGGATATATTGTTGTTGGTTCCGAAGTCCAACTGCCACATCTAAAAACTACTTTCCGTTGGAAGAGGGCTGCAGCGATCCAACTAAGTAGGAATGGACTTACTTTTAGTTCAAGAAGCTGAAACATTAAAAAATCCAATGGTACTCTGTTGTATGCGTCCTCAAGATCAATCGCTGCAGTAAAGGTTTCAATGCCTGAGTGGAAACCTTCATAGACATCATGGGCAAAAACTGCTGCATTGGTCCAGGTTTCCCTTTTTGGACGGTACCCATCCAGGGTAGGTGGGAAAACACCTTGCCTCTCTAGCTGGCTTGATATCTTCCTGGCAATTACCTTCTCCAGCAGCTTGCCTATTGTATTCTGCATGGTTATAATTCGATACCCCTGAATATTTTTGTGGTCTTTGTCAGGCTTCGGCAAGGGAATCAGATAGCTGTGTAACCATTCCTCCTTGATGCTAGCACTCCCTATACTGTTGTTGTACATGTCTGCTAGTTTCTCTAGCTCATTGTCGGTACACTTATTGATGTCGTCGTATCTTATGCCATCAGGACCTGGAGCGCTGTTTTTTGATCCTCGAAGTACAGCCTTGATTTCTTCCACTGTCACTGTGTCTTCATCCGAAGTGTTCTGGGCCTTGCATCGGTCTGAGGTGACCTCCTTGGTCAGATTTCGGCCTCCCATGTCTGTCTGGTTGCTCTGCTCAAGATAGCGTTTAAAGAGGGCTTTGCCCTTGTCCTCGTCAGTCCTCTGCCAGATGAGGTCAGCACCTTGGAAGTCAGAAATGCTCTTATTCTTGACTACACCACTCATGCTTTTATGTAGTCGCCAGAACAATTTCAGTGACTTGTCTGTGCTTACTCTTTGACACACTTCTGCCCATTTTTCGCTTTTAACCAACTTGACCAGTTTCTTGAAATAGCTTACTTTTGTGTGCATCTCTCTTTCTAAGTGCATGCAGGGACTAGGATGACCAGCTCTGTTCTTCTTGGCATTGTGCCATCTCCTTACAGCACTACGCTTATCCACCCAAGCCTCCTCCACCTCGAAATTCCACCACAGTGGCTGCTCCCAGCTTTTTTTTTCCTGCCCTGAAACTTTCTGCGCTTGTCACGTCTTATTTTACTCACCACGTCTTGCCCTGTACTGTCATACTGGAAAGTCTTTACCTTCAACTTGTGCTGCCTGGTTCTGCCTTTCTCCACCAATATGATGCAAGGGTGGTGGTCGCTGCTGTGGTGTCCTAGGACACCCCATCTACACACTGTAGTGAGTGAAGGTGAATCTAGCGCCAGATCAATAGCACTGTCCCCATCGCCAGGACGGCTTGCTGTCCTGGTAACACAGCCACTGTTGATGCAAACCAGGTCAATGGTTTCAAGTGCAGTCTTCCGGGAAGGTTAACCCGGTCAACAAATGCCGCAGAAATCGGATGTGTCGGCCTAACGGCGCAAGAACGCAGCTCTGCTGTAAACAGGCACAACGCAATCGCATCCGAAAAAAAACTCCGGATGAACGAAGAAGAAGGAGAAGAAGTGCAGTCTCGAGCTCCTCCCCCTGTGTATTGGAGGAAATGTTTCCCCATGATCTGCCGTTAGCGTTGAAGTCACCACAGAAAATAACATTTCTCTCGTGGCCTAATATGCCACTTAAGCACTGCCACTTCTGGGCGTCCATACTCGCATTGCGGGCATAAACATTAACCAACACGAATGATGTACTGGAATGAACTCTCAACGCCTGTATTTGTATGTCGTCACTGTCCCAACTGGACATGTCTAGCTCTGACGCCACCATGCTGCCGCGAACGAGAATCGCCATTCCCAGATGTCGTCTGTTGTAGAAACATTTGAAGCCGGCAATTCGGAGTAGCTGATCGCCCAGTCTCGTCTCCTGGAGTGCTACAATGTCGTTCCTGTAAACTAGGGTTTCTAAAATAGAGCCCCGTTGTTTTACACTGGCACAGTTCCAATATAGAATACGGATATTCCTGAGTCCTAGACGGTGACACTTGAGTCTAAAGAGTCTCAAACCACCACGCTTACCTTGCTTCTTTCTCCCTGCGCGGCTTCCCCGCCGCTTCGTTATGTTGACTGCTGACTGCTCGAAGAACACATGTTGTTCCGCCATGTTGAAAAAACGAACCACAGAACCCACACACGCTGCTAAAGATTCACTCAAGGATGGCGCCATTGTACGTTTCCGGTTTCCGGTTTCAAGATGGCGACGGACGGTCGGGTTGTTTTGTGTTCGTTAACTTTTTCGCGTAGGGGATGGATTTATTCATCTCTTGTATGTAATTCGTGTGCCAGGATGTAAAACCAGGAGTTTCTACTCAAGATCTGCGCGGGTGCTACGGAGTTCGTGCATCGAGCGAAGACATCCTAGAAAGAGAGTGTTTATCTCTCGTATGGGCCGTGCAAAAATACCAGCCCTATTTGTATGGAGTTCAGTTTCGAGTTCAGTCGGATCATCAACCCTTGATGTTCCTGGCCACTTCTCAGAAGCTCAACGCCCGTTTGATGCGGTGGTCGTTGCTACTTCAGCCATACCACTTTACAGTGGAGTATATACCTGGGAAGGAAAATGTTGGGGCTGATTTCCTGTCTAGACATCCAGCTCCTGATGAAGAGGAATAGATCATCTGGATCGAACCTCCAAGAAGAAAGAGTTGTTGCGGACTACTCTCTTAGGAGGGGGCCTATGTCGCGGAGAAACGTGATAGTTTCGATCGATGAAAAAACAAGACCCGACATTCGTCTGCAAAAACAGGCAACCCTTCGATGAGCAGGTGACTGAGGAACAAAATACGTTGCGAAAACTGTCTGCACACGGTCGGCATTTCTGTATGATGTGGGTTGTTCGAGAAACGTACAATGGCGTCATCCGTCTACAAGGCGGGAGTCAGCCTTTGAAGTAATAGACGGAAGGTCTGGCCAGACGTCGGATGGAGTCTTGTGATGTGAAGAAGGTTCTCTAGATCATAGACAGGAGACAATTTCCCAGATGAAAGGGGACACCTGCCAGATGTCCACATTGAGTTGGGAAAAATAAAGAGAAAAACAACTTCTCGACGCCTCTGCGTCTAGACAATTTGGTGACGTAACTCAAGCCTAGATATAAAACCAGTTGAGGTAAACAAGTTGGAGGAGTCGACCAAAAATTCTGAAGTGTTAAAGATCGGCGCCGTATTCCGAGTTGTGTTAATTGAAAGAGACTATAGTGTCAAAGTGTTGATAATGTATCGGCGGACATAGATCCAGTCTGTGATTGCATAGTCTCAATCATCAACCGGAATAGGCATATGGTATTCTATTAATCATATCTAACGTAGAGTATGATTAGGAACAGAGTACAGTACTGTGCGGTGATATAATGTATTATAGGTACGGTGATAGAATGTTGTATAAGTGCGGTGCTAGAAAGTATTATAGGAGCGTCGGCACTAGTGTCCTATTATATGGCTTTAACTAGCTTGTGTGATATATCATTTTACTCAGGGAGTTGCGGACAATGTAGTGGGATAATAATTAGAGAGATTGAGGATGGTTGGGAGGGAGGAGGGGAATGTGAAAATGTAGGATCTTCCAGTAGGGCATCTGCTGGGTTTCTACCCGTTCCTTTATTCTTTCCTGGTGTTGCCATGTATCAGACCAATGTGATAAGCTATTTGGCCGTATGACAGAGATCGGATCTCTGTTATAGATCTGAGTGCTGCTATTGGCCTACACTCACCTAATTACGGTCAGGATTTGAGTTGCTCTCACAATGATGTTCTCTACTCAACAGGTTCCACTTGAGTGTGCGATGATTTACTACGATGAAGCAGTTTCAAAGTTTTATACAATGATGGCTCACGGAATGAAGACAGAGGTTACTGAGAGGCTTTTACACGGGGCTCAGAACCTAGTTGGTCTGCAGAAACCTGGCTTCTGCTGAGCCGGACTTGATGAACATAAGTGTTGTGTTTACTGAGTGATAAGCTTCATCATCGAAGATTCATAACTCATATACCAAGGACATATATATATATATATATATATATATATATATATATATATATATATATATATATATATATATATATATATATACCTAGAAACATTAATAGGTTGTTTGTTAAAGAGGGGGAAAATCTTATAATCAGAGACTTGTGAACAGTAGATTTTCCCAAGTGACATTTCAGTTAATTGAAAGATTCTCTGTTCAACAAACATTATTAAACAGAGTAACTTCACCGTGTTTGTTAGAGCGAAGACCAAGATCGAACAGTGTCTAACTGATGACCAGCATCCTGTTTGTTCGAGCGTTATCGGAGAAAGGCGTCACGTGGACGGAGAAACATCTTCTAGGTGAGGTTCACTGTCCGGAATACATGGTGCTGTTGTGTGCTCAGCACAGTGATGTAACGGACTTTGCTCCTGATTCACTGGTCTGATTTTACATACACCTTAGAATATTCGACACACATTCTACACATTACACACACACACTTCTCACACACATACTCTTTGCTTTAATAAATTATTTTTGGTATTTATTTGTTAAAGCTAGAGTTGTTGAGTATGTTGTGTTGGGGAAGAATGAGAGGGGACATGATCCAGGGGTGAGTGAGAGTAAGAAAGAGGTGTCTACAGACTGAAGGAGTTTTGTGGACGGATTCTGGTGGTTTCTCTAGGACAATAATATTGGGTTTAAAAAATTGTGGGTGTTGATTTCCCTCACTCCAGGGACGACACTAAAGTAATAAAGGATTACTTACGACAGAGGGCAAACATCAGAAATGGAATAAAGACAAAGAAGAAAATTATTGCAGATAAAGCACACACACACAAACAGCGTGAAAGATGTAAAATGGTGGGAATTACCATGTTTACACATGCATCCACTGTGGTCGAACATTTACAGCACGAATTGGCCTAATCAGCCACACTCGCCACCGCCATGAGTTGTAGTTATTAAGCCTTTTTGAAGCAAAATGTACCAAACTATCGTGTGTCAAGACGGAAAGGTGCCAATGTATATGTATACACACGATAGTTTGGTACATTGTGCTTCAAAAAGGCTTAATAACTACAACTCATTATATATATATTAGGGGCGTTCATTTAAAACCCATTCCAATGGCTTTATTACAAAAGCATGAATTAAATAATAAAAAGTGTGGTAGAATTGAACAAAGCATTCAGTTTGGATCAATTATGCACCATGAGTTTGTCAGAAGAAGTCGCCGAAGGCATTCAGGCAATCATCCCATTGGTTTTTGTAGGCGGCGATTGTCATCCGCAAAAAAAGGATCGTGGTTGCTCACCGAACCAAGTGTTTACCGCGTTCAATTCATCTGTGTCTGTGTGAAATCGATGCCCGTTGGGAGCTTTTTTTAGAGGTCCGAACAAATGAAAATCACATGGTGACAAATCAGGACTATAGACTGGATGTTGCAGAATTTCCCACTTCTTCCTTACTAATGCTTCCTGCACAATCTTTGCGACATGCGGACGAGCATTTTCGTGCAACAAAAATCACACCGCGAGAAAGCATGCCGGGTCGTTTATTCTTGATGGCTTTTTGCAGCTTGTCTAGTGTTTGCAAGTAGTGGCTAGAGTTGCTGTTGACACCAGGTTCTTTAAAGTCGGCCAACAATAGCCCCTCACGGTAAAAAAAAAAATGCGCTCAGCATAACCTTACTAGCGGAAACCTGTAACTTGATTTTTTTGGCTTTTGGTGATCCAGCAATCTTCCATTGCATGCTCTCTCTTTTGCTGCTCGGCTCAAAGTAGTGACACCATGATTCGTCGCCTGCCACTATGTGGAAGAGAAATGCCTCACCCTCCACTCTGTAACGGAGCAAGTTTTTCAAACGCCATCCCATGCGTTCCTCTTTTTGGTGGTCGGTCAACATCCGTGTTACTCACACACCTTCCGATATTGCAGTTTCTTACGAACGACCTTTTGAATTGTCCCAATTGTCACATCAAATTATTTCGCTAGTGAACGTATGCTTCGGCAACGGTTCATCTGTACTGCTGCATCAATTTTGGTGATGTTTTTTATTTTTTTGTTGCAACAATATGCACTTTACCCGGCCGTCGAGGATATGTCGTGAACTGACGTCCTTTCCGAAACATTCGTGCCCAGTCTGTCACTGTTGTCTTCGACACACATTTGTTACAGTAAGCTGCCTGCATTCTTCGATGAATGTCCATTGGTCGACATCGTTCAAATGAAAGAAACTGAATCGCCATTCTTTGAGCTTTCTTGGGTGGATTTTGGATCAACCCGGTCATTTTCTCAACGGTCAGAAACAGAACCTATGCATCATGGGACGATAAGCACTTGCTCTTTTATTCATTGGTGTCACATTAAAAAACTTGCAGGTTTCGATCGATGACAGAAAGTCGCCCCAAATGTCTACACACAGTCGGCATGTCTATAATATGTTGTTGCTCGAGAAGGGACTATAGCGCCATCCGTCTGCAAGGCGGAAGCCAGCCTTTGAAGTGATAGATGGAAGGTCTGCACAGAGGTCGGCTAGATCTTGTGATGTAGGGAAATTATTCTCTGGTTCACAGGCGAGCGAGACTTTTTGTTGTACGGGAAACAGGTCCCCAGATGAAAGCAAAATAGACGGCGGGTTGTTTCCACCCAGTCTAAAACAGGAGAGAGAAATAGATTCTAGACAGTTTTGTGACGTCATTTATTCCCAGTATAAATACAGTTGAGATAAACAACTTTGAGTTAGTTGACCGAAAGTTGTGAAGTGCTACGGATGTGTGCAATATTCCTTGTTTTTTTTTTTTTTTTAGAGAGAGACTATAGTGTCTATTGTTGATCATTATCGGCGGACATCGATCCAGTCTGTGATTTCATAGTCTCCATTTACAACAGGAATAACTATATGGTATTCTATAAAACATATTTAACTTAGATTATTCTTAGGAATAGAGTGCAATACTGTGCGGTGATAGAATGTGTTATAAGAGCGTCGGCAACAGTAGCCTATCGCGTAGCTTAAACTAGCTGGTGTGAGATATCATTTAACTCAGTGAGTTAAGGACAATGTAGTGGGATGCTATTTAGGGAGATTGAGGATGGTTGGGAGGGATTGAGGGAATGTGAAATGGTAGGATCTTCCAGTAGGGCATCTGCTGGGTTTCTACCCGTTTCCTTTAGTCTTTCCTTGTGTTACAATGACTCAGACCGAAGTGATGAGCTCCTCGGCCTTATGACAGAGTTTAGTTCTCTGTTATTTTTTCTGAGTGCAGCCGGTGGCCTTCACTACCTAATAAAGGTCAGAATCGAGTTGCTCTCATCAGGTGTGTTCTCTATTCAACAGGTTCCACTCGAATGTCCACGTTATTCTACCAAGAAGCTAGCAACAAAGTCATAGAAAGTGATGGCTCTAGTATTGAAGGCAGAGTGTACTGAGGGGCTTTTGCACTGGGCCCATAACCCAGATGGTCTGCAGGAACCTGGCCTCTGCTGAGCAGGAAATGATGTTTATAAATGTGTTTATTAAGTGATATTAGGGAGATCACAGATCACATTAAGATCACATTAAATTCAGGACACTGAAAATAACACTTGTACTAGGAACACTAGTAACAATAACTACATGGAACAGTAACATTGTGTATGAACATTAGGGAAATCTTGCAAAAAGTGAAATACGAACATTTAGGTTTTTCCAAAGTGACAGTAACAATAGTTGTGAGATTCTCTGAACACAGAACATTAATGAACAGAGTAGTTACACTGTGTGTGTTAGAATGAAGATCAATATTGGACTGTTTCCATTATTGAAGACCAGGCATCTGGAGTGTTCACGAGCTATCTGAAGAAGTCGACACGTGGCCTAAGAGACACATCACTTGGGTGAGGTGTTCTGTCCCTGATGTGGTGTTGTGGTATGGCCAGTATGATGATGAAGCAGACTGCGCTCCTTGGCTGTTCGGTCTGATTTTGCATACACACTAGATTATACGACAAACATTCTACTCATACACTTTGCACATACAAGACACTTTTCTCTATTAAACTAAATTGTTGTTTTGTTAGAGCCAGTGTTGTTTAGTGTGTTTTGGGAAAAGAATGAGAGGGGGCTTGGTACAGTAGTAAAAGAGAGAGAGGGGGAGGGATCCAGAGATCGACGGGGTTTTGTGGACAGAAATCAAGAAGATCCTCAAGATAGTGAAATGGGGTTAAAAGGACGTCGATGTTGATTCCCCTCACCCCAGGGACGACATTAAGATAATACACGACAATTGGTCAGTACTTATGACATGACTATGACATGATAACGTTCAACCACTGTCACCGTCTCAAATAGTTATAGCTCGTCACAAAGACGTGACAAGTTTGTATAATACATAATATGCAAATGAGTCATCAAAAATTGATTATCTTAGACAATTTATTAGGCATAATATTCATTGACATAAGTCATAATCACACTCTGATAAATTATTAAATCACATGAACATTAATCAGCCAAGCACTCATGCGCTCCAGTATCACAATTCCTTTGAATATCAGCTCATAAGCTGTCTCCTATAGACACTCTCACAATAATAGTAAATCTCTAGCATGAGGCATTCAGCACACTCTCTCAAACAGGTAACCCCCACAACACTCCTCTCTTAACCACAGTCAAAGTCCGTCTGATCTCTCTTGCCTAGGTCTGTGGTCACGTGGTAGTTGACCCACGTGTCGTCCGTGCCACGTCCGGTGTCTCGGTATTCTGGTGTCGTTCTGTCCTTCACCCGTCTGTTGACGGCTGACGTCTCGGGTCGTTTAGTCCAAGGTTGGAGTGTCACTCAAGGACATGTCCAGTCTCTAACCCAATGTCCTGTCTCCCACTGGGTATGCAGTCCTGTCCTATTCTCCCCATACTCTGTCTATGTCCTGTCCTTGTCCTATGTCCTCTCCCACTAATTCAGGACTCTGACAACCACTTATATATATAGAATGGTATCCGTATGAAAGACCCATGCAGAAATGAACAGAGCTCGCCACTGTTTAAATAAAAAGGATGTTAAAATGCAATAGGATTGAATTAATTGCACATCGTTGTTCTATCTATCTATCTATCTATCTATCTATCTATCTATCTATCTATCTATCTATCTATCTATCTATCTATCTATCTGTCTGTCTGTCTGTCTGTCTGTCTGTCTGTCTATCGATCGAACGGTCGATCGATCGGTCGGTCGGTCGATCCGTGCGTGCGTCCGTCCTGTGTGTCTGCGTGTCTGTCTGTCTGTCTGTCTGTCTGTCTGTATCTTTATTTCTCTCTCTGTATACAAACATGGCAGGATATTTATAACTCAGTCCCGACAGAAGCCACACAGAACCCAATCGTCCGACGACCCGGACTGTCTTGCCGCAGGCTTCAACTTCAGCGTAAGCTATTTCAAAATCACCTCGTTTTTTTGACACCCTCTAATGAGATTAATCATCATCATTATCGCCACTTTTACTTTCAAGCGCCGTGAAGAGGGATAGTTGACGGTCCAGTTTATTATGTTAACTATATATTATTATTATGTACATGCG
>OY992876.1:357917204-358162204 GCA_963921405.1 Cepaea hortensis | reverse complement strand
GAAGTTTAAGCTCGAGGGCATTAATATCTACGGCCACTTCAACCTCTTTCCGGCTGCACCGACTTAAATTTCGGTAAACTCCAAACGTAAACATTGCTTGTCTACTAGCTCCTTTGTGTTGAGTGCAGTAAATTGACACCTGCTGTCAGACAGCGTGAGCGGGACTAATCTATGCTTGGCGTTTGTCTCGAACCATCGATTATTTTGTAGTGGCAGACGAAGGGGATAGTAAGTTTACGGCATTGATTCTGGGTGGTATAGATAATTCATTCAACATAATCAAGTACAAAGAATGGGAGTGGTCTTTTCTATAGCAAAATAAATAGCCGTGGAAGTCTACGGAAGCCCGTCACAACTGCAGTAAACAGTGACACCGCTTTAGTCTTCTTCTTCTTCTTCTTCTTCTTCTTCTTCTTCTTCTTCTTCTTATTATTATTATTATTATTATTATTATTATTATTATTATTATTATTATAATAATAATAATAATTATCATTATAGTTGTTGTCTCTCTCTCTTTTTCTCACAACCCCCCCCCCCCCCCCCCCCCAAGAAACCATTGGCACTTAACGAACTCCCGCCAAGCCTTCCCGTCGCTTACTATTTTCCCCCCAGAAATTGTCCTGCCCACATTATTCATGTCTGCAACCCACATCTTTGTCTCCAACCCTCTTCTCTGTCTCCAACCCTCTTCTCTGTCTCCAAACCTCTTCTCTGTCTCCAACCCTCTTCTCTGTCTCCAACCCTCTTCTCTGTCTCCAACCCTCTTCTCTGTCTCCAGCCCTCTTCTCTGTCTCCAACCCTCTTCTCTGTCTCCAACCCTCTTCTCTGTCTCCAACCCTCTTCTCTGTCTCCAACCCTCTTCTCTGTCTCCAACCCTCTTCTCTGTCTCCAACGCTCTTCTCTGTCTCCAAACCTCTTCTCTGTCTCCAACCCTCTTCTCTGTCTCCAACCCTCTTCTCTGTCTCCAACCATCTTCTCTGTCTCCAACCCTCTTCTCTGTCTCCAACCCTCTTCTCTGTCTCCAACCCTCTTCTCTGTCTCCAACCCTCTTCTCTGTCTCCAACCCTCTTCTCTGTCTCCAACCATTTTCTCTGTCTCCAACCCTCTTCTCTGTCTCCAACCTTCTTATCTGTCTCCAACCCTCTTCTCTGTCTCCAACTCTCTTCTCTGTCTCCAACCCTCTTCTCTGTCTCCAACCCTCTTCTCTGTCTCCAACCCTCTTCTCTGTCTCCAACCCTCTTCTCTGTCTCCAACCCTCTTCTCTGTCTCCAACCCTCTTCTCTGTCTCCAACCCTCTTCTCTGTCTCCAACCCTCTTCTCTGTCTCCAACCCTCTTCTCTGTCTCCAACCCTCTTCTCTGTCTCCAACCCTCTTCTCTGTCTCCAACCCTCTTCTCTGTCTCCAACCATTTTCTCTGTCTCCAACCTTCTTATCTGTCTCCAACCTTCTTATCTGTCTCCAACCCTCTTCTCTGTCTCCAACTCTCTTCTCTGTCTCCAACCCTCTTCTCTGTCTCCAACCCTCTTCTCTGTCTCCAACCCTCTTCTCTGTCTCCAACTCTCTTCTCTGTCTCCAACCCTCTTCTCTGTCTCCAACCCTCTTCTCTGTCTCCAACCCTCTTCTCTGTCTCCAACCCTCTTCTCTGTGTGTTTAGTTCTCATAATTCTTGATTCCCGTATTTTTAGGCTTATTCATGGTTGGTTTGATTTCGCACTTGAAGATTTCTGCAGGATGGTTTTGCCCCCCAACAAACACTTTTATAGGCGCCTCCTACGACACGCATGATGAGCTAGTGTTAATATTCTCAGCTTTTCATAAAGGCCCCTCATGTCTCATATTATGTTTAATGCATGTCATTTGCAGGACGCGACAATCAACCCTAGTCCATACTGCCTGTTTGTGATTTACTGTGATTTGCCAAGCAAGTTTACGTCCAGCAGTTTGCCATTGATTTCTAAAGAGAAGTCAGCATTTTAAGTCCAACTGCGTGTTGAACGAAACTACAACGCCTTGGTCAGAGAAGATAGTTCCAGCGCTTTAAACCAATCCGTCCCGCCGACCCCCTGTCACATATTTTATTGACTTCAATTTAAATAAAATCCGAGCGTACTCATTGCTTTGTCTATTAACTCCTTTATTCCGAGTGCAGTAGACACCTGTCGCCACACCGCGTTTGTGTCGAATGATCGATTCTTGTGTACAGTAACAGCTGACGGGGACAATTATATTCACGGCATTGATTCTGGGTGGAACAGACAATTCACAATTAATTCAACATCATCAAGTGCAAAGAATCGGAATAGTCCTTTCTAAGCCAAAATAAAACAACCGTGGAAGTCTACGGAAGCCCGCCACATCTGCAGAAGAAATGCACTTCGTGCAGTAAACAATGTCGCTGCTTTGAGCTTCTTCTTCTTCTTCTTCTTCTTCTTCTTCTTCTTCTTCTTCTTCTTCTTCTTCTTCTTCTTCTTCTTCTTCTTGAAATTATTATTATTTTCTTTCTCTTACACCCCACTCCCCACACCCCAAAGAGAACATAGACGCTTAACGAACTCCCGCCAAGCCTTCCCATCTCTTGCTATTGTCCCCCCAGAAATTGTCCTACCCACATTATTCATATCTCTAACCCACTTCTCTGTCCTCATCCCACTTCTCTATCTCCAACCTGCTTCTCGGTCTCCAACCCACTCTCTTTCTCCAACCCATTTCTGTCCCTAATCCACGTCTTTATCCCCAACCCACTTCTATGTCTCCAACCCACTTCTCTGTCTCTCAGCCCACTTCTCTGACTCCCAACCCACTAATCTGTCCCCAACCAACTTCTCTGTCTCCCAACCCACTACTCTGTCCCCAACCAACTTCTCTTTCCCCAATAAACTTCTCTGTCTGAAACCCACTCCTCTATCTCCAGCTATATTCTCTATCTCCACCAACCTACTTCTCTGCCTCCAACCCACTTCTCTGTCTCTCAGCCCACTTCTCTGACTCCCAACCCACTAATCTGTCCCCAACCCACTTCTCTGTCTCCCAACCCACTACTCTGTCCCCAACCAACTTCTCTTTCCCCAATAAACTTCTCTGTCTCCAACCCACTCCTCTATCTCCAGCTATATTCTCTGTCTCCACCAACCCACTTCTCTGTCTCCAACCCACTCCTCTATCTCCAGCTATATTCTCTGTCTCCACCAACCCACTTCTCTGTCTCCAACCCACTTCTCTGTCTCCAACCCACTCCTCTATCTCCAGCTGTATTCTCTGTCTCCACCAACCCACTTCTCTGTCTCCCAACCCACTTCTCTATTGGTTTAGGCCTCACTTATCTTATTTCCCTTTTCTTTAGGCCTGTTTATGGTTGGTTGTATTTCCCAGCTGAAGTTTTCTACTGGATGGTTTTGCCGCCCCAATCGAAACCTTCAAAGGCGCCTCTTACGACACTCTTGATAAGCCAGTGTTACAATCTTCCGCTTTTCGTAAATGTCCCAGGAACATACGGGCGGTCTCCTAATTGTAATTTAATGCACATTCTTTATAGGACGTTGCAGTCAATCACACTTCCAAATGGTTGTTTATGATTTACTAGGCAAGAGGCCGACCAAGAGAAATGATGCTGACGGTGGCATGGAGGAATATCAGCAGCACACTAGATTCAGAACACCAAAGACTGAGATATCTGGAGAGACATGAACGCCTACGCCAGCTGGCATGGCACTTGATGATGATGATGAGGCAAGTCTCCGTTCATCCAGAAGAAAACTTCAGCTGCGAAATCCAACCAACCATAAAGCAGTTAGCCATTTCTTTCTGTAATAGATCGATACGGCTCAACATGATGATGTTGATCTGACGTAACCACTGACGTTTGTTCTGGATTTCTTTTGACTTACATCTGTTCTTTTCTTGTTAACCGTGGAGATAAGATGATGTTCTCTTTGTCTTCTTTGTATTCTTCTCTTCTCCTATGGCCCATAAGCAGTCAGCGTTGTGCAACTATCTCTATCATCTCTATGCGGTTATATTTCTAAACGAGAAGTCAACATTTGAAGTCCAACTGGCCTGCGTGTTGAACGAAACCACTACGCCTCGGTCAGCGGAGCAAGTTCCAGCTCGTTAAACATCTCCACCCCGTCGACCTGCTGTCGCCTATTGTACTGATTTCAATTTCGATAAACTCCGAGCATACTCATTGCCTTGTCTACTTGTTCTGAATGCAGGTGTCGTCACACAGCGTTTGTGTGGACCGATCGTTTCGTGTGTACATGACAGCGGGAGGGGTAACTTCTGGTGGAATGGACAATTAATTCAACATCATATTCAAGTGCAACGAATAGGAATGGCTTGTTCTATGGAAAAGAAATGAACTGTGGAATACTACGGAAGCTCGCCACATCTGCAGAAGAATACACTTCATGCAGTGAACGATGTGGCAGCTTTAGACTTCTTCTTCTTCCTCTTATTTTCAGTCTTCTTCCTCTTCTTCTTCTTCTTCTTCTTCTTCTTCTTCTTCTTCTTCTTCTTCTTCTTCTTCTTCTTCTTCTTCTTCTTCTTCTTCTTCTTCTTCTTGTCCTTCTTCTTCTTCTTCTTCTTCTTCTTCTTCTTCTTCTTCTTCTTCTTCTTCTTCTTCTTCTTCTTCTTCTTCTTCTTCTTCTTCTTCTTCTTCTTCTTCTTCTTCTTGTCTTCTTCTTCTTCTTCTTCTTCTTCTTCTTCTTCTTCTTCTTCTTCTTCTTCTTCTTCTTCTTCTTCTTCTTCTTCTTCTTCTTCTTCTTCTTCTTCTTCTTCTTCTTCTTCTTCTTCTTCTTCTTCTTCTTCTTCTTCTTCTTCTTCTTCTTCTTCTTCTTCTTCTTCTTCTTCTTCTTCTTCTTCTTCTTTCTCTCCCTCTTCCCCTTCTATCTCCCCTCCCTCACCCAATATGGGAACAGATCGCTTTGCTTTGCTTTTCACAATGATATGAGAGTCGGCAGTTCAGAAATCGAAGGCAAACTAGTGAACGTAAAATTTGCCTAGAAAATCACACAACATGTTATTTGCATATCCTTTACGGACGTAGCAGTCAACCCCAGCATGTTTTAGCTGTTCGTGATTCCTGGGCAAGTGTACGTTCAATAGTTTGCCATTGAATTCTGAACGACCGGCACCCATACCATTTCATAAAAAAAACACAGCTGTGTTTCGAACGCGGTGTGCGGAATTACGAACTGCGTCCGTAACTACTTCGCCACGGAACCGGCAGAAAATCACAAACAGTTAATATATTCTGGGGTTGATTGTAACGTCCTGTAAAGGAAATGCAACAAGATTTTACAACCTTAACTGCTTACTGAATTTGAGTCTTCGACAGACTTCATCACATCAAAGATTATGGTGGACTTTTCTTCTTTATCCAGACTAACATCTCCCCATAATGCCCCTAGATGAAGTGAAGAAAGGCGTAGTTCAGTACAAAAGCACTAAATGCATATGTTATCATCATCACAGTGTTCCATGCCGATAGGCGTAAAGGAGTCCTGGTTCGCTATCTATCACAATCACCAAAACCATCACTGTCTTGTGGATGTTCTTGTAAGAAACAAGGCCATGGCAACACAGCCGACAGAAAATATGGACAGGCAGAATCCACAAGTGTAGCGTGTAGTTTTAGTGGAGAGATATATACACCCAGCTAGTGGTTGTCAACTACTAAAAGAAAACCAGAAAAGGCTCGCGAGACTCCTGAGTGAACCGGAGGAGGCAAATCTGGCAGGATTACATTAAGGCAGTGGTTCTCAACCGGTGGGGAATCCCCCCCCCCCCAGGGGGGGGGGGATTTTAGGGTTTCCAAGGGGGGGGGGGAATTACGATTATTTCAAGATAGTATTAATACAAGAACCAGTTACTTGATACTATTTTTCCCTCTAAATTTTACGGTTCTGTGCTTCTCGACTTAATGAAATTCGATTTATAACGTAAGTAGACCCACAAATCACGTTTTATGTAGATGTCTAGGCTTGTTCTAGTATGTGTTATTAAATTTAGCTTCCGTTTTTATGTGTACTGTGTAAGGGTGGGGGATGACGTTCTGAACATATGGTAAAGGGGGGCATGGGCCAAAATAAGTTGAGAACCATTGCACTAAGGGATCAAGTAAGATTTCCAGGTAGAGGCCAAGAGAGCACAGGAAAGGCACTGCCGTCAGAGAGGAGGATGCTCACTCTTCACCCAAGTATAAACTGAAGACTAGTATTCTTCCTTCCACACAGCTCTCCTGATCTGCATTTCCCAGATAGCGTTGTAGCACTACCACACTAATATGTAACATAGTTACACACATGTAAATATGATGAAGCAGGACAGTAACTCATCGATAACGAGTTAAAAGAAGAATTATAATGGATGGTTGGGATGATATGGAAGATGGTTATGTCACGACCAACACAATTTATAATAGCACAATGGATGATGATTGTCAGTCGCTGTAATATTCCGCTGCAACATATAGGTTCTGGCCTAACCGAGTGCGTGGTATAGATGTATGTCTTCGTTTCCTTTGATTTAGAGTCTTTATTGATAGGCTATTCCTTGGCAAACATTTTGGCAATGGGTGGTTTGGTGTTCGTTTGTTGGTACTCAGCTTTTGTTGTAGGCAGTTCTGGGTGGAACAGTTGAGCTCTGGTTAGTCAGCGGCTGATACACGGTCTTCACTCTTTGTTGCTATAGAAAGGTGACATCCTTCAGCATTCACCGGTGACTTCATTGTTTGCCACACGTAGGGACAACGTATAGGCATATACCACCACCATGTTCCAGAAATGCACTATAATCTATCCGAAGACGAAATCACACAATGCACTGACTTTCACTCAGAGTAAATTATCAACTGACTCAGAGAAGAATTTGCATCTGGTATGCGAGGTAAGCGAGGGAGAATCAATTATCACAGGTAAGCAGTATTCTCCCGCCCTACACAGTTTATTTTCTCCATTTACATTGCAGAGATTTCCAGCTCTAAACTTCCATTGGGTAGACAGATTAAACTCAAGTTCCACCTTGTCCCGAAATTATCCATTACATTGTAGGAATTTCCTTTAATATATACATGGACAGAATATCCAAAGAAGCAGGTCTTGACAGATTGAGAAAATTTAGAACTCTTTACTCCAGATGAAACAACTGATCCACATAAATGAACTTCTATTTGCAAATGATCAGTGCCTGTTTTACAGCGATGAGGGCAGACAACAAAATCATATTAATTATCTGAGCTCAACATGCAGCAGATACCATATGAGTATAAACACAGGCAAAACCGAAGTAATGCGAGTTAGCAGATCGCAGGGTCCACTAAGTATACAGATAAATAACACAACTCTGAAACAAGTTAACGAATTCAAATATCTTGGAATTATGATCACAGATGATGGCAGATTGGACAGAGAAATCGAAATCAGATGTCAAAAAGCTAGTGCACTTACATATCAACTGTCACCCTTACTGAAACATCCAAATATACCCATGTCCGCAAAATAACAGATAATAAACAGCATATTCACACCATCCCTATGTTACCAATCTCAAACTTGGAATTTATCCAAATCACATTTTCGCAAAATCAACACCTGCGAGATGAGATGCCCGAGGAGAGCTGCCAACTTAACAATCCGAGACCGAGTAAAAAATGTTGTTACCAGACAAACAGTGGGATCAACACCTTGTGCCACATTTATTGAAAGACAGAAGATCAAGTGGTTTGGTCATGTCGTTAAAATGGAACACCATCAACTACCATCACTGGCCTTACATCAAAGACATGGTACAATCACACGGATTGACAATATCCAGTGCCGCCCACCGGGCGCTGGAGCGCAAATGATTCCTCCCCACGACGCTTGACGGCAGAAGTGGAAGATGATGATGATGATGATGATGATGATGAACAATACACACGGGCGTCCGATCTCACTACCCAGAGTGGCCAGGGGACATTTTGTTACTAGAAGTCCACGTGAAAAACTCCCGGCCCTCACCCGGGCTTGAACCCGGGACCTCCTGCACTCGAGGTGGACACAACTACCTCTCGACCACTCAGCCCCCTGTGTGTATTTATGTATTTTTAATAACTGTGCTGTGTTTTAAAATTGCCCATTATGTTGCATGAACTTTACAGAGGGTGAATACAAAACTTGGACCGGCAATATTTTCAAACACTGCACAGTCATTAAAAATACACCATATATTTATCTCCCCAGCTTCCCCACAATTCATTATCTGTCGGTGATTCGCTCCCGTACATCAGGATTGGCTCAAAATAGCTCTTAAAAACACGTTTCCTCACTTCGACTGACAAAGATAATTTTGCAGAGAATATTCGTTATGTTATGAAATGCTGCTCTTGCTTGTGTTATTCTATAATTCGTAATCCCGCATTCCGAATTCTAAACACATCCGCGGGCGATTTGGAAGCAAACCGCCTTGCGCTGGTTTTCATGCAATCGTATGATTGCCGGTTGTTCAGAAAGCAATGGCAAACTACTAAACGTAAACTTGCTAAGAAACCACAAACATCTACAAATGCTGAGGTTGATTGAGACCTCCTGTAAAGAATATGAATATGCAATTAGCTTTTTAAATTCTACATTTAACTTTCTTAATTTATCTTCCATGTCCTGTTTTTAAACTACTTTCTTAATAGACCTTCCATGTGCTGTTGTTAAAGTACTTACTTTCTTAATACATCTTTGTATTGTTATTAAAGTACCCAAATACTGAAAGTGAAATTCATTGACTTGTTTCAAAACTCAATGCACCTTTTTGGTGAAGCAGAAATTAGATTCGAGTTTTTAGTGTGGCCAGCAGAAACATGGGAGATAGCATGGCGGTCAATTTAGGTAGGGTTTTGTTGAGAAATTTATCTTTGGTTTGTAGTTTATTTAGTCAACTAGACACAGATTGATTGAATTATTTACCGTTGAAGATACATTTTATGGTCTTAACATTGCTTGGCTTGTTGACTATTTGCACGCTTTTTGAGGTAATATTATGAACGAACCGGTAGTAAAATTCAAAATCAAAAATTGGAAGAAAAAAAAGCAGTGTGATGTTTGTACAAACAACAATGTTCGAATGAATGCTCTTGTTCGTTGACGATCGCCTTGACTATAGTAGGAGATGAGTAAATGTAATAATAATTCAGCGTGAATTAATTCAGTATTTAATAATGATAATATTAGTAAGTTAGTTGTTGAGTATTATTATTTAATTTTATAGTCTGTCCAGAAATGAATGCCTTCCTTCATTCTTCACGATCACTTATTTTGAAAACTGCCTGTTGCATCATTATGAAATTTGTCCTGCCGTCTTAGTCTTATACTTATCCCCACCCAAGGAATATGTCTTTGATAGGTCCAAAAACAACTTAAATCATGGAAAGCGGCGACATTTCTTTGATGTTTTGGTGAAAAACTAGTGATTTCTCGCTAACAAACATGTTTTACAGTAATGCGCCGTTTCACTACGCGAGGCTCTTGTCATAAGGCCAATCCCATGTCCCACTAGAAAATTAACTATTCACCGCTAAGGTTTCCGTATGAAGATGTAATACATTTAATAATGTGCACTTCATCTCTGACCCATAAATTATATACCACATATAAACAAACTTTGAAATCTGTTGTACAATCTCCAGAACAAAAATTTTTGTGTGGGATGGACATAATGATAAGGTTAGGGAGAGTTTATACCGCGATATCTCGGAATAGACAGAGTAGTTTATACCGCGATATCTCGGAATAGACAGAGTAGTTTATACCGCGATATCTCGGAATAGACAGAGTAGTTTATACCGCGATATCTCGGAATAGACAGAGTAGTTTATACCGCGATAGCTCGGAATAGACAGAGTAGTTTATACCGAGCTGGCGTATGAAGCTGTTTTAATATCAAGAATAATTTTCCAGATTGGTATCCCCAATAAAAATAATTGTGTCCCCATGCAAGAATTCTTAACTTGCGTTTCTGTACTCTTACTGTTTACAGGCATCCATCTTTGTTTACATTACCGACCTACTATTTCCTGATATTTATGTCATCATAATTCCGGTCCAAGCTGACAGTAATATGCGTTGCTTCAGAAAGACGTGATTAGCCAATTCAAACACCAGGCTTCCGACTTACTGGCCTGATGAATTAACAAATAAACAAGGAAATGCTACGCAAATAAAGTGCAGGAAAACCTGGTATATGTGAAGCAGGTTGAAAAGAGAGAGGGGGGAGATAGATAACGAAGATAGTGTGAGAGACAGAGATACGAGAAAGATGTGTTGAAAGACATAACAAAGTGATATAGACAAGTGAGAGAGAGGGAGGGATATATATATATATATATATATATATATATATATATATATATATATATATATATATATATATATATATATATATAGAGAGAGAGAGAGAGAGTGAGAGTGAGAACTCGTGTTCGGTTGGCTAAGCGCCTTTCCCAAGACAACAAAAGTAGAGGACAGATAAGAACAGAAAGACAAGTGTGCAGGTTCTTGTGCAGCCAGATAAAGACCAACACAAAACACAAAAACCCTAGGAAACACTCTTGCTGCCAAAAGCGCGATCATCAGACCTGTACTGGTTGATACCAACAAATTTTTTCTTCATTTACCAGGTATCTGTTATGTGGCAACTTCAATTGGCGAATGGGACAGGTCGGGAGAGAACATACCGGGCACTGCTCTTGCTGAGGCCTCGCTTGATACGGATGTTGTCTGTCTAAATCAGGGGTCACCAACTTTTTTCACGGCGGGCTGGATAATGACGATCGCGGGCCGCTTACTCATTCTGTACAATACTTGCGCCGCCCTCCGTGGCGAAGGTTCATAATCCCGTATACCCGCGTTCAAAACACAGCTGAGCGCGATTTGGCAGCTGATATTTGGCTTTCAAGATATCATCAATGTTTTGGTTGGAATTGCTGCATCCAATCAAGAGAATTGCTTTCAAATGTTCATCAGTCAATCTCGTTGGATGTGTTGACTTCATATACTTCATTTTTTAAAAAATGTTTGCTCACAGACATAAGTTGTTCCAAACACTGGTGACATACAAGCGGCAAATTTCTTCAGTTTCGGAAACTCAACATCAGGTAAGTAGCGGTAAAATTCAACAAGTTGTCCTCTAGTTATTGATCCATGCAAGCTGCAAACGGATGCCAACTCTTCCGTTATCTGAAAGTCCAAATTGACGCAACGAATGAACACGAGAAGTTGTGGCGCACTCGAGAGATCAGTAGACTCATTCAGCGCCAGAGAATACAACAAGTTCCTAATTTGCTGGCGTATCTGTAGCACTGTGTTCTCTCCAAGCACACCACACTCGTCTTCGTGCTTCTTAAGAATAACCTGAAACTCCTGGTAACTTTCAAATGAGGCTCCTTTTTCTAACGCCATTTTTTTTTAAGTACCGCGCGCTCAGTATCGTTCACAGAAAGCAGGACAGGAAAGTGCGCTCAGTATCGTTCACAGAAAGCAGGACAGGAAAGTGCGCTCTCGCAGGAAGAAGGAAGGAAATTATCGCCAACCGAGGTTTCCTTCCGAGCTATCGCGGAATAAACTACTCTGTCTATTCCGAGCTATCGCGGTATAAACTACTCTGTCTATTCCGAGATATCGCGGTATAGACACTTCCATAAGGTTAGATGCTAAATCTCATCATTTTCACTCAGTTGGTTACTGAGATATGGAATTTTATATTGGGGCAGACAAAAGTAAACAGACTATAGTTCTTACTGATTCAGTAATCTAGCTTTGTTTGTAATTCCGTAGAAATGATTCGATTCATTTAATTGCAATGAATGTTGAAATGGTATTCTAGATCTTCAGCATTCCGAGCCATTGAGGTTCTTTGCTGCAGATACAAGCCGTCTCCATTCGTCTCTCTGGTTGACCTTCTCTTGCCAGTCACTGATTACAAGTGCTTGTAGGTCTGTATGTATATTATCTCTCCACCTTCTTCTTGGTCTACCTCGGGGTCTACGGTCATTTATTTCCTGAGTGTAAGCGAGTTTTGTTTCCCTATTATCTTCCATTCTTTCTAGACGCCCCAGCCATTGCAGTCTGTTACTATTAGCCTTCATGATACCAGTGATTAGCAGGGACCTAAACGGATCATAAATGTCTTTGTTGCTTCTTCTTTTCCACTCTCTACTTTGTGTATCCCTAATGGGCCCAAAGATGCGTCTTAAGACTTTGTTCTCAAAGGTGTGTAACAAGGCTTCGTCTCCTTTAGTTGTACTCCAGGTTTCAGAGCCATACAGCACAACTGGTCTAATCAGTGTTTTGTATATTATGATCTTGGTGTTACAAGATAGCGCATTTGATTTTAGTAGATGTTGTAGTGCATAGAATATCTTATTTCCAGAATTGATTCTCGTTTGTATTTCTTCCCTTATGATGTTGGAGCAGTTGAAAATTGTACCCAGGTATTTGTATGTTTCCGTTCTTTTAATGGTCATATTATCTATTTGTATGTGGCCAGAGATTTTAGCTGTTTCTTCTCTTGCAATTAACATATATGCTGTCTTATCTTGGTTGATAAGTTGGTTAATCTAGTTCTAGTAATTCTACTATTCACAATTGAACTACAATTTTTTTGATTGAGTTTAGGACATCGACGAACATCAGTGTTTGAGTATTCGTATATGAATATATTTTATACGCCTTACCAGTTATTAGCTAACACTGTGTTGTTGTAGCAGGTTTGATCATTATTTTCAAATTGAGTATTTACTGAGACCACCAGAGATAGATACACCTTGAAAAACCAAAGCCAACGACACCTAAATGATGCCTGTATGTCAATTCTAAGCGGAGATATTCACATTTGAGTGTTGGGATTTTAAACAAAAAATGATTCAAAGATTTTGCAACAGCGCAACTCTCCATTGTGTCCAGATATCTCAGCTCCCGCTTAGAATTGACATACAGGCTTCATTGAGGTACCACTGGATTTGGTTTTTCAAGGCCTATGTAGCTGTGGCATTACTCATTAGTAAATACCCAATTTTAAAAACATAATCAAAGTAATGTAACAGTAACATTTAAAAATGTAGTCTTCAAGAATGATCAGGCATGATGTTGCCATACAAGATTGTCTCAAACAGGTCATAGACGGATATGAAAACTGACTTCAAATATATGCTCCATCATGTTAAATGATTTTAAAAAATAGTAAAAGTATACAGATAAATTATTAATAATCTTTAAACTTATATTCTCTTTAACTTTAGTAGTTCAAATTGCAAGTTTTGAGAGTAAAAAATATACAATTGATATTCACGGAGCTGCCATCTTGGGTTTCCATTCTCAAAGTTGAAACATCTCCGTAGAATTAATTTTTTATACCACAAATTGAAGACAATTGGTGATGAAACTCTCAAAATATATGTAAAAATGGATGCAGAATTCGAGAATCTATCTAAGAATGTTCAAAGATTTACAAATACAGCTCTAGAAAATAAAATTACTTACTGTGTGCCAAATAATAAAATTTATGTGAAAGTCACAATATCAGTTATCAGTTGGGGTATCTTCATTGCACTCCGGCCATGTCCATAGGTGCTCAGATCCTCCCCCCAGCATATGCATCAGCGTCCGGTGGCTAATAGTGCCAGTTCTGTGTTGGTTGACAAGGTGCCTTGTTTTCCCGATGTACCTCTCGCGTCTGGCCGAGCCGATTCTTACTCCCAAGTCTTTCATCCTGGACAGCGATGTGGATTCACTGACGTCAAAGTCCTCTGTTCTCGCCATATCTTTGAGGACGTTAATAACATCGGCACGATCCATGGGCTGGCCATCTACAGGGGGTGCAGAGCCAGCCAGTTTGTCAGCTCGTTCATTTCCCTCGACTCCCGCATGTCCCGGGACGAAGATGAAGGTGACTTTACGGACAACAGACTTCCGCAGCGACTCAGTCCACTGTCTACGTACAGATCCAGCTTCGACCTTCTGAATCATGCTCATTGAATCACTTAGTACACACACGTTAGTATAATGCTGTGATTCCAGCCATATGAAAGCCTGTGTAACTGCCATCACCTCCATCGTCATGCTGCTCGTGGTCATAGAGCGGGCACCACTGGATTCTTGAACGGTTCGGCCCGCTGAACGGGCTGTAAATGCCCACGCACTTCTCCACTGCTTTACAACAGATCCATCTGTATAGATGAGCACTTCGGGTCTATCTGAGTGTTCATAGATGAGCGTGTTGACCTCTGCTTTGACAGCGACAGGGTTCTGCTCTCTGCACCGTCTGTCGAGTGTGATAATGCAGAAGAAAGTGCACTTAAAAGCTGGAGGCTCCGGCACCCATTCCTTGCCGGGGTTGATACTGGTAAGACTGCAGACCTGTCTGACGACATCTTCCGCCCGACCCATCCATGATTTGCCCCTCTTTAGCCTGTCACCCATTTCTCTGAATATAGCGTCATGCAGAGGGTGCTGCTCATCTGCACTTATTTTTAAGTATGCACGAACTCTCCAGATCCTGTGTTCCATTGTCGGGAAGTCAAGGAGGTATCTCATTGCTACACAGCTGGTGTCTCTCGTGCAGCCCAAAATGATGCGCTTGGCTTCGTTTTGTACCTTTTCAAGTCTTCCAATCTGTGTAGGGTTGACAGTGAAGATGGCCAGGGCATACTCGATGTGTGAAAGCACCAGTCCTTGGAACAGAAGTATTAGCAGTCTTTGCTCGATATTGGCAGTTGGCATGACTCTCATTGCTGACAAACCTTTTCGAGCTTTCGTTATGACATAATCGACATCAGCACACCATTAGGAAATTCGATCTAGTTTGCCCTGCATATCATTGGCAACCGCCTGTCTATCTCGACCCTGTCGATACACGAGAATGTCGTCAGCAAATGACAGAGTCCTACCCCTCCCGTCCAACTGTTGTTCAGTGATCGGCACCGTATACGCGTTGAATAGTAATGGTGACAGTGGTGAACCCTGCAGCAATCCTGGACATATCGTTATCGGCTCAAAAGACCAACTCCCGCATCTTAGCACCACCTTCCTTTGGAGCAGAACTGCAGCTATCCATCGTACAAGGTGAGGGTGCACTTTCAGTCTGAGGAGGGTTTGCATCAAGTGCTCGAAAGATACTCTGTTATATGCGTCCTCTAAGTCTATGGCGGCCGCACATGTCCCTTCTCTGACCTGAAATCCTTCGTAAACATCTTGAGCAAAGACCGCCACATTCAGCCATGACTCTTTGTTACGTCTGTATCCTCCAAGTGTGGGCGGGAAGCAGCCGAGTTGTTCCAAGTCACAAGCAAGTCTGTGTGCTACAATTTTCTCCAGTATCTTGCCAGCAGTGTTCAGCATCTTAATGATTCTGTAGCCGCTTATCTTGGAATGGTCTTTGTTGGGTTTTGGCAGCGGCAGCAAGTAGCTGTGTAGCCATTCTTCTTTGATCTGACCCCTCTGGATACTGGTGTTGAATTCTCTGGCCAGTTCTTCCATGTCATCATCTGATATCACCAGTAGGTCACCATATCGGATGCCGTCTGGGCCTGGGGCGGTGTTTGGTGATTTCTTGAGCATCGCACGCATTATCTCAGCTGTGATTATCCATTCTTTGTCTGTCCCGACCCCCTCGCACAACTGAGAGAGTGTTGTTGTGGTCCTCTGTCTGGCGGGCTCGTCTTTCTGGTCAGTCTGTTCTATGTAGCGTGCAAGAAGGGCCTTACCTTTATCCGCATCCGACTTTTTCCATGTGAGGTCTGTGTCTTGAAAGTCTGGAATACCCCTACGTTGTGCAGCACCATTCATGCTCTTATGGAGGCGCCAGAATGTCGTAAGAGATCGCTCAGAGCACACCTTCCTGCAGAACTCATCCCATTTCTCGGCCTTGGCCTGTTTGGCGCAGGATTTGAATAAAGTCATTGTCCTATGGACCTCAGTCTTCAGGTTCGCCAACTCAACCTGTGGCATGTTAGCCTTTCTGGCCTTTTGCCAGTCTTTGACAGCCTGCCTCTTTCCCAGCCATGCCTTCTCGACCTCTCCATTCCACCATGGTGGCTGCAACCATCTTTTTTGTCTCCTGCGGGAGGAAGTTAGTTTTCTTCTTCTGATCTTGCTTATGGCGTCTTGACCTGTGTTGTGTAACGGGAAGGCATTTGTCTTGTTTCTTTGACTCATGACCCTGTCTTTCTTGATCAGGATGACACAAGGGTAGTGGTCACTATCGTAGTATCCCAGTGTGCTCCACCGGCACCTTGGTGCCAAGTCAATGACACTGTCAGAGTCACCTGGTCGAGTGGCTATTCTAGTGACCTTCCCATCATTCAGACAGACTAGGGCAGCAGATGCCAGGGCATCCTCCAGATCTCCCTGTCTATTGGTGATGCAATTCCCCCATTGACTGCCTCTGGCATTGAAGTCCCCACAGTAGATGATATGCCTTTCATCCATATTGAACAAACTCTGCCATTGTCGCACGTCGACCTTCCCATTTCGCACATAAACGTTAGCGATTACAAGCTGCACTGGCGTCATTATTCTGCCTGCACTTGCAGGGCATCACTGTTCCAGGAAGACATATCGATCTCAGACACCAGTATGTTGTTGCGGACCAGAATGGCCTGTCCGAGGTGCCGCCTGTTAAAGAATCCCTGAAATCCCGCGACATTGACTGTTCGTCGCCGAGCTGTGTTTCTTTTATGACTACAATATCGTTTCCTTAGAGTAGTTTTTCAAGAATGGGTCGGCGTTGACTAAATGATGCACAGTTCCAGTACAGTACTCGAACGTTTCCGGTACCCAATCTGTCACATTTTAATCGCCTTCTGCGTGTGCCTGCCCTCTTCCCACGCTGTGTCCTTGCCGGTCATCTGGTCGTCATGTTAGGCTTAATTATCGCCACCAGGCGCCGATGATACGCCGAAGGAAGTCCGGGCGCGCGTGCACGAACTCCGTTGCACGGTCCAAACTCCATTTCACCTCGAAATACACACTTAATCCATAAACATTTTGAAAAAAAACACGTTCCATTTTACGGGACGAAGAAATGTCTCGCCATCTTGCTTCAAGGGAACTCACTCTAATCCGAACGTCACAATAATTTCAACCAATCACTATGCACGGAATATTAGATGGACCTATTCTGCATAAACTAAGATGGTGTTTGTTATTGTCACATGATATTTGAATGAATGATGTCGGAAGCATGCAGGGTCGTTTCACAGGCATTTTTGGGGACACAATCGTTCCTTCTGCGGTTTCCGGTTTCAGGTCACATAATCGGACTAAACGAAAACGCTAGTTGTTGTGTAGAGCTAAGAATGTGTCATTTTCATTTATTTAAGTATCTTCATCATGTTTTATGTAATTGGGGATGAATTAGCTTTCTGGATGATTCATAAACTTAAACATATTTTTAGGAGAGGAGAGAAACAAAAGGCCGGTTTGATAATCAGATGCTTGCTTGAAGAACTTGATGAAACCTGCAATCATCAAAGAATGGCTAAGACTAAAAGATTGCTTAATTGTCTTATTGTATATAGTCATGAGTGAATTTTTTCAGAGACTCCTGGGGGTCGTCACTGGAGCTACGGAGTTTGTGCTTTGTGTGACGCTTTCCGCTTTGAGGAAAGAGACTGCCATATGGGATAAAACCTGGTGCAAGGAAGCGACTTTTTTTTTTGTCTTAGTATTTCCCATTTAGTTTATTGATGTCAGACTTGATCAGTGAGATAAATGGGAGAGATAGCCTCTTGCTGTTTTCTCTCTGTTCACAGATTTGTCCAGTTGTCACATGTTCTAATTTTAGTCTAGATCTTTCAAAACTTCTCATAATTGCATTGAGCGTGTAATAATGTGAAGTATGAATGCATTATTTGTTTCTTCAATGGGTTCTCCTGCTAGGCGCACGGCATAGTATACCCTGTTAACCGGAACTGCTGCTCCTGTGATTTGATAGAACAAAGGAAATGTCGAGACCAAGGCTATAATAAAATTCTAGATGTTACAGTTTGTTATTTAGTAGGGTTATCAGCGACATGCTAGGAAATTAAACCACTTCCACACAGTCTGCCTTAGGAGGCTATTGAAGATTAAATAGCAAGACAAGATCCCAGACACTGAAGTTCTAGAAAGAGTGTCCGTGCCCAGTATCCACACTCTACTAATGAAAAATCAGATTCGCTGGGCTGGTCACTTAACTCGTATGCCAGATCACAGGCTCCCTAAACAAATTTTTTTATGGCAAGCTGCGTTGTGGTAAATGCTCCCAAGTCGGCTAGAGGAAATGCTTTTAAGACACTGAAAATCTCACTGAAAGATTTTGGAATTCATCTTGACACATGGGAGACTGCTGCTAAAGACCGTAATTCGTAGCATACATCATTACACACACAGTCACTTGTGAAGCAACCAGGACTGCAAGAGCTGTGAAGAAAAGGCTGGATAGAAAAACCACTGCAGGAGAGCCTTCTCCTGGAACGTCAGGTATTCTTTGCCCACATTGTCAAAGAATATTTCGAGCCAAAATAGGCCTTATCAGCCATCTTAGAACTCACGGCTCCATACTTTCAACCCCACTGAATGAAATGAATGGTCATCATCATTCTTGATGGACAAACAATAGTAGGGTTAGCTTTCTGTCAACATATTTTATCCAAATGGGAGTCTCCATGGCGAAGCCATCTGTTTCGTGCTCTGAAGGTTGTGGATTCCATTCTGGGCTGCGTCTTTCGGTTCACGAGTGCATTTTTCTGAGACTCCTGGCAGTCGTTGCTGGAGCTATGGAGTTCGTGCTTTATGTGATGCTTTTGACAGGCCGCCTTGCAGAATGAGCCCGAGCCATTCAGGATACAACCCTGCGCAATTAAGTTGATCCTCTCGACTTTAAAGATTTTATCCAATATTTGGGAGTTGGCTGATTAATGCAGATGTTTCTGCACTTCGTGGTTTCGTTCACTTCAGCTCTAGGTAAGGGTCCATTAACTGAGAGATCATTTGCTGCTTTGGTTCAGACCTGTAATGGCTATATATTTGTAGTGTACATGATGAAATTTGGACGAAATCTGGCATGAAGTTATGTAAAACCAGCACAGAGCTAGCTGGCCTTGGGGGAGGTACAGGCTATTCCTGTATGCACTATGGCATTAACCTTTCCCCATGCCTGATACTGAAGTTATCACACCAAACTTCTCAAGGGATCCATCTTTGCTATGAGACTGGCATGGGCCACAAACAAGAAGGTTCGCTTGAGGACTTCACCTGTCCCACAGTTTCTCTCCATTGGTCGCCTCAGCGGACCACATTTCTACCCTCTGATGAAATCAGGGCATGCTCTGGGATTTGTTTTTGTGCTGTACATTTGCAAGTGAGACCCATTCTGTGGAGGTATGCTCTTAGACTACAATGTTCTGTTCTGGGTGAAGATTCTGATGTCAACATTTGCAAGTGAGACCCATTCTGTGGAGGTATGCTCTTAGACTACAATGTTCTGTTCTGGGTGAAGATTCTGATGTCTACATTTCAGCATAGCTCAATTATGCTGTCTTGCTCTAGTCTGTAGTTTTAATCCTTCCCTTCCCTCCAGTTTGTCCGCAGAGGTGACATTAAGTGTTTTTGTCTCCTTAAATCTCTAAGGCGATAATGAATATAAATTTTATGGATAGGTTCTAAGAATATCTTGGATTCAGAGAACAAATTCTTCCAAACGACAAGATCTGAATATTGAAGGTTAGCTACTAAAGACGATAAAACAAAAAAAATTGAAATATTTTGGTCACTTGAAACATCATGAAAGTTTGGAGAGAACAATAATGGAGGGGTATATGCCCGGGAAGAGAGGAAGAGGAAGGCCAAAGAGAAGATGTATGCAGGATGTGGCAGATGATCTCCAGATGGGTGTATCGGATATGAGACATATTGCTTATGATTATAAAGTTTTCCGGAAGATTGTTATGGGAGTGAGGTTCTGCAAAGGACATGCTACCGAATGAATTAATGAAATCTCTAGGATGGGACTGCTCAAGGTTTCACCGTTGCTAGCTCATCTGCCGTCTTCTTCTTCTTCTGCGTTCATCCGGATTTTTTTTTTTTTTTTTTTTTCCGGATGTGATTGCGTTGTGCCTGTTTACAGCAGAGCTGCGTTCTTGCGCCGTTAGGCCGACACATCCGACTTCTGCGCGCATTTGTTGACCGGGTTAACCTTCCCGGGATCTGCCGTCTAATTTTCTGGGATACCATAGTGGGCTGGAACCCACCGCAGGAGTAGTTCTGTTTCCGTGGACAGCCTTCTAATGTTGCCTTTGATTTCATGGAGGAGCATGAGATGGTTGGAGGATTACTGTGTCTATAAAGACAGCGATAGTGTTTTGGTTGTCGGCTATTGAGAATCTGCACATCTGTGAGAAGGGTTGTCATCTCTGCTTTGAAGTTGTGTAGGTTTCTCCTGCTGCTATGGAGCGTCTCATAAGTTTCTATAAGGATGTGTTATGTAAATTCTGCTGCCTCCTTTTTTGCAGCTTTTTCATAATCCACAATCTTTAAAGAACTTTCATGCCATGACAAGCCTTTTCAACTATATTTTGTCAGGGCAGCTTTCTGTGCTCATTTCTTTCCTGTTGGATGTTAACATACTCTGAGACCATGGGATGTCCTGCATAACACCCAGGAGGCTAACCTGATCAACAAATGCTAGAAGTCAGATGCATCGACCTAAAGGTGCAAATGTTGCAGCTCTACTGTAAACAGACACAGTGCAATTACTTCCAAAACCAAAAATATTGTGCAAATGAAGAAGCAGCTGTTAGTCCATTGTCAACAGTCGTTAAACTTAATGTTTGTTTCTGCCCCAAAGCTGCCAGTGTATGGGCTCCATTTCGTGAGCTTAACGACATTGTGGAGGCAGCAGTTACCAGACGGCAACCTGGCATCGTCCATGACCTGGAGATCACTTTGCGCAAGCACAAGCCAGATTTCATTTCATTATTGAAGAAACCCGTAAGTGTTGTTTGTGTTGTTATCATTTTGATGTTATGAAAGGTCCCGTTTACTTGCCCAAGGCATATTGGCCATATGGGCCATGTTGGAAATGTGTGTTTGTAAATGGTGTTATGTTGTACACAATATAATGGAGGTCAGCATGGCCGAATGGATCAGTGCGATTGCTCTTACACTTCAAGTGTGCTGATGGCGAGGTAGTGGGTTCAACCCTTACACTGGTCTAAATGTTGACTTCTCGTCCATGGCGCAAGAACGCAGCTCTGCTGTAAACAGATACAATGCAATCACGTCCGAAAAATCTCTCAGGATGAACGCAGAAAAAGAAGAAATCGACTCCAGAAAAAACAAGCCGGCTCCTGAATTGTGTTTAGTTTTTTCCTTGCTCTGTATTGAATATATCACATTAAAAAAAAAAAAACAATTTCTTTCATGTTTATGAAGAAGAAAAAGGAATTAGATAGTTGCAGGGCAGATGTGCTGATGGGGTCTGATATTTTAGACCTTCACATATGCTACAGTGCAGACATTCACATATGCTACAGTGCAGACATTCACATATACAACAGTGCAGACATTCACATATGCTACAGTGCAGACATTCACATATACAACAGTGCAGACATTCACATATGCTACAGTGCAGACATTCACATATGCTACAGTGCAGACATTCACATATCCTACAGTGCAGATATTCACATATGCTACAGTGCAGATATTCACATATGCTACAGTGCAGAAATTCACATATGCTACAGTGCAGATATCACATATGCTACAATGCAGACATTCACATATGCTACAGTGCAGATATCACATATGCTACAATGCAGACATTCACATATGCTACAGTGCAGACATTCACATATGCTACAGTGCAGACATTCACATATGCTATAGTGCAGATATTCACATATGCTACAGTGCAGACATTCACATATCCTACAGTGCAAACATTCACATATACAACAGTGCAGACATTCACATATCCTACAGTGCAGACATTCACATATGCTACAGTGCAGACATTCACATATGCTACAGTGCAGACATTCACATATCCTACAGTGCAGATATCACATATCCTACAGTGCAGACATTCACATATCCTACGGTGCAGATATTCACATATGCTACAGTGCAGACATTCACATATCCTACAGTGCAGATATCACATATCCTACAGTGCAGACATTCACATATCCCACAGTGCAGACATTCACATATCCTACAGTGCAGATATCACATATCCTACAGTGCAGACATTCACATATCCTACAGTGCAGACATTCACATATGCTACAGTGCAGACATTCACATATCCTACAGTGCAGACATTCACATATCCTACAGTGCAGACATTCACATATCCTACAGTGCAGACATTCACATATCCTACAGTGCAGACATTCACATATGCTACAGTGCAGACATTCACATATCCTACAGTGCAGATATCACATATCCTACAGTGCAGATATTCACATATGCTACAGTGCAGACATTCACATATCCTACAGTGCAGATATCACATATCCTACAGTGCAGACATTCACATATCCTACAGTGCAGACATTCACATACCCTACAGTGCAGACATTCACATATCCTACAGTGCAGACATTCACATATCCTACAGTGCAGATATCACATGTCCTACAGTGCAGACATTCACATATGCTACAGTGCAGACATTCACATATGCTACAGTGCAGATATCACATATACTAGAGTGCAGACATTCACATATGCTACAGTGCAGAAATTCACACATGCTGCTGTGCAGACATTCAAATAAGCTACAGTGCAGACATTCAGATATCTAGACACATGGATAACATCAGATGGAAGATGCATCACAGAGATAAAGAACAGAATAGGACAAACAAAAACTGCATTCTATCAAATGAAGAACGCTTTGTGCAATAAGTAATTGTCATTGGAAGTTAGAAAGAGTTCTTGCATATTACTTAGAACCAAGTTTAACATCATGATCATGTGCCATGCCGAATCATAATAGAAAAAGATCAAATTTGAAAAGCATGGTCAGATTATGTGACAGACCTTTATGATGCTACCAGAGAGGAACAGTATAATATTCTGAAGAATAATGAACATCAGTTTTAAAGATGGAAGTTCAGAATGCTCTTAACCTTATGAAAACTGGCAAGACCCTGAGGTCCAGACATCACCACAACAGAAATGATCAGTGCCTTAGTAGAATATGGAATAAACTAGGTCACCAGACTGCTGAACACGATATATGATACTTGAGGTATACCTCCTGAAATATGTAATTCTATATTACAATCCCTTAGAAGTCAAGAACCTTGAAATGTGATCAACATCAAACAATTAGCCACAAGACGAAAATTTTGCTAAGAATCATCATGCAAAGAGTTAGGAAGAAAATACAACCTGAAATAGGGGAAGAACAATGTGGGTTTGTTCAAGGCAAGGGTACAGTAAATGCTGTATATATGCTGAGAACAGTAATTGATTGTTCTATAGAAGTAAACAAAGACCTACATCTTTGCTTCATTGACTACACAAAGGCTTTCAATAAAGTAAGACATTTCAACATGAAGATGCTTGCAGATCTACAAATTGATGGAAAAGACCTTAGACTTGTAAGAAACATATTTGAAACAATAAGGTGCCTTAAAGATTGATAATGAAGTAGGTCAATATCAGCCTATTAAGAGGTGTGCGATAGGGAGGTGTAATGTCTCCAGATCTTTTCTTCCCTATAAAGTGAAAATATTTTTAGAAATGTGAGGAATCATACTGAGGGACATAACATGGAACAATGAATGAGCAAACTGTTTTCAAAGGGTTAAAAATTGGGCATGCAGGATCCCATGCAGTTCTATTAACATCATTCTCATATTCATTTCAGTCTCTACGTCTCTTCTCCATGTGTTTTTAAGTCTGTCATAATTTCTTTTATTCTGTAGATTCTAGATAAAGATCTTTAATATTTCGTTTGTTTTTCACTGCTCTATGCCGTCAGGTGAAACAGGCTTGTTTGATGATAGGTTTACGAACTAGGGCTGGCTTGGTATGCCGTGATGTTGTGGGTTTTTAAGATGTTGATGACTCCATCAATCCATCTTTTTCATGGTCTTGCCCTGCCCTCTTGATGTTTCCATTGTCATGTTGTAAGCTCTTGCTGCTGGCAACATTGGGATTATTTTCATTAGGTTTCCGAATGTGTTGCTCCAACTGCTTTATAGATCTCCTCATTTCTAATATGGTCCTTTCTTGATTTGTTTGCTGCTTTTCTTAGGCATCTCATTTCACAAGTAATGAGTTTTCTTTCTTGTTCTTTAGTTAGTGCCCATGTTTGGCATTGATAGCACATTTATAATATTTTTCTTAATTTCCATGGGAATAACTGGATGTTTCAGGATGGGTGTAATTTGATATGTAACATTATTGGCTTGTTTAGTTCTTGTCTCCATCTCTCTAAAGACCTTTATAATTATTTTATTCTCAGTATATGTCCTGTCTAGCGCCTTATCCTCATCTCTTGATTCGCTGGTATTTGTTCAATTCTCTCTGTGAGCTCCACATTGGTGATTCTGTTATACCATTTTAATCCTTCTATTCTGTGCACACTCCAATTAATGAATTTGTGTAGTTTATCTTGTTAGCTGTTTATTTTGTTAGCTGTTTTCTGTGTTTCTGATCCATACAGTAGTACTGATTTAACATTAGATTTGAACATTCTAAGTTTGGTACTCAATTGGGTTGATTTCTTTTGACTTCCAGAAATTTTCGGTATATAGAAACTCTGAGGCAAAGGGCTTATGGACGTGATTCGTAGGCCCGTTTACCCACGTTCGAAACACAGTCGTGACCGATTTGGCAACAGATCGATCTGTGCAGGGTTTTAATGAGTTGGTATGGGAGCCGATCATTTAGAAAGCAGTGGCAAACTACTCAACGTAAACTTACCAAGACATCAACAACAGTAGGAAAATGCTGATGTTGACAGCGATGTCCTGTAAATAGGATATGAAAAAAAAATATAGAAGCTCCCCTTGCCTTCTGTTTTCTTACTTTGATATCTTTATCTGTTTCCTCATCTGTTACAATAACTGTTTGTTTTCTTTCTCTTTCCATACTTTATTAATACAGGCTAAGAATGCAGCGCACCGAGAACTGGTCAAGAAGTCATCCATTGAAGGCATTGCCGTGCAAGGGGAGCAGAGGAGGCAGACATTTTCACAGCAGTTTGTGGCCGAGGCCCTGATTCTCAGTGATCTGTTTGACCTGAATGAGCTTGCTGCCGTCGAGCTGTTGATGGCAGGTCTGTGTGGCCGAGATGTACAAGCCGTGGTGTTCTGGCTATGCATGATAACGTTTCAGTCGTTGTTGAACATCTTGGATTTTATTTTTTACATGAAGTAGAAGCCATGTGGGGGGGGGGGGGGTGTGTCAATTGAGTGGTCTCGAGGTATGGTGTTCGCCTTGAGTGCTGGAGGTCCCAGGTTCAAGCCCCTGTGAGGGCCGGGATTTTTTTCACGTGGGTTTCGAGTGACAAAATTTCCCCTAGTGTCTGGGTAGTGAGATCTGATGCCAGTGTATATTGTTGCGCACGTAAAAAATCCCTTAGTAGGTGGAGATAAAAAAAGAGTAGCCTAACGGCGCTGCCCGGGCAAAATTTCAAGCTAAAAATCTACCCAAACTATTTCAGGATCCTCGCCGGTGCTATGGAGTTAGTGCACTGAGCTGAGATTCTCCTGACTCAGGCTTGAGTTAGGAGTAGAACGGAACACTTATGGGTTACACCCGTGTGCCGTGATGTTGATCCGTCGACTAAACTAATCTAACTAAGAAGCCGTTCTGGCAAGCAAGTGCCTCGCCATTGCGCTGCCACGGTTTCCTTACACACCGTAGAAGTCATTTATAGAGTTATGTGTTTTAGAAGTAATGTATAGATTTATGTTGTTGAAGCAATTTATAGATTTATGTTGTCGAAACAATTTATAGATTTATATGTTGTAAAAGTAATGTATATATTTATGTGTTGTAAAAGTAATGTATATATTTATGTGTTGTAGATTTACTTTTTTAGAAGTAATTATAGATTTATATGTTGTAAAGATAATGTATATATTTATATGTTGTAGAAGTAGTGTATAGATTTATATGTATATTTGGTCATAGTATGAGAAGATTAACTCTTGACCACCTGGACACACTTCCCACCATAACAGAAGTTAAGTGTGCTATAAATGAACTTGCATCTGGCAAGGCTCCAGGTAAGGATGGGATTCCAATAGAGGTTATCAGGAGTGGGCAAGACACACTCACTATACAGATCCACCAGCTAATAGAGCTATGCTGGCGTGAAGGACAAGTCCCACAGGATTTCAAAGATTCAAGCATCATAACACTGTACAAGAACAAGGGCGATCGGAGCGACTGCAACAACTATAGGGGTATCTCACTTCTGTGTATTGTTGGAAAAGTATTTGCCAGAATTGTTCTGCGCAGACTTCAAGTCCTAGGAGATCAAGTCTACCCCGAATCACAGTGTGGCTTTCGACAGAACCGGTCTACCACTGATATGATATTCTCATTGCGACAAATGCAAGAAAAATGCCGTGAACAGAATCAACCACTGTTTATTGCCTTCATCGACCTCACAAAGGCATTTGATTTGGTCAGTCGTGAGGGTCTGTTCAAGGCACTAAAGAAGATTGGCTGCCCACCAACTCTTCTGTCCATTGTGGAATCGTTCCACACAGGCATGAAGGGTATAATCAAGTTTGATGGTGCAACTTCTGAAGAATTTGAAATCAAGAGTGGAGTTAAGCAAGGTTGTGTACTAGCTCCCACCCTCTTTGGAATATACTTTTCACTTCTACTGAAATATGCATTTCGTGATCAGGATGGTGGTATATACATTCACTCACGCTCAGATGGCGGCCTCTACAATGCTCAGAGAAATTAGGAGGGTACTGATCAGAGAGTTGCTTTTTGCAGATGATGCTGCAGTTACGACCCACTCTGAGGAAGAATTGCAATGTCTACTATCTGCATTCTCCAATGCTTGTTCTGAATTTGGTTTAACAATTAGCAAAAAGAAGACACAGATTATGTCACAAGGTGCACATGGGGTACCATCAATCTTTATTGACGACGCCGAACTAGAGATAGTAGACCATTTTACATATCTAGGATCAGTGGTAAATAGCAAATTATCCCTAGATCAGGAAATCAACATCCGGATTGGTAAGGCAGCAACAACAATGAACAGGTTAAGAAAAAGAGTCTGGGAGAACAGGAAGCTTACTGCCAAAACAAAAGTCCTTGTCTATCAAGCCTGTGTCCTTAGTACTCTTCTCTATGGCAGTGAAACCTGGACAACTTACTCACACCAAGAGAACAATTTAAACAGCTTTCATATGCGGTGTCTGCGAAGAATTCTTGGGATTAAGTGGCAAGACAAAATCACAAATACTGAAGTATTGGAAAGATCAGGTTGTGTGACAGTTTATTCCATGCTCAGTCTTCGTAGACTTAGATGGATAGGACATCTTAAGAGGATGGATGATGGTAGAATACCAAAGGATATCTTTTTTGGTGAATTACAGATGGGTAAGAGATCTCAGGGTCGGCCTCTACTACGATACAAAGATGTGTGTAAGCGGGACATGATTGATACAGGCATTGATAATGCACATTGGGAGCAAGTCGCCGCTGAACGTGTTGCATGGAGGGCAAATATCAGAAATGGAATAAAGTCAAAGGAGAAAATTATTGCAGAAAAGTCACACACCAAGCGTTTGAGACGTAAGATGGTGCATGATGGTGGAAATGACCACGTGTTCACATGCACCCACTGTGAACGGACATTTACAGCGCAAATTGGCCTTATCAGTCACACTCGCTACCGCCATAGTTAAAAGTTATTATGCCTTTTTAAAGCACAAACTATCGTCTGTCAAGACGGCAAGGTGCCAATGATGAATGAATGAGTATGAGAAGAGAAAGATGTGCTTATTGTAGCAACTAAAAAGTTTTGTGAAAGAAGGTAATGAAAAACAAAAAAGATTCAGAGTAGTCTTGCATTATGATATTGAAAGATCAGCACACAAATAAATGTAATTGCATGTTGTTGTTTTTTTCTGGCATTTGCTAACTTTGAACTCAAGAGTAGTCCATACACATCTACTTCTTGTGCACTTGACCTATTTTTGCATGTGGATTAGCTTTCCCTAATACCAGTATTCCTCACCATCAGGTGAACCCACTCTGACTTCTGAGGCAGTTGTAACTTACATCCCCAAGTCAAGGACGAGAAATCAACATCTTAGTTGAACACACTACCTCAGCATCAGCACACCAGAAGTTTAAGAGCAAGCGCTAATCCATTTAACCATGCTGACCAGCTAATTTTCTTCCCATTTCTTCTTCTTCTTTTCGTTCACCCGGAGTGTTTTTTCAGATGTGATTGCGGTGTGTCTGTTATGCGCCCTTGGGCCGAAACCCGTAGGCCAACACATCGACTTTAGCGTGCTTTTTTGACCAGGTAGCATTCCTGGGAGACTCTCACTTTTGTGGTGCCATCTGCAACCATGCTGGCCAAGGTTGAATGGTCGAAGACAACGGTCATCCCTCAAATGAAGGCAGGGACAGTCCATAGCATTTTCCGCCATCCAAGGTTGCTTCCATAGTTGCAGGGCCGACACATAACGCCCTGGATCTGGGCTCACCGAGGGAGATCGTCACGTCCTGCTCATGGCTGCATTAAATCCTCACTTCAATATATTGGTCATTTCGTTTCCCCGGGTCATTCCTGCACAAACCAGACAGGTTTGCAGACGGCATCCACTCAGCGAGTTTTCGGACATGTGCTTGTCGTTGCGCCCATCAGAGCTTTTCCAGGCACAACAGACATTCGGAAAACTACCCAGTCAGAGCTGTTCCGAACAAGAGCGGCATTCGGAAACTAGGTAGTCAGAGCTGTTCCTAGCACGAGAGACATTCGGACGAGACATTTCACTCTGACGTAATTGCGCAGTGTCAATTTTTAGTTTGCCACCCGTAGGACGACACTTCCGGCTTCAGCGGGCATTTTTTAATGAGGTTAACCTTCCTCTGGTATCCATCGACATTTGATAGGGCAGACATTTGAAAGATGCGTCGCCGGCACGTAAGGCCATGCGATCAGCACAAAGTTATCCAGAGTCACCAGTGGGAACGCCGCGCCCCGCGAAGGGCAACGACGATTGGTTTTGAACTAATAAAAGCGCTCTTTCCGCGAGGGTCGGAGCTTGGTAAGCATGTATTAGCTCTAGAATTGCCACAGTTATCCAAGTAGGATCGTGTCATCTAAGGAACCTCGACTGATTTAATGAGCCATTCGCGGTTTCACCGTGAGACAGTGTGAACTTAGACATGCATGGCTTAATCTTTGAGACAAGCATATGACTACTGGCAGGATCAACCAGATATCTATCGGACAGACGGACTATTCACGCACACGCAAGCCAAGAGTAGCATCGCTAAAGCGCGCCCTCCCGGTACAAGGTGATACATGCAAAACCACTGGACGCCTACCGACGAGCTTTCAAGCTACGCCGGCAGGACTAACCAAAAAAAAAGCTATACCAGCTTACTGACTGCAGGCCCACTACTCATCGAGAGAGAGTGGGCGCTTATCGAGACTTTGTCGAACGGTCGTACAAATTTTGCTCTTTTGCCCGCTCAAACCACGACCCTGGCTGCACGATGCGGTTACATTCTTGAAACGCCTGCCTCGCTAACTTACGTTGGCTGGGAAGATCCCATTTTGGTGCACCTCACACAGCCATCCGAGACAACGAACGCTAGACGCGGAACTGATCTAGCGAACCAGACCAGCCCCACTTCTTCCCATTTAACATGACGTCTTCTGTTTGCTCGTTCCCTAGTGGGCATTGTGCTGGAGTTTGTTGACAGTGATATACTTGAAACCTTCAGAGGAAACTTTACTAACCTAGGCTGAATGCTAGCCAATCTGCATGTGCTGGATCACTGAATCTCTATGGCACAATGCTCTCTAGGCAGTTGTTACCTTAGACCCACTCTGTCCTTCTGTAGTTCGTGCGCTCCATAAACTTAAGACCCCAGCTCCATATTCTTGTCTCGACCATGCCATGTGGCCAGCCATCCATATATTTAATTCTCTGTTTTCCCCTTGTTATTTTCCCAGCAATCTTGCCATTTGTGACCAAGATATCTAGTTTATTTCTTCTCATAACGTGCCCAAAGAATCTTGACAGTCTACATCTAATTTCTCTAATCCGTTTACAGTTTTCGTTTGTTGTAGGACTTGGTCTGTCCATGGTATTCTTTGCGTTTTCCTCAGAAACCACTTTTCCTCTGCCATTAGATGTTTTTCAGCTTGTTTGCTCATTGTCCACGTTTGTCATCCATACAAAATACAGGTGGATGTACAGTGTCTTTAAGGCAGTATACCCACTACTGATGTAGATTCTGAGCTAAGTTTAACATATTGAAAGCTTTGCTTTATTTCCTAGGTGAGCTGCAGTTGCCCAACTACCCTGGACTGACCAGGGGGCTTGTGGCAGTCTTGTTGTTTTATGATGGTCAGCGGTGTCTGGTGACTGCACTGAGGACCCTCGCACAAGCTCGAGAAGGCAGGACATGGACTGTAGGCGTTTCACAGGAGATTCAGATCCTCATCAAAAACTTCATTGGGGAACTTTTGGAGTCAGGCATTGTAGGCACCATTTTAGGTATGTGCTAGAGATGTGTGAGCTTGAGCTTACTAGATTTCATTGTTTGGGTTTCAGGGTATGATTTGAATTGAATTGATTGTACAGTGTTAGGAAGACTGTTGACAGGTTGATCACAAACTTTGGCTATCAGTTTGTTGCTATGTAGTTTATTTCTTCATTGTCTTTATTTTTCTGTTTTATCTCCCAGTGGAGCTAGAACCTGAACTATCTTCTGCCAAGAAAGGTTATCCTTTGCCATCTCTTGTAATTTCTTATATGTTTTTCCCATGTTACTGACGGCAGTTCGTGACCAGGCGATGTAATCATTTACATAGATGGCTCTGTATAAGAGGTGAAAGAAGTGCCTGGGGGTTTGTGACGAAGGTTAGTGTTTGGTGCAGGAGAACCTGGCATATGATACCACAACATATAGTTTGAGAATGGATGTGGGGGAAGTGACTGGCGTTTCGCTGGCTGGAGGGAAAATGGCACACGCTTGACGTGATTGTAACAGACTCACAAAGTATGATGAGAAAGGTGAAGATGGGCATGCTTCGGGTAGAGTGGCAGGTTTCCATTCAACAATCAAAAATAGGGAGCATCTGTTGGATTTCCCCCCCAGGATATGCTGGTGTGATGGGAAATGAGCAGACGGACAGATTTGCTGGGTCTACCGCTCGATGGGTTATTAGTTTATGATAAGGGAGATATGGTTGGGGCCCTTTGTTATCATGTGTATAGTGCAGAAGGCAAGATAGATCATCTCTTTAAGAGAATAGTGCTGCAGGGAGTGACCAGAGGATCTGGCCGACACTCAAAACTCAGAGGAAAGGCCAGACGGACACATAATCATGAGACTTCTACTGGTACCATTAGTATTGGGGCTGTTTGCTGGCTGTTGCAGAGGACGGGGCACATATGGGAATGTTCTGAGTGCTGTGATGTCGGTTCTTGACTCATCTCAACCCTGATCTCTGTCTTTTCTTATCAGTTTGGTTCAATCTTCATGTTTGTCTTTTGCCATACCTGTGCTTATTTGATCAAATGGAGTCTTCTTTTGATTCTCCTTTGCTGGTGAAAGGTGAAGCAGTCATCTTCTTCAACCTGTCATTTCCCCAATAGTGTGTGGGCCCTCAATCAGCTCAGGTGGAGCTCTCTTCCATCGTCTCCCTATATTAATCATCCCTGTCTGCTATTCTCTTCTCCCTGTGTTTACGCCTGGTGGATTCCAGAAGGACCTTCTATCTGTGCTATTAGCATTTCAACGATGTGCATCCTGTTCATTGTCAGTCTTTTCCTTGCCTCTTGATTCTCTGGAATTGGTTTAGTAGTCATCAACTATTATGCCTAAATCATTAACAACATTGATGAGTATTTCAGTGACCTGGCACATACAGAAGCTATTTTATCTGTTTGACAATAAACTGAACACAATTGATTGTGGCGGCTCTGGGACCATTATATTATAATAATTTACAAGAAAACCTCATAGCTATTCAGTCGCTGTTTCTTCTTCCTCTTCTCCTTCTTTTCCTATTTATTTTTTCTTCTTCTCCTCTTCCTCCTCTTGTTTTTCTTCTTCCAATTCTTTTTCTTACCCTTTTCTTCTTCCTCTTCTCCTCATAACTTCTTTGTGTGTATTTGATAGCCTGTTGTAGATATGTACTTTTCAATCGCCTATATTGTTTGGCAGCAGGTATTTCCTACAGTTAACTATTTGCTAAGCTTCTGTGTATTATAATTTCAACTCTCCACTACTCCTCTTAAAAGGCATCAGTATGTTTGTGCTGTTTTACAACTCTCTCACACTGCAGCATTTGCTTACCATAAATTTGCCGTTTTGAGTTCTCATATTTAACTGTTCCATACCTGTGTATTTTTCAGATTTGATTGCCTCGATGGATCTAGTCAAGGAGGTGGATAAACTGCAGAAGGACAGAGCCTTGGGCCCAGCCAAACATAGAAAACAGGTTGAACATTTGGCTGTTTTTCACTTTTCTCATTTTACTTTGTTGAACTGACCTTCGTTTTTGTGAATGGTATGTTTGTTGTCATTGAGAGAGAGAATGGGGGAATGATGAGAGGGAACTTATTTCTGTCCAGACTCCATTCCTTTGTAAGGTCATACTTGAAAATACGCCATCATTGCCTGGAGAGAATGGTGCAGCTGGGAGTGACTATAGGATCTGGCAGACGTTCAGTACTCCGAGGTGGAGGCGGTCAGTGCAACTTTCCGCTGGATAGAAAACACGATACATACACATATTGTGATTGTAACTGACTCAGAAAGCATGCTGAGAAGGGTGAGAACAGGCAAGCTTCGTGCAGAGTGGCTTGCTTCGCTTCGGAGGTCACGGGTAGCAAGCATCACCTGGATCTTTTCTCCTGGGCATGCCGGTGTGCTGGGGAATGAACAGGCGGACAGATTGGCTGGCTCGGCAGAACGTGGTGGAGTATTGATGCATGACAAGGCAGATGTGGTTGCGGCCTTGTGGGAGCACGTGTACACCTCGGAGGAGCAAATGGATCACCATAGTCTGGTTAGAATGAGGCAGCGAGGAGTGACGAGGGGATCTGGCCGACGCTCGGCGCTCAGAGGAAAGGCGAGACGGACATATAATCAGATTGCTACTGGAACTATTAGTGTTGGAACTCTTCGCTGGTTGCTGAGGATGGGGACGGAGCGCTTGTGGGAATGTCCCAAATGCTGTGATGTCGGTTCCTAGATCAATCAATTAATCAATCAGTACTCCGAGGAAAGGCCACATGGACACATCAGACAGCTATTGGTACCATTAGTATTTTGAATTTGCTGGTTGTTGAAGATGGGAACAGAGCACTTTGAGAATGACCCAAGTACTGTGCTGTCGCTATCAGGACTCCATTCAACTAGGAACATCTCAGCTCAGCGCATGAACTTTGTAGTGCCAAGCAAGGTTCTCAGTAATTGTATTTTATTGTAAATGTCACGAGTTAGACTGGCCACCCAGTCTTCTAGGCCAAACAAATGTGATGGTGCTATCACATCTTGGACGTTTAGCAGCAAACTACTTTGGGACAAATTGTTACATGATCAATTCACACCAAGCCCTTCGCAGACTTGCTGTTGATTGATTTGGTTTTGTAATTAAAGTTTTCCACGGGGTGCCATAGCCAGCCATGCCAGTCCCACTTAGTCACTTCTTACAATATGCTTGATAGAGAGATTCTTCTGATAGTCCATGCCTTGTGGCATTGGTGATCATGTCTGTCCACAGCCTGCTGTCTCATGTACTGCCAAGCTTTTTATAGTCCATGTCATGTGGTATTGGTGATCATGTCTGTTCACAGCCTTTTGTCTCGTGTACTGCCAATCTTCTTATAGTCCATGCTGTGTGGCATTGGTGGTCATGTCTGTCCGTAACCTTCTGTCTCGTGTACTGCCAATCTTCTTATAGTCGTGTGCTGTCAATCATTTCTGATACTGATGTTCCACCATGCTATAATGTCAGACTGTCTTGCTTCTTCTCTCTTAGTATCCCCTGCTTGATATTAGAGAAAGAAAATGCAAAGAAGGCATAAACAATAGATTGCACAATGTGTTGCTGATATATTTGACATGAATTGGTTGCCATATAGCTACTTAGAAAAAGCACACCTCGCATGGAACCAAAAATAAACGCAAGGCGAACTGTAGTGGACAGCGCATGACCACTAGGACGTCACGGCCACGTTCACCGGACAACGGGAACTTGACAACAAAAGATACGTTGTGTGAATTCAGAAGGAAACGGACATGTTTGTGGTTTTCTAAGGACGAAGTATTTTGGTTACAAGAAATTGAAGGATGGCAGCGGACTTATTCGGCACGACGAATATCTAACAACAGTTACTGGAAACGCCATGGATAAATGAACGACCGGCAACCTCTAGACGAATTGATTCGGCACAAGTGATAACACCAGAGACAGATTGATTCAGCAAAGGAAATATTGTGGAGATGATAACGGTAAGACAGAGGACATGCGAAGGTCCGTAAGTACCCGTAGTAACTTAGGCCGCTCCCCGAATACCTCGGGACACTAAGACGTGTGCTATTACCTATGTATATAATCTCTGGACAACCAGAATAAATCTCACGTGTATATTTCGTTTCACGCTGTGTCGGCAATTTGTTTCTCAAGTTATCTTTATGGCCTATTGTTAATGAGCCAACGATACCATAGTGTAAGTCGATGAAATAAGACATGGCTGTAAATTAAGAGAACTTGCATTATGGCAATGGTCATGTGCAAAATGCAGGGTTAGATATTATAAGAAGTGAAAAGATAGAGCCTTTTCTGACTGAAATACATAACACTAATAATCATTGTTATTGTTCGAATGTCGAGCATTTGTTATCCCCATGGTAATCACAGATTCACTGGTAATAAGTCTTTCTGTCTGCACAACAAAGGTTTTAAACACTTTATTGCTTTGGCTTCCTCATATTTGAGTAGTGATTTGTTCATTGAATTAAATATACAAAATATATTTTTCTTTGTTGGCCACAATGACATAAAATTATGGTAATAAATATGCTCTCGTTACTGTTTATTACACAGGTAACTGATCTTTATGTAGAGATCGGACAGACTCTTGGGGATGTTGTGTTTTGCCTGGCATGTCAAAGACCACTCAGTAAACAGGATACACTTCGTTTGATGGCTCACCTGCGCCAGGACAATTCATTGAATGCGGACCAAACTTTGGACTCAGTGACTCTGAGCCTGCTCGTTGCGCTGTGGTATTGCTTTGATGTCAGCCTGCTGCACAGGGAAGACTCTGAAGGTAAACCATGTGAATGTTACAGTTACATTCATCATCTCCTATCTTTAGTTTGTTGAATGAGTGGTATGAATGAGTACCTGATATGTCCTGTGTAGAGTCTAAAGATTGGCGCTTCTTCTCTTGGGTCAAATTGGTAATATACATGATCTTTCTGGTGGCTTGGATGCTCTGATTCCAACTTTGTTCTATAAGTGTTTTTAATAAAACATTCTAGAATGTATATCGGTGTCATTTTTGTGTCACAGTTTAAACTATATCATTGTAAATTATTGTGTGTCACATTCTAGAATGTATGTTAGTGTAAGTTATTGTGTGTCATATTATTGAATTTATATCAGTGTCAATTATTGTGTGTCACATTCCATAATGTAAATTAGTGTTACTTATTGTGTCACATTGTTGTAATTATTATGTCATCTCCAGGTACATCAGCACCCAATGTGTCTTCAACACCTGGTGCTCTCTTCATGCTTCAGGAACCACGTCTTTCATAACTGTTCTGTCCAAACCACTGATGTTCTAAATATTTCAGTTTCTGAGACATGTTGCTGTTTATGAGTGTGTTTGCTGTGATGTTCAGATCTTGTAGCTTGTCAGCATTTGCCTTCTTCGTAATATATTCTGAGAACTTTTCTGTAACATTCAAGCTCAAAAGCCCAAATGGTCATTTTTTGATGTTTACAAAATAGTCTATGGCTGACATCTGTATGTTGCCACAGAAAAGATGCATGTTCTCAAAGGTGTTTGCTTCAATATGTTGTCTGGTGTTATGCCATAAGCCTGTAATACTGTAACAGAAATGTATTGACATCGAGTTACAAGCAGTTGAATACAATACATTCACTTTATACTCAGTTTGAAGTGAGCAGTGTTTGTACACGTCTGTTTCCAGATGTCCTGGCTCAGTTACCTGTATTCAGTGACCAGGGATTCATTCAAGAGCTACACCAGGAGCTGGTTTCAGGCCAGGCGTGGGCCAATCCTGGTCTCAAGGCAGCAGTGCAGTTCAGCTGGGCAGTCATGCTTCGACAGACATCTCAGTTTAGTGTGGCCAATGGAGGTAATGTCACTTCACCTACTGTCTGCTTTGTTCTTGCTATCTTTGCTTTAGCTCGCCATGTAGATCACACATTCTTAAGCCTTCCTTCCTATTGCTTTTTTAGCTGTGTATTCTGTGTCTGTTCAGTTTCTTCCACATTTTGTACAGTAACCATTTGCACATTCATCACCATCATCATGTGTCATGCAGATAATCATGGGCAGTCATCTTTTGCCATTTCATATGATCACCAGTCTCTGTGTTTTTGTCTCGACCTTACTACATGGCTATGCCATCTAGGTATTTACTTCTCTGCCTTCCCCTTGTTCTTTTCCCCTCAATCTTGCCAGTTGTCACCAAATTCTCCAATCTATTTCTTCTCATTTGTCCCAAAAAAATTGAGAGTCTATGTCTAATTTCTCTAATAAGTTTACCGTTTTCATTTGTTTCTTGCAGGACTTGGTCATGGTTTTTCTGTTTGTCCATGGTATTCTTTGCATTTTCCTCAGAAACCACAATTCCACAGCCATCATATGTTTTTCAATTTGTCTGCTCATTGTCCACGCTTCACATCCATACAAAAGCACAGGTTCTATGTAGCACTTAACACTCTTTTTCTTGTTGCATTTGACATTATTTGTTAATTACTATGGAATAAATCTTTGTCAACTGAGGTTAGAGAGCCAGAGTTCACGTTTGTGTCAAGTTAATCCTGATGTATGGAGGTGAATCATGGACACTCAGCAAATTAGTGCGGAATTACATATAAACTGCAGTGATGTGATGTGATAGACGAATGCTAGCTATTGCTACCCATTTTATGTTGGGTTGTCCAGGGAGCTGAGGTCGATTTTAAAAATGCAAATCCTCTGCAGTGCAGATCAAAGCCATAACCCCCGGCTTGGCATGTCAGGTCACTAAGCTGGTAAAAAAATCATGTTTTTTCTACTAGTCATGACAAAATCAGCATCCTGCCACTTTAGCGAGCTTAGTTATGAATAAATATTTATCAGTTATTTGATTGTTTCATTACTGTCCTGGCATCAGAGCTTGTACGTTTAATGTGAATATAATTTAGTTGTGAATCAATTTTTATCAGTTACTTGATTGTTTCATTACTGTCCTGACATCAGGGCTTGTACGTTAAATGTGAATATAATTTAGTTGTGAATCAATATTTATCAGTTACTTGATTGTTTCATTACTGTCCTGGCATCAGGGCTTGTATGTTAAATGTGAATATAATTTAGTTGTGAATCAATATTTATCAGTTACTTGATTGTTTCATTACTGTCCTGGCATCAGGGCTTGTACGTTAAATGTGAATATAATTTAGTTGTGAATCAATATTTATCAGTTACTTGATTGTTTCGTTACTGTCCTGGCATCAGGGCTTGTATGTTAAATGTGTTGACCTAATTTGTCCTTTTTATTGGTTTGTAGGTCAGAACGGAGGAAGTGATTGCTTTGAAGAAGATGAACGAGTGATTGATCTGGCCCTGGAAGCAAACATGTTCAGTTTCTTGAGGATCTCAGTGGTGTCCTGTCCCAGCTTTCACTCAGAGGTGAGGGTTTGTGTACCTGACAAATGGGTTGAACTGTTGTTTACTCAAATAATAACATGGCTTTGAGAAATGATGCTATTTACTGTAAACTTGATAGTTTTTTATTTTGTGTGTTTCTGGTAAAACTTTTTTCCCGGCTCTCTCCCACTTTGAACTCAAGCGCAGTCCATACATACTACTTCCAGTAGTGCTGGACTGAATTTTGTGCGTTGATAACCTTTCCCTATTGACAGTGTCCCTCGCGATCAGGCAAACCCACTCCGACTTCAGAGGTATTTGTAATTAAGTCCCCAAGTCAAGGACGAGAGGTCAACATTTTAGTCTAACTGTCCGGTGTAGGGGTTGATCCCCTTACCTCAGCATCAGCAAACCAGATGTTTAAAATCACGTGTTCATATCCATTCGGCCATGCTGACTCCCTGGTAAACTTATTACAGTAGGCTTTTTTGTGGCTTTGATGAACGAACGAACAATCTTTATCTTTATTTTTAAAGGGTAACAAATTGGGCATACAGGCCCATCTTACATTCAGCCCTTCCAATCACTCATCTTTCATTCATCAATTGTGAATGTTACATTTACATAGGAAAAAAACATTGTCAAATGGATTTTGTAAACATAAACAATGCATAATACCATGTTATAAGACAGGCAGACACACGTACACATGCACATTCATAAACATACTCGTACATACTTGCATACATACTTACATCATTTGCACAAACTCTCACATTTAAGCACACACTCAATAACATACAAATGCACACTCCTACATATACACATATATAAACAGACACACATAGACACATACATACACACCTATGCACACATACATATGCACACACACATGCACATACACACATATATAAACACACACATAGACACCTCGACACCGCAAGGTACAAGAGGAACATGATGAGATGAGATAGACACATTTACACATACAAACACATGATGAGGGAAAATAGATGAACACCTGGGCAGGTAAAGTCACAGATGAACACCTGGGCAGGTAAAGTCACAGATGAACACCTGGGCAGGTAAAGTCACAGATGAACACCTGGGCAGGTAAAGTCACAGATGAACACCTGGGCAGGTAAAGTCACAGATGAACACCTGGGCAGGTAATGTCACAGATGAACAGCTGGGCAGGTAAAGTCACAGATGAACAGCTGGGCAGGTAAAGTCACAGATGAACACCTGGGCAGGTAAAGTCACAGATGAACACCTGGGCAGGTAATGTCACAGATGAACACCTGGGCAGGTAAAGTCACAGATGAACACCTGGGCAGGTAAAGCCACAGATGAACACCTGGGCAGGTAAAGTCACAGATGAACACCTGGGCAGGTAAAGTCACAGATGAACACCTGGGCAGGTAATGTCACAGATGAACACCTGGGCAGGTAAAGTCACAGATGAACACCTGGGCAGGTAAAGTCACAGATGAACACCTGGGCAGGTAAAGTCACAGATGAACACCTGGGCAGGTAATGTCACAGATGAACACCTGGGCAGGTAAAGTCACAGATGAACACCTGGGCAGGTAAAGTCACAGATGAACACCTGGGCAGGTAAAGTCACAGATGAACACCTGGGCAGGTAAAGTCACAGATGAACACCTGGGCAGGTAAAGTCACAGATGAACACCTGGGCAGGTAAAGTCACAGATGAACACCTGGGCAGGTAAAGTCACAGATGAACACCTGGGCAGGTAAAGTCACAGATGAACACCTGGGCAGGTAATGTCACAGATGAACACCTGGGCAGGTAATGTCACAGATGAACACCTGGGCAGGTAAAGTCACAGATGAACACCTGGGCAGGTAAAGTCACAGATGAACACCTGGGCAGGTAAAGTCACAGGTGAACACCTGGGCAGGTAATGTCACAGATGAACACCTGGGCAGGTAAAGTCACAGATGAACACCTGGGCAGGTAAAGTCACAGATGAACACCTGGGCAGGTAAAGTCACAGATGAACACCTGGGCAGGTAAAGTCACAGATGAACACCTGGGCAGGTAATGTCACAGATGAACACCTGGGCAGGTAAAGTCACAGATGAACACCTGGGCAGGTAAAGTCACAGATGAACACCTGGGCAGGTAAAGTCACAGATGAACACCTGGGCAGGTAAAGTCACAGATGAACACCTGGGCAGGTAATGTCACAGATGAACACCTGGGCAGGTAAAGTCACAGATGAACACCTGGGCAGGTAAAGTCACAGATGAACACCTGGGCAGGTAAAGTCACAGATGAACACCTGGGCAGGTAATGTCACAGATGAACACCTGGGCAGGTAATGTCACAGATGAACACCTGGGCGGGTAATGTCACAGATGAACACCTGGGCGGGTAATGTCACAGATGAACACCTGGGCGGGTAATGTCACAGATGAACACCTGGGCGGGTAATGTCACAGATGAACACCTGGGCGGGTAATGTCACAGATGAACACCTGGGCGGGTAATGTCACAGATGAACACCTGGGCAGGTAAAGTCACAGATGAACACCTGGGCGGGTAATGTCACAGATGAACACCTGGGCGGGTAATGTCACAGATGAACACCTGGGCGGGTAATGTCACAGATGAACACCTGGGCGGGTAATGTCACAGATGAACACCTGGGCGGGTAATGTCACAGATGAACACCTGGGCGGGTAAAGGACCCTTTTACTTGCCTGGGGGGTATGTTGGGTATATGGTGCTAGCCCCATACTTGTATGGACACATGATGGGTGATCATGTAAATATCACAACGGCCACCATTCATCATCATCATCCAGTGCCTTGCTGGCTGGCGTGGGCTATCATGTCTCTCCACAGATTACGATCTCCGATGTCATGGATCAATTTGTGTGTTGATTCCCTTCCGTGCCATGACACAAGACTGTCAAGAATCTTCTCTCGCTCTCTTCCTCTATCTCTCTTGCCGCAAGTCTTTCCGGTTGTCACACGTTCCAGTTTTTGCCTTCAGACACTTGCCTGCTGACCTGGTGTTCATGGGGTCGAACTCACATCCGAGCATATTAAAACAAATTTACTTGAGCTCCCAGGGTGACTGAGCCAACATATGGTACCAGATAATATGAGAAGTCAAAGGCATGACATTAACCCTGGAGTGCTGATGGGTCTACACACATCTGGGTCTGGCAACATATGCCCAATAGATGTTTATGCATGTAAAATGTTTCTGTACATTTTAATTGTTTATATCTAGAACTTTGCTGGCTTTGTTTGTTGATGGCAATATTATATGCTATCCCTTCCCAGGAATTTTATTTTCGGAGGTTGCATGGTTTGGTGTCTGACTTCATTTATCAAATGCCATTGAAGGTGAGTTTTCATTGTGTTTGTTTGTTTGTTTGAGTTCTTTCTTTGAAATTATGTTACTCCTTTTATTAGGTCCTGACTGGACTATTATAAAAGTGGGTGTGAGTTATTTAGCTATGATGAAAGTGAGCTGTGGGATACTTGGCTGAGATAACAGATTTTGTGGAGAAGTTTTGAGCTGAGACCAAGTTAAAAACTTCATGACATTGATATCGGGTAAACTTGGTGGGGAAAGATGAAAAGAAAGGTGAGATAAACACCTAGATGACATGACCACATGGAATAATTGAGACAAGAACACAGACCTGATCTGGGAGTCTAGTGATAGTGTGAGATGGCGAATGTGATCATCCATCATCATCACTATATTCCACTTTTGTCACATGTGTCATGGGCAGGAATAATTGGTGTTCCAGTGATCTGATGGGTGGCACTGGATAGTGTCATTCTGTGTGATTTTAGAATGTCTTTGATGTCAATCCATTTTCTTCTCGGGCGTCCTCTTGCTCTCGTAGCAAATGTTCTTTGATGTAGGGCTAGTGCTGGTAGTTGATGATGTTGCATTATAGCGAGATGGCTAAACTATTCGATTTTCTATCTGTCAATAAATGTGGCACAAGGTGTTGATCCCATTGTCTGTCAGATAACATAATTTCTTACTTGGTTTTGGATAGTTAAGTTGGCAGCTCTCCTCAAGCATCTCATCTCGCAGGTGTTGATTTTGTGTAAGCGTGATTTGGATAATGTCCAAGTTTGACATTGGTAGCATAGGGTTGATGTGAATATGCTATTTATTATCTTCGTCATCCATGATTACCATAAATAGTCTGAACGAAGTGTGTAAGGAACGTAACATAAAAATTAGCATAAGTAAAACAATGGTAATGACTATAACCAAAGAAGAAAAAAAAAACAAAGATTCATCTAAAAGAACACCCCTTGAAACAAGTAAAGTGCTTCAAGCTCTTAGGAAGTATAACTCTTTTGTCATTTACTGCCAATATAGTACCTTGCGGTGTATGGCAGGGAGGTATTTGAGCCTGAGGAATTAAGACCCTTGGCTAGTGCAGTCGCCGCGAACTATGCAGGTTAGAGTTTTCTTTTTGTCCTTAGGAAGTATAATATCATCAAATGCCAAATCAGAAGACGAGATCGAAAATAGATGCACAAGGCAAACCAACTCATAGAACAAATGGCACCAATATTAAAGAACAAACACATATCAGTTGATACTAAAATAGCACTCAGCAACACAGTCTTCCAACCAGGCACTCTCCCGCTGTTTATGCTTCACCTCAACACCGCAAGGTACAAGAGGAACAAGATAAGATCATCCATGATTACCAGTACACATGTGGCTAGATAATCCACTTGATTGAATATTTACCAGATCAAGGAGCTTCGTAACCGTGGTGATGAAGTGAGCCGCATCATCCTGGCTCACCAGGCTGAGGGACTGGAACCTCCAGTACAGAGGGGGGACCTGCATGAGTTCATGATGTTGGTAAGTAGACCCTGTTGTTTTGGGTATGTGGTGTGAGGGGCTTGGTTCCATCCTTTCACAATGTCAGTGTCAGTCAGCTTTGAGGTAGAATATTTAAAACCCTGATTTTCACCTTTGATTATATATATATATTACTCATTCCTATATGTAGTATGTAATATGTTTAACTCAAACCATATAATGTATGTTTGTTTTGTGTGGGTTGGAAATATGTTTGAGTAAATCCTACACTTCATGTGTGACACGTTTTACTGAATCCTTTATTTCGTATATTAACTGCATCATATGTTTTACTCAGTCTGAGACATCATCATAATGTAGCAGACACTGCCCAGAACATTGCTGTCATCATTGTCAACTAAACAGATTCTCGACCAGGTCCCGCGCCTTGTGCATTTTCAAGCCCCAAGTATCTGTAGTGGTGCCCTGTGTCCAATCTTCTTGCAGGCCGGCCCACTCATCTTCCAGCAACCACCCCTCCCATCACTGTTCTTTCCAAGTTACTGTGACATTTATAATATGGCTAAAGTATTTCAGTTTTCCTAGACATGACACTGTTTATGAGCCAGTTTTCTTCAGATCTGGTAGAATGTCAGTATTATTGTTCTTTTTGTTCTACTGTATTCTGGAAATCACTAGGAAATTAAACCACTTCCATACAGTCTGCCTTAGGAAGGTTAGTTAGTTAGTTAGTTGACAGATCATCCTCATTGCACATTGAACCATTCAGTCCATAAGTGCTCGGATCCCCCCAGCAAATCCCGCAGCGTGTAGTGGCTAACGACGCCAGTTCTGTGTTGGTTTATCAGTCTTCTTTGGCTTCCTGCGTAGTGTTCTTGTTTGGCCACCCCTCTTTTAATTTGCTGTTCTCGCAGTCTGGCCATGGTTGTAGATTCAGTCATCACTTGGTTCACGCAAAAGTCTTACTTCTCGTAGAGCATTCAGAATGTCAGCCTGGTCCATGGCGCGTCCACCCTTCACAGTAGCCTCACCTGCGAGCTTGTCAGCCCGCTCATTTCCTTGTACTCCCGCATGCCCTGGCACGAAGATGAAACTAATCTTTGCCAGTCGAGATCGCTCCAGAGGCAGCAACCATTCTCTTCGGATCGACCCTGATTTAGGAAGGTTTTGAAGATTAAATGGCAAGACCCCCGGGATGGTTAACCCGGTCTACAAATGCCCGCAGAAGTCGGATGTGTCGGTCTAACAGCGCAAGAACGCAGCTTTGCTGTAAACAGGCACAACGCAATCACATCTGGAAAAAAAAAAACTCTGGATGAACGCAGAAGAAGAAATGGCAAGACAAGATCCCAGACACTGAAGGTCTAGAAAGAGCGTCCATGCCCAGTATCCACACTCTAGTAATGAAAAATCAGATTCGCTGGGCTGGTCACTTAACTCGTATGCCAGATCACAGGCTCCCTAAACAAATTTTTTACAGTGAGCTGCGTTGTGGTAAACGCTCCCAAAGCGGCCAGAGGAAACGCTTTAAAGACACTCTGAAAATCTCACTGAAAGCTTTTGGAATTCATCTTGACACCTGGGAGACTGCTGCTAAAGACCGTAATTCATGGCCTACATCATAACATAAGGGTGCAGTCACTTGTGAAGCAACCAGGACTGCAAGAACTGTGAAGAAAAGGCTGGACAGAAAAACCACTGCAGGAGAGCCTTCTCCTGGAACGTCAAGCATTCTTTGCCCGCATTGTCAAAGAATATTTCGAGCCAAAATAGGCCTTATCAGCCATCTTAGAACTCACGGCTCCGTACTTTCAACCCCACTCGATGAAATGAATGGTCATCATCATTCTTGATGGACAAACACCACTGTATTCTAAGAACTTTTCTGTAACATTTCAATTGATACACCCCTGTTTCGGCAGAGAATCTGGTGTGTTCCTCGCCGTGATCATATTTGTTTACTTGGCTCGTTAGAGTTTGCCAGGTGTAACACCCTGACGTGAATATATGCTCGTATGATTCAGGTGTTGTTGTGAACGGCTGATTAGCCTGGTATCATGTTATCAGCCAGGGCACAGATAGTTGTGTTGGGGCGATGATTTCTCACATTATCCAGGTTATAGAACAACAGGTCACTGAACAGATTGAGCATTGGTATGTGTGGACTAAGCCACCAAATTATATTAAAACTACATTCCATTGATGCTACAAAACACTTCAGAACTCCAAGTATAACATAAAGCTGGCTCCTTTCATATATATAATTCACCTTTTCCACATTATACATCTTTGACATAATCACAGATTACAATCCGAATAACATACTAACACTCATCAAATTATAAACTCAAGATAATCTAGTTATTAAACTATGACTGTAAAACTAAATAAAACCTATATAAATGGCGGCACTGTGCCACAGCCAGTCTGACCAGGTCCAACCTCCACCAGAGTCATTCCCTAAGTGTCTGGTTTAAGAGACAGCCCTCTTTAAGTGTGCTTCTCCGTAAGTCCCCGCCCACTCTTCCGTGCTCACATTTCAGCTCATGACAGACCAAAGTGTGCTTCTCTGTAAGTCCCTGTGCATGCTTCCATGCTCAGATTTTAGCTCATGACAGCCCTGATTTTCTTCTTTAGTGGTTGCAAAATGGTCCATGGCTCTTGTTGCTACAAGAAAGGTGCATTTTTTCAAAAATGTTACCTTTCTTTACTGGGGTTGTTCCATAGGTTCTTAATACTAGTATCACAGTGTGAACATGGCCTGGCTGTGAATCGTTAGTGGCTGACATCAATATAGATGACAAACTCCGCGTTGTAGTGTATAAAAGGTTTATTTGAGTCATCAATTACATTTTCATGCTGCCGATGTAAATACAGACATCTTTGTTGTTCTTCTCCTGGCCGAATCTCAAGTGACGCGTGAGCAACCCCTGGATACCTAAACCCATTCGTGCTCACGCGTTCACTAACTTTATTTCCCCATTAGTTAATGAATGCGCAGCATTCATTAACTCTCTAACTACTAACCTAAATCCCTTACTGTTATACTAGTCTGAAATAAACTATTTTAGAATCATGCAGAATGGTGTGACCAACTTCACATTGATTTTCTAGATTCATTTTATGTTCAGTAGGGTATATGCCCGGGAAGAGAAGAGGAGGAAGGTCAAAGAGAAGATGGGTGCTGGATGTGGCAGTTGATCTCCAGATGGGTGTAGGATGTGGCAGATGATCTCCAAATGGGTGTACTGGACGCAGGACATCTTGCTTATGACCGAGTAGTTTTCTAGACAGTTGTTATGGGAGCAAAGGACATGTTATTGAATGAATGAATGAGTTTTGCCATTTGCTTTTTGAACGAAAAGTCAACGTTCAAGTCCAACTGACCACTGAGTGGCGCTACTCCGCCATCAGCACACAGGGAGTTTAAGCACGAGCATGATAAGCCTCTCAGCTATGCTGGCGTTCAGATATAATGCATTTATATTTTAAAGGCAGTCTTTGATTTTTTTAAATATATTTTGTCCACTTATTGATTTCATTTGCCTATTTGTATTTGAATCCTGCACTCTATTGAGAATGGAGGTGGAAGCAGGAACAGCGGCATTCCTTTGGTTAGAGGAAACCACTGCAACATACATTGTCTTTATCACGGACTCAAGGAGTATGCTAAGTAAGGTGGAGAAAGGAATGTTTCGTGTGGAATGGCTATCCTCGCTTCAGAGGTCACATATTGTGAGAATTGTATGGATGTTTTGCCCTGGTTATGCGGGAGTGCGGGGGAATTGATAGGCTGGCAGGGAATGCACCTCTTGGTGGTAGATTACTTATGGACAAGGGAGAGGTGATCGGGCACTTGTGGGACCAGGTGGAGAAGGCGGGGGAACAGATTGAGTACCCATATGTGGAAAGAATGATATTACGGGTGATCAGCAGGGTTTCTGGAAGAATCTCAAAACTGAGAGGGAAAACAAGGAGAACTTGCAATCAGATAGCGGTGGGAGCGCTTAGTAGTGTGACTCTTCGCTGGCTGTTGAACGAGGGGACTGAGCACATATGGGAATGTCCAGAGTGCAGTGATGTTGGTTCTTAGCTCAACTCAACTCCAGCACTCTCTATGTATATTATATTGTGCTGTCTCCTGGATGTTTACACACTAGATGTTATGCTCAACATGTTGATCGTTCCCCAGATTGGTGATTTATACATGAAAGATCCACTCAACCTCCAGCTGGCTTTGGAGTATTGGTGTCCGCCCGAACCCACTTCGGGGCTGGGAGATTTAAGTACAGTCTACAGGCCAGATCCCAAGCAGGTGGGTGTATTCTTGTGTTAGTTTTGTTCCTCTTCTACCCTAGGGTGTAGAGGAAAGTAACCTTGAAAAGGTATATTATGTTTGGGATAAATGTGCAGATGCCATTGTTATTTGCCATGGCGTGGTCAGTGGGAGGACATGCCACACATCACACAGCACCACATCACATGCCACAATGAATCACTTACTCACTGGCACTTGGCCGTCTTGACATAAGACAGTTTGTTACATTGTGCTTTAAAAACAGACATAACTGCAACCCATGGCGGTAAACCAGGGATGGAGTTATACCTCTCCATAGCACAAAGCCTGGGTTGGCTTGTAGAAATCATGTGTTGCCCATGCAACTTGATCCTTATCTCAGCCTGCTTAGTTTACTCCAGAGGAAAGGTAGACTTCCGGTCGCCAACATGGCGGTTAGGCGTTGAACCGTTTGGGCCTGTGGCGTGTTTGTGCTTGCAGCTACGAATTGCAATCGTATTTTCCTCATGTTGGACTGGTAGATAGTACATGGTTCCGTCGCCCTGCTACTGAGATAGTGCTTGGGCGACACTGTGAGCTGTGAAATTTGCGGGGAATGCTTTTAATCTGTCCTGTACAGTGACCTGCATGTTCGGAACAATAGCTACCGGCTGTTGCTGTATAGACTGATTTGCCTTTTCGGTTCACGAGTGCATTTTTCAGGAGACTCCCGGGAGTCAGCGCTGAAGCTGCGGAGTTCGTGCTTTATGCGACACTTTCGTCGGGTCGCCCTGCGGTAGAAGACGGAGACATGTGAGAAAACCCGGGTCAATGAGGTCTTTCTGGTAACTGCCGAGCCCGTCAACAATGAACTGTGGTTTTCGTGGATTAATTTTGTGTTGGCACTCTGGCAGCGGCATTATGCACAGTGTACCTGTGCGGACTGTTGGATTGCCGAGACTCCTGCCTATTCCACTTTTCACATTGGACAGTGGGGAGCATTTTGTGTGATATTCATTGGCACAGGAACGGAGCATAATGGGGATGACCCGTTGCCGTGAAGTTGGAACCTCGACTAACTAACTAACTAACAGAGGAAAGGTAATGCCAATACATCTGGAACAAGACAACCTACAGAAGCTGCTGGATCAGTGAAGCAATGCTCTACCTACCTGTCAGGGCTTCGATCCTAGACAAGTTGCAGACCAAGGCTTAGGGCTGGTCTGCCATGCCATGACATTTAGGTTGCATTTCCTTGCACTAGGATAAGGCTAGTATCCTCCCAATTGCACTCCTCCACCCGAAGCCATTGGCACAATGTGGAGTGTCGAGTTTGGTGAGCGCCACCCAACAATCAGCGCTAACAGAAAGCAAGTAGTACCATCTGCTGTCGTATGGTAACTCGGTCATATCTGACTAAGACTTAACATCACACAATGAATTACAAATACACCATGTCACAAGATCACATGCCACACACACATCATATCACATGCCACAATTCAAACTATATCTCATGTACACCAGATCAAAATATAACATACCACACATCACACCATATCACATGTACACCAGATCAAAAGATCACATACCACACATCACATAAACCAAATCAATCATTACACATCACACTGCACATCATATCACATATACCACACCATGCACACTATATCACAGACATATCATGTACCACACACATATCACAGAAATATGTACCATATCACATGCATTTCACTACACCACACGATGCACACCATATCACATACTACACATCACACCATATTTCATGTATACCAGATCATAAGATCACATACCACACACCATATCACACTGCACACTATAAGTAAGAGAGAGAGAGAGACACCCACACACACACACCACACCGCAAACCACACACACATCACATACCATACACACAGACACACCACAGACATATCATGTACCACACACACCATATTAAATAGACATCACACACTACATCATATCATATACACATCACACACTACACCATTCACGCCTTAACACAGACATGCTAGAATACTATATTAGGTGTCTGGTGGCAGTTTCTGTAAGCCAGTCTGTAGTTACTGTTTGGCATTTCAGCAATCACAAACAGGAGATGGATGCATAGGGAATGTACAGGTTGAGGGGTACAGTTACTTTATTTTCTTAGACAATACCTTATTCCTGTTACTCAGTGAAGTAGTTTATATATTATTTTGGAAGCTCTTCAGCATGGTTACAGTGTTCAATCAATCATGTGCCATGCCGGAAAGCGTGGTCGGTCATGACTCGCCATTTCACTCGATCACCAGTGTCGTGGATCAGCTCAGTGTTCCTGTCTCGTCCATGCCATGTGGCCAAGCCATCCAGGTATTTTCCTCTCGGTCTTCCTCTTGTTCTGTTCCCCTCGATCTTGCCAGTTGCCACTAAGTTCTCCAATCCATTTCTTCTCATAACATGTCCAAAAAATTTTGACTGTCTACGTCTAATTTCTCTAATCAGTTTACGATGTTCATTTGTCTCCTGTAGTACTTGGTCATTGGTTTTTCTGTCTGTCCATGGTATTCTTTGCATTTTCCTCAGAAACCACATTTCTGCAGCCATCGGATGCTTTTTTGTTACAGTGTTAGCAACACTTTTTTTGCCAAATATGAGCAAAGTATAGAACACTTTTATGCACCTTAAGGTGCAGTGCATTGCGCATGTGTTGAGTGACCCACAGTTTTATAGACCAGTTGGCATGTGGTTGGTGTTGTGGTAACTATCCTGCTGGTCGCCTTTACTTCTCAAGATATTTCCTGGTACCCATTTTAGACCTTCGACCTGGGAGATCAGGTCAATTTTATAATTCCGCAAGACTGAACATATGACCCCCGACTGTAGGACGGGTATCGGAACCGCTATGTCACCGAGGCTAATATAATATTGTTGCAATTGTTTCAGAATGCCTTGTTCAAATTTGTGCGGATTGCCGGACACCTGTTACCAGTTCTGTTCTTGTGATTGTTTCAGAATGCCTGGTTGTTCTTGTGGTTGTTTCAGAATGCCTGGTTGTTCTTGTGGTTGTTTCAGAATGCCTGGTTGTTCTTGTGGTTGTTTCAGAATGCCTGGTTGTTCTTGTGGTTGTTTCAGAATGCCTGGTTGTTCTTGTGGTGGTTTCAGAATGCCTCGTTGTTCTTGTGGTTGTTTCAGAATGCCTCGTTGTTCTTGTGGTTGTTTCAGAATGCCTCGTTGTTCTTGTGGTTGTTTCAGAATGTCCTGTTTTTGCAATATTTCAGAATACCTTGTTGTTCTTGCAATGTTTCAGAATGCATGTTCTTAAATGTTTCAGAATGTCTTTTTGTTCTTGCAATGTTTCAGAATGCCTTGTTATTCTTGCAATGTTTCAGAATGCCTTGTTCAAGTTTGTGCGGGTGGCCGGAGACTTGCTGCCAGCTCTATTGTTCTTGCCGTACATTCACATGCTGACCGGGCTAGCCACGGGGCCTCAGTGCAGCCATCACTGTTTCAGCTTACTGCGGGTTAATGGTAAGTTGTCAACGGTTTCCTCTAGACATATCATCATCATCCAGTGCCTTGGCTCTGGGCAATCATGCCTCTTTACAAATTGTGATCTCCGATGGCATAGATCAATTTGTGTGTTGATTCCTTTCCCTGCCATGACACATATTGCATATTCTTTACAGGACATTGCAGTCGACATCAGCATTTTTTTCTGTTGTGATCTCTTGGCCAGTTTACGTTTATTAGTTTGCCATTGCTTTCTGACGACTGGCACCCATAACATTTCGCAAAAAACCAACGCAACGGAGTCTGCTGCCAAATTGCGCGCAGCTGTGTTTTGAACGTGGGTATGCAAGATTATGAATTTCGTCCGTAACCCCTTCACCATGGAGCCGGCGTATTACATATATTTAAATAAAAAATTTAGTGCATATACAGAACTCATGCAAGCTCTTTCCCCTGACATTGGCTACATCTACAGAACTCATGCAAGTTCTTTCCCCTGACATTGGCTACATCTACAGAACTCATGCAAGTTCTTTCCCCTGACATTGGCTACATCTACAGAACTCATGCAAGTTCTTTCCCCTGACATTGGCTACATCTACAGAACTCATGCAAGTTCTTTCCCCTGACATTGGCTACATCTACAGAACTCATGCAAGTTCTTTCCCCTGACATTGGCTACATCTACAGAACTCATGCAAGTTCTTTCCCCTGACATTGGCTACATCTAGAGAGCTCATGCAAGTTCTTTCCTCTGACATTGGCTACATCTGCAGAACTCATGCAAGCTCTTTCCCCTGACATTGGCTACATCTACAGAACTCATGCAAGCTCTTTCCCCTGACATTGGCTACATCTAGAGAGCTCATGCAAGTTCTTTCCTCTGACATTGGCTACATCTGCAGAACTCATGCAAGTTCTTTCCCCTGACATTGGCTACATCTACAGAACTCATGCAAGTTCTTTCCCCTGACATTGGCTACATCTACAGAACTCATGCAAGTTCTTTCCCCTGACATTGGCTACATCTACAGAACTCATGCAAGTTCTTTCCCCTGACATTGGCTACATCTACAGAACTCATGCAAGCTCTTTCCCCTGACATTGGCTACATCTACAGAACTCATGCAAGCTCTTTCCCCTGACATTGGCTACATCTACAGAACTCATGCAAGTTCTTTCCCCTGACATTGGCTACATCTACAGAACTCATGCAAGTTCTTTCCCCTGACATTGGCTACATCTACAGAACTCATGCAAGTTCTTTCCCCTGACATTGGCTACATCTACAGAACTCATGCAAGTTCTTTCCCCTGACATTGGCTACATCTACAGAACTCATGCAAGTTCTTTCCCCTGACATTGGCTACATCTACAGAACTCATGCAAGTTCTTTCCCCTGACATTGGCTACATCTACAGAACTCATGCAAGTTCTTTCCCCTGACATTGGCTACATCTACAGAACTCATGCAAGTTCTTTCCCCTGACATTGGCTACATCTACAGAACTCATGCAAGTTCTTTCCCCTGACATTGGCTACATCTACAGAACTCATGCAAGTTCTTTCCCCTGACATTGGCTACATCTACAGAACTCATGCAAGCTCTTTCCCCTGACATTGGCTACATCTACAGAACTCATGCAAGTTCTTTCCCCTGACATTGGCTACATCTAGAGAGCTCATGCAAGTTCTTTCCTCTGACATTGGCTACATCTGCAGAACTCATGCAAGCTCTTTCCCCTGACATTGGCTACATCTGCAGAACTCATGCAAGCTCTTTCCCCTGACATTGGCTACATCTACAGAACTCATGCAAGCTCTTTCCCCTGACATTGGCTACATCTACAGAACTCATGCAAGCTCTTTCCTCTGACATTGGCTACATCTACAGAACTCATGCAAGTTCTTTCCCCTGACATTGGCTACATCTACAGAACTCATGCAAGTTCTTTCCCCTGACATTGGCTACATCTACAGAACTCATGCAAGTTCTTTCCCCTGACATTGGCTACATCTACAGAACTCATGCAAGTTCTTTCCCCTGACATTGGCTACATCTACAGAACTCGTGCACGTTCTTTACCCTAGTATTTGCTGCAACAAACAAACTCAGTTGTTCAGTTATTAACAATCATTGCCTCAATTATCTTTTCAGGCGGCCAGACCAGTCCAGTGTCCTGGGACCATATATTCCACTCCTTGCACCAGTACTACAACAGCCTCCACCAGCAGACCTACAGCCTGTCAGACAGTTTCACTTTGCCATACCGGACAATCCCGCCCCGTGTCATGACCCCCCAGGAGCAAGAGGCAGTTTGTGCTGTTCTCCGGTTGATCCGACACATAGCAGATTTGGTAATAAGTGTGACGTTTTAAATGTTGCCATCTCTTGAAGACAGAACTTCATGAGCAGTTGTCTGTGCCTGTTTGTTTGCCTTTATGACTGTTGTGTGCATCTACCTGCTGTGGTTTAAGTTTACTTGCCTGCCTACCAACCTATATGTACTACTTACTTGGCTACATGGAAGTCAAGGGGAAACCACCACATTATCTTCCCAAGACTTAACATCAGATGGAAGAGGCACAACAGAGATTAAGAGCAGAATAGAGCAAGCACAAGCTGCATTTCAGAAAATGAAGAGTTATGGAATAAGTCACTATCTTTGTAGGTAAGAAAGAGAGTACTGAAATGCTATATATAACCTGTTTTGCTGCATGGCAGTGAATCTTGGAATGTAAATTAAAAAATTAGGAAGAACTTGGAAGCAACAGAGATGTGGTTCAGGAGACAAATGTTGCAAATTCCTTGGACTGCCAAAATTAACAATGATTGCCTGAAAGAGGCTAATGAAATTAGAACATTATATACAACAATAAGAGAGAGACAAACAGCTTTCTTTGGTCATGTGATGAGAAGAGAGTCATTGGAGACCATAATGACAATTGGAAAGATCGAGGGGAAGAGAAGCAGAGGCAGGCCAAGAGAAATGCTGGATGGATTGAGACTGTGGCATGGAGGAGTTTCATCAGCAGAGTGTATCCAGAAAACCAAAGATGGTTTGTCCATCTGTCCACCCACCCAAGTCATCATCATCATCATCGCTTGTCCATCTGTCCACCCACCCATCATCATCATCATCATCATCGCTTGTCCATCTGTCATCATCATCGCTTGTCCATCTGTCCACCCACCCAAGTCGTAACCATGATCTCTGCCAACTGGTGTAGGCGTTCATGTCTATCTGTAGATCTCAGTCCTTGGTGCTCTGGATCAACTCTGCTGAGGATATTCTTTCATCCAGCATCTTTTCTCTTGGTCTGTCTCTGCCTATTTTCCCGTTGATCTTTCCAGTTGTAATCTTGTTTGTCCACAGCTTCCTGTCTCTCTTATAGTACATGTAGTATGATGTTGGTCATCTTTTTTGTCCATGGTCTATGTACATATCTTTTTCCATGCGGTAGTATCTAACATCTTCTCTTTACATCTTATTTGTCCCTCTTCCCTTTAAGCCAGCCAGTATTCAGCAAAATGGGGAATATATGACTTAGCACATTTTGCCGATGATAATGAAGTAACATAAAGTGTTCCAATGTTTTCTTCTTCTTTCGTTCACTACTCCAATACCTGACAATTATATCTTGTTGGGTGCTTTGACAGTCCCCATTTGCCAGATAACTAATTCACATTTCTTTCTTATTTTGTGAAACCACTGAAATAAACTGACTGTCTCCACAGAATGAAACCTGCCGTTAATTATTTGGTTTAAAACACTGAAATAAACTGACTATCTCCACAGAATGAAACCTGCCGTTCGTTACTTTGTGAAAACCAGCAGTGGTCAGTGGTGGTTGTGCTGTTTGGCTTGCTCAGCTGTAATGTCACTGTCAACATGAAAGGGGACATCCTGTGTACTTTGGCTGCCATTGCCCAGACGCCTTTGTTTGCAGCCACCATCTGGCAGACATTGGAAGCTTCTCAGGTGGGTACAGATGATTGTTGGTTGGATGGTTGCTAGGTTAATTGATTGGTTGGTTGGTAACTATCTGTAGTTTTGTTTTGTTTTTAAAGAACCTTTTACATGTTAGTCAGGTCCTAGTCAGATATGACTGAGCTACCGTAAGATAGTAGACGGTACTACCTGCTTTCTGTTAGCGCCGAATTTTCGGCGGCTCTCACCAAATTCAGGAGGATACAAGCCTTATCCTGGTGCGAGGAAATGCAACCTAAAGACTATCATAACATTGGCGTCCAGACCATGTCTCTCTACAGATCGCGGTCTTTAGTGTCGTGGATCAACTCTGCTGATGATATTCCTTCATGCCACCATCTCAGTCCATGCAGCATTCCTCTTGGTCTGTCTCTGCCTCTTTTAAAAGATTGAATAACAGTGGTCTGTTTTTGTAGCCTGTGTCAGTGATTCTCAGATGGTAGCATGCCAGATGACTGAATGAAAGTTGTGACCACAACCCTGAAAACATCACTTAAGGAATTGTGCACAGCATTTGATTGGTTTTCTTTCTGTTTGAATGTGTTTAGTTTAGTCGATGGATCAACATCACGGCACACGGGTGCAACCCATAAGTGCCTCGTTCTCCTCCTAACTCAAACCTGAGTTTGGAGAAACTCAGCTCAGTGCACGAACTCTGTAGCACCAGCGAGGATCCTTAAATACTTGGGTAGATTTTTAACTCGAAATTTTGCCCGGGCAGCGCCGCTAGGCTACTCTTTTTCGATTTCCAACTGCCAAGGGATTTTTTACGTGCGCAACAATACACACGGGCGTCTGATCTCACTACCCAGAGACCAGGGGAGATTTTATTACTAGAAGTCCACGTGAAAAAATCCTGGTCCTCACCGGGGCTTGAACCCGGGACCTCCAGCACTCGAGGCGGACACCATACCTCGAGACCACGCAGCCCCCTCTATTTGAATGTGTTTGCTTTTGTAAGATATATTGCATGTTTCAACACAGGCTGTTATTAAAATGTAAAGTGTATAAACATTTGCTTGTATGTTTAATAGATTGTAAATGTTTTAAGTAATTTTTTTGTCAGCATATTTAGAATGTCTTTAAATTTGTGTTCTTCAGTAGGTTGTAAATGTGTGTTGATGTTGGTTTTGATCATTAAATTGTTGTCATTGCTGATTTTGAATGTCTTTTGAGGGAAGCATGTAACTGCCAGGTTATATGAGCCACTATAGTCTCAGAAGGTACCTGGTTCAAATCCCAGCATAGGGCCTGCATTTTCTGAGTCATTTTCATAGTATATCGCACAATCCTCAGTTCTCTTAGGTAGTGAAATTCTAGTCTTCTTGTGTCATGGCGGAAAGCAGGAGTCTCATCTGTAGATTGTGCACGTTAGAAATCCCTCGGTTGGAGTTGTAAGAGTAGGTCTTGAGGTGACAACACTGGCAAACAATTGTACCTATGAGTAAATAGAGCTTGGATGCAATTTATCTATAGGAATGAAAGCATGCACGGATGCTTGTCAAAGTCTGACACCCTTATCTTTGAGTTAGAGAGATGCGTAACTTGGGATGGCTTAGAGTCCTGTAGAGTAATGAAGAAGAAGATAGTTTTTTTGTTTTCTCTGGTTTATTTTGAATGATGTACGTTCTCCATCAATAGATTCTCCCAACCATCGCAACCTCTCGAGACCAGCCAGGTGGAATTAAAGTTGAACTAGAGGAGATTGAGAGCCGCAATGAGGAGTTCCCACTGACCAGAGGCTTCCTGGAGCTGATTGGCTCCTTGACCCAGTTCCCTGTGCCCATGAACCTGGGAGCTGGAACCAGGTCTCCAGGATTTGATCCGTACTTGGAATTCATTCTCAACTCCGTGCTGTTGAAGTTCAACACACGAGCGTACAAGATGGCAGAGGAAAAGGTATTCTGCTGCTTCTTCTCCTCCGCTGCTTCTTCTTCTTCTTCTTCTTCTTCTTCTTCTTCTTCTTCTTCTTCTTCTTCTTCTTCTTCTTCTTCTTCTTCTTCTTCTTCTTCTTCTTCTTCTTCTTCTTCTTCTTCTTCTTCTTCTTCTTCTCTTCTTCTCTGCTGCTTCTCTTCTTCTCTGCTGCTGCTACTTCTTCTATTTTCTTCTTTTTCTTGTATTTATTCTTCTAGCTGGGAAAGGAGCTTTGGTGGTATAGTGGCCAGCCAGCCTGCTTGCCTGCCAGCCTATGGACATGTGTTTGAATCTCATTCAAAGCATATTCTAGCCACAAAGAAAGGCAAAGGAAGACATTATAATTAGTGCATGCCTTCTATTTTTTACTTGATCACGTGGTTAATTGTTATTGAAACAAATGGGCACCATTGCACTTTGAGCAAATCCATATATGATACGTCTTTCTCAGCAATGTCATTTTGTGTCGATAAGTGATAGCTGCTTCTGTTGCACCTGTACAAGATTCTACTTGTGACTTTGATGACTTCAAATACTTTCCAGTGGCAAGTTGTGTCAGGATGTTTGGAGATTCTGGTGAAGCTGTTGTCGGACTACGAACTACGCAACGAAGACCTGCTCTTTGACACAGTGGATGTGCCTAGCTTCGGAGGTCAACCAATGAGCAAGCAGCCTGGTTTCAGTATACTTTGTCTCATGCTGAGTGATTCACAGCTGTTTAAGATTGTAAGTTGCCCATTCTTGATTGGTCATAGTTGCGCATTATTATATGTTAGGTTTTTATGATTGGCTACTGCTAGTTATAATTTTAAGCCACCTTTTCTTGATTGGTCACAGTTGCTTAAGATTATACGTTAGATTATTGTGAGTGGCTACAGCTTTTAAAATTGCATGCTGCCTTTTCTTAATTGGTCACATTGTACACAATTTTATATTCGATTTTTTATTGGCTACAGCTGTTCACAATTATAAGTTGCCTATATCTGATTGGTCACTGTTGTATAAGATTGTACATTAGTCTTTTGTGATATGGTACACTTGTTTACAATTATAAGTTACCTATTTTTGATTGGTTACAGCTGTAAAAGATTGTAAGCTAGAATATTTGAGTTGTAAGTTACCTTGACATGATTGGCCACAGCTGCCCCTTTTCATAAATCACGACTGTTTCAGTTTGTAATTACCTCATTTTGAGACTCATTTCCTCATGCTGTTTCACATTTCTGCGGTTGTGGATATACAGAAGAATATTTCACGGAAACAAAAACAATCAAATACAGAGGTTCTTGAAAAACTGAGAATGAAAAGAGACTTGATGAATGAAAAAAATAGAGGCAAGTCAAATATTGTGGCCATGTTAAAAGACATAACTCTCTTATGTAAACCATACTGGAGGGTAAGTTTGTTTTTGGGGGGTGGGGGGGGGGTGCTCGCTTTGAACTCAAGCGTAGTGCATACACACTACTTCTAGTAGTGCTGGTACTTGTAATTTATGTTCCCAAGTCAAGGACAAGAGGACCAACCCCTTACCTCGGCGTCAGCACACCGGATGTTTCAGAACACGCGTTCTTATCCATTCGGCCATGCTGACCTTGGAGAGTAAGGTTGAAGGCAAGCGAGCAAGAGTTAGACAATGAGACAAGTGGGAAGATAACATCAAGAGATGAATGAACAGCAGTCTGACAAAATGTCCAGTCAGGGAGAGAAACAGACATGATTGTGGTCACGGAACCAGATTGATTGATTGTGGAAATATTTTACTTTGTTTTCATGTAGACTTATTATGTACAAATTATGTGTGCTAGCTATGAGCTGTTTGATTGAAACACAAGGGGGCTTTTCTTCATTTAGTCTCGGTAAACCTGTTCTGTTGTATTTCTTATTTTTTCTGATTCCTTCAGCTTGTGGTGTGTGCATTTTTCTCTTTTTAGCACCTCTTGTTTTCATAATTATTTGTCCTTGTGTTCGCTCGCTTTGAACCCATGTGCTACCACTTCTAGTGCACTAGATTGATTTTTGTGTGTGTGGATTAGCTTTCCTTATTACCAGTGTCCCTCTCTGTCAGGAAAACCCACTCTGGCTTCTGAGGTACTTGTAATTTACGTCCCAAAGTCAAGGACAAAAAGTCAACATTTTAGTCCAGCTGACCGGTATAAGAGTTGCACCTGCTACTTAGGCATCAGCACACTGGAAGTTTAAGAGCAAATGGTCTTATCCATTCGGCCATACTGACCTCTCTTTTTTCTTTTCCCTCTCCGTGGCTATATTGAAAGATTATATAGGATACTAAACATGCACGCACATACACAATATATAACTTCCTTGTCATCCCCACTTTCTGGTGTCATGTTGTAGGTTTGGGAAAATAATTTCAAGAACATTATTATTACTGAATGTCTGTGATATAATTACAGGTTTGGTTACTGAAAACTCTGTGTGAGTGCCATGTTTTGCATTGATTACTTTCAGGTGCAGCTTGTGCTAGAGGAAGCTGTCGGCCTGTTTGAACTCTTCACACCATTTCCAGGTACAGTTGTTAGTTAATTGTGACTTGAGAGGCTCTGTCGGGAAGTGGTTGTGCCACCTGTCACATGCCCGAAAGTTGTGGGTTTGATTCCAGTCGTTTTTCGGTTCATGGGTGCAGTTTTCTTGGGGACTCCTGGGTGTCGTTGCTGGAGCTACGGAGTTCGTGCTTTGTGCAATACTTTTGGCCTTGCCGTCTGTGTGGAAAGAACCTGAGCCATGTGGGATCAATCCCAGTGCAATTAAGTTGATCCTCTTTCTTGCCTTTTAACCCTTTTGTTGTTGAAATCTTGGCTTATGATAGCGTGTGGTTTTTGGTGTCTTGCTTTATTTCTGTGTGTGTTTTTTTCTTCTTTCATTCGCTTGAAATTTGTCTGTAACTGCAATGTTGTCTCTTGTATGAACCTCACTGTTTTTTTTTTTCTTTAGTTCACTCAGTGGTCCATAGAGTTTATCTTCCACTGTTATGATTCCAGGCAGAAGGTTTGCCTATACATGCCATATTTTGGGAAGTCTTGGAGTATGTGCTCTGCTGTCTGAGGTGCCAATCCACATGTTCACATGGCTAATTCACCAATCTTGAATTTTGTATATATGTGGTTGCGTAATCTTTTATGTCCTGTTTTATTTGTGTGTATTTTAATTTATCTTTAAGGCACCCATATAGTCACTAGTGTGTGCAGGAGAGCTTTTTCCAGGCTGAGGCATAAAGGTCACTTGCCCTAGTAATCATCTTACAGTGTAAACACTGCAAGTTTTAAATACATCAGATTTTTACAGAAAACAATGTGACGTGTGAGATAAACATTTTGATCACTCGACTTCCTGCTTCTATTTTATTGTAAAGGTATTCCTCATACAGATACGGCCACTGGGATGTGAAGATTTAGGTCATCATATATTTTAGATGAGTTGAGTCAAAAACTGACATAATAAGATTTGGGACTTTCCCATACATGCTCTGTCCTCATCTGCAACAACCAGCTAAGTGTCCTAATACTAATAGTATCAGTAACAGTTACATCATGTGGCTGTCTGGCCTTTCCTCAGAGTCCTGAGTGTTGGTCAGATTCTCTGGTCACTCCCTGCAGTGCCATTCTCTCCAAGCCCTGAATTGCAGGAGACAGTATTCAAAGTCATCCACTGGTGTACATTAACCCAGATAAGTCGTCATGTGTTATGGTGCTCTCTGGGCCTTGACTTATTGGTGCAGTGGCCAGTTGCCCCCTTGTGACTTTTTCTATCGAGACAAGTTTTCACATATTTATTTCTTCTTTCATGCTTCATAACATGTTTGCGTGGCAGTGGTATTCTTTTTGCTGTGGTGCGGTGCACCTCCAGGCTGGTTTCCTCCATCTTCAGCACCTTTCCTTTGCTAGGGTAGATTGTGGTCTTACTCTAGTTTTGATATGTACATATGTACACAGGTGTCTGCATATGTATGAACGTACAAACATATCTAGAGCAATTTGGTTTTGCGGCGCCAGAGACTCACTGTTGCCCCTTCTCCTTAGTTAAAATATTTCCGCTACATGAAGACCAGGAGTTGGACTTCTGCAGCCAGAGGTGCACATGGGGGTATTTGGCAAGGTTGGGTACTCACCCTCAGCTCTGCTTTACCGGGTGTAACAGCAGTTTGAAACCACACATTTTGATGAGGCTGGGTCGACCGTACTGTACTGTCATAACAAATAATCATGCCGCCGCTGAGGATTGACTTTGAACAGTGTCTCGCCAGGCAGGCTAACTAACTACAATGCCACCACATCTCCACGTTCATTGTAACCATGGTTAACAAATGTTGTTTGTGAAGATGTCCTGCTGTAGGAATGGCCTTAGTTTGTTTAACAGTGGCACGGTTCTTCAGTTGCCATGTGGACAAACAAATTAAAACAACTCAGATCAACATACATAGTTGTGCTGTATGGCTCTGAAACCTGGAGTACAACGAAAGGAGATGAAGCCTTGCTACAAACCTTTGAGAACAAAGTTTTAAGACGCATCTTTGGACCCATTAGGGATACACAAAGTGATGAGTGGAAAAGAAGAAGTAACAAAGACATTTATGATCTGTTTAAGTCCCCGCTAATCACTGGTATCATGAAGGCGAATAGACTACAATGGCTGGGGCATATAGAAAGAATGGAAGATAATAGGGAAACAAAACTCGCTTACACTCAGGAAATAAATGACCGTAGACCCCGAGGTAGACAAAGAAGACGGTGGAGAGATAATATATATACAGACCTACAAGCACTTGGAATCAACGACTGGCAAGAGAAGGTCAACCAGAGAGACGAATGGAAACGGATTGTATCTGCAGCAAAGAATCTCAATGGCTCGGAATGCTGAAGAAGAGAAGATCAACATACATGGTAATCAAATATTTTTCACGTTCACTGACATCAAACTCGAGCAGAGTCCACAGCTGGACTGGCTTTCCCTATTACTGGTGTCCCCCGCCATCAGGTGAACCCTCTCCGACTGCTGGGGTACTTGTAATTTACCTTCCTAAATCAAGGATGATAAGTGAGCATTAAGTCCAAATGACCTGTATTTTAAATGAACCTATTACACCATGATCAGCAGAGAAAGTTTAGGCATGTCACACCTCTCAGTCATGCTGACCCCCATTGTAATAAATAAAAACAAGAATGATGCAATGACAGGGCACAGCTTCCAGCACAGTCATGTACAGTAAGCACTCACACCCACCTGTGCATTACCTGAACCCATAAAGGAAGCAAAGAATTGTACCACTAACTCATGTCTTGGCTGATTGTTTACTTTCAGGTCGGGAACATCTCGAAAGAGCATCCCTGCTGTGTTTGCAGTTGATTGTGGAGACGTTTGATCGCCAGAGCCTCCTGGAGCAACGAGTCAGAGAGTCGGCCTCGCCCATAATGGTGTCCAGCCTAGAGCGACTTCTTCTGGCAATCAATCCTCGAACAAGAAAAGCAGACTATCTAGTGAACATTACAAAGTAAGTGCCACCTGGCATGTCATCATCGTCGTCATGTGCTATGCTGGTAGGTGTGGGCGGTCATGTTTTGCCATCTCACCAGAGTCGTGGATCAGCTCCTTGTTTCTCGACCATACAATGTGGTCAAGCCTTCCAGGTATTTACTTCTCTGCCCTCCCCTTGTTCTCTTCCCCTCGATCTTGCCAGTTGTCACCAAGTTCTCCAATTTATTTCTTCTCATAATGTGACCAAAAAAATTGTGACTGTCTAGTCTCTAATAAGTTTACGATCTTCATTTGTTTCTTGAAGGACTTGTTCATTGGTCTTTCTGTCTGTCCATGGTATTCTTTGTGTTTTCCTCAGAAAGCACATTTCCACAGCCATCAGATGTTTTTCAGCTTGTCTGCTCATTGTCCATGCTTCACACCCATACAAAAGTACAGGTTCTATGCAGCACCTCAGCACTCTTTTTTTTTCATACATCTTTTTATTGGTCTATGTTTTTCATCTTGCAAAACATGGCATGTGTGGTGCCAATGATTTATAATTCTGTATATTTAGATACTGAGGTTTACCTTCCACGGACGGGTAGAGCTAAAGGTAACCCCATGCATATACTACTGTCTGAGAGTGGAGTATTAGGCTTTCACATATATAGGCCACTATATATGAGATAAGGTGATCAGTTCTATACCTCATGGCTTTTTCCTTCTCAGACAATTCCAGGACAGTTTTGAAAATTGTCTGGTACACATTTTTGTTAGGTTGGATTGACTCCATAGGAGTAGGTTGTGTAAGTTTGTTCCGTGTCTAGTTGGTAAGATTTAGATTTTAAATTCTTGTGTAGTTTGTAAGATTAGTACGTGTAAATTCTATCTCTTGTATAATTTGTAAGATTAGGATGTGTAAATCATGTCTCTTGTATAGTTTGTAAGATTAGTATGTGTAAGTGTCTTATATATAGTTTGTAAAAGAGAATGTGTACATCTGTCGCCTGTATAGTTTGAACAATTAGAATGTGTACATGTCTCTGGTATAGTTTTGTAAAGGTAGGATGTGTACATCAGTGTGTAAATGTTCCAATCTATTGTATAGAAGTAAATGTAAATCTGTCTAATCTTTGCTTCCTTGGACTAAAAGTGAATCTGCTCCCATTGAAGGTATTGTTATGAATTAATGGCACTTGGTCGTGATATTATCAGTTGAGATGATCAGCTGCTGTCATTGCCAGGTTTTTTTCTTATTAAAAAGTCTGTCACCCATTTGATAAGGCCCTGAACTATATGCATATTTAATTTTGTGGTTTTAGTAAACACATACCATACATGACCTGACAGTTTAGCAGATGTGTGTGCCGGGTTGGTTTATTATATGCATGTACTATTGGGGGGGGGGGGGGGGGGGGGGTTTAGCTTCATGTTTTTAGTAAACACAATGGTTCCATGGTGGAGCGAAACTGAGCTGTGAATTTCACGTGGAGTGCTTTTACATCTGTCCCTGGTTGTTTGTGTAGTGAACTGCATGTTCGGCAAAATGGCAGCTGCCGGTTGCTGAACTTTGCCTTATGCAGTAATGTGTGACAGCTGGTTTTCTAGTGACTTCTGCTTCCATCGACGATGAACTGTATTTTTTGTGGCAGATTTTTGTGTTGGCATTGTGGCATTATGCATAGTATACCTGTGCAGGCTCTTGGTTTGTCGAGACTCCTGTCTGTTCCACTTTTCACATGGGGCAGTGAGGAGCATTTTGTGTGATATTCACTGGCACAGTGATGGAGCATTACGTGGCAACCCTTGAAGTTGGAACCGCGACTAATGACTAACTGACTAGTAAACACATAAACATGACTTGACAGTTTACACTATGTGTGTGCCAGGTTGGTTTATTATGTGTGTCATTTAATTTGTACCATATTTGATGTATTATTTTTTTCTTGTGCTTAGCTTTGTGGTTTTCAATACGTTCCTACCAAAGCACACCCTGGCAGCTTTAAAGATCTTATGTCACGTCTGCCAGGAGACTCCATCGCAGTCTGACATTGTGAACTTGTTCACCGCAGAAAAGGTTTGTCATTCAATGTTGTTTGAAAGGTTAAAGGGGGTTTAAGGGCCAGAGGGTATGCTTCATTGCACCAGAGTTTATCCCATAATGCTCAGTCTCTTTCCGCATGGTGGCCTGCTGAGAGCATCGCACGAAGCACGAAAGTGCTAGTGACCACCCCTAGAAATTGCCAAGAAAATTTTGCACTCATGAACCAAATAACAGGATCTGGAATTGAACTCAGTTGAACTTATCACAAATATAAGAAAACGGCAGGTGATATTTTCTTGGCTACATTATGAGAAAAGACAAATGAGCATGTGACAACTGGAAAGATTTGTGGAAAGAAAGGTCGAGGCAGACAGATAGAGAAGAATCTTGACAGGTCTTTGTCGTAGCATAATAAGATGTCAGCTGACATTGATACATCATGTTTGAGATTACAAGATGCAGGGAAGCGCGATAGCCTTTGCGATTTTTTTCCAAGATTAACATATTATTTAATATTTAACGGCAAATTTGTTCAGCTGAAAAATTTTTGCCTGAAAAGGAAGCACACATTCTAGAAGTAGTGTTTTAAGGCAAATTTGTTTAGTTAATACAGTTTTGTGTGTTCAGATATTACACATGTAAAAAATAGTTTTATCTTAGGACTGCATCGATTACACAGTATTAATAACCTATAACACAACAGCAAACAGGTTACGACAAAATTTTGTAGGACAGGCATCATTCCTGTGGCAACATACGGATGCAAGTCGTGGACAATTTTGCAATCACCGAAGAAGAAAGTGGGGGATTTTGAGATCAAATGTTACAGAAAAGTTCTGAGAATATCGTGGACCAAGAGGAATAAAGATAAAGAAAGTCTACCAGATCTGGACATGGAAGAAACCTGGCTCATAAACATCGTGTCTGGGAAACTGAAGCACTTTGATCATATAAAACGTCACAGCGGCTTGGGGGGAACAGTGATGGGAGACTTGGTTTCTGGGAGAAGGGTCAAGGGTCAACAGTGATGGGAGACTTGGTTTCTGGGAGAAGGGTCAAGGGTCAACCAGCATGAAGATGCACACAGAACATTGCAGACACCTTGGACATGGGGGTGCATGAGGCAGGGGGCATGGCCAGGGATGTAGAGGTCTTTCCATGCCGTGATTAGAGCCACGTTCTGCAAAGGGCCTGCTAATGATGAAACATTATGTTAGCTAAAATTATTTGTGCAGGAATTACACATTCTTTAAATATTTAGGTGTAAATTTCTTTAGTTAAAAACGTTAGCGTACAGGAATCACACCTTCTGTAAATAATATTTTGCAATAAATTTGTTTGGTTCAAACAATTTTTTGCCAAGAAGTGAGGATTATGCACATCCACTAACATGTTTACCTACCAAAGAATTTGTAATGTGCATATGGTGTCTCCTATTTTGCCCTTATCTGAGAAGGGTAGGCTTTTAGCCTCACAGCCCAGCTCATAATTACATGCAGATATACATTGTCAGCATCAATAGGAGTATTTAACCAATGGTTTTATAAGATTCTGTTGTATGTGTGCCAGGTTGTATGTTTCACAACACATTTCATGGTGGTTTTGTTCATGGTGGTTTTGTTCATGGTGGTTTTGTTCATGGTGGTTTTGTTCATGGTGGTTTTGTTCATGGTGGTTTTGTTCATGGTGGTTTTGTTCATGGTTGTTGCAGCAAGTGAGTGCCGAGCTGTTGCAGGGCTTTGTGGAGTGCCTGGATTCTAACTCCCCAGAGACGAGACCGGACAAGGCTTCAGTTCTGGCCACGGTGGAGGGTGAGTTCATTGTGCTGATGTTTGCTGTTTGACCTTGTGACTGGCTTATGTAACACGTGGCTGTAGGGTTTATGTTTGGTTTATGGTACATATGGCTGTAGGATTTATATTTGGTTTATGGCACACATAGATATAGGGTTTATGTTTGGTTTATGGTACATATGGCTGTAGGGTTTATATTTGGTTTATGTTACATATAGCTGTAGGGTTTATATTTGGTTTATGTTACATATAGCTATAGGGTTTATATTTGGTTTATGTTACACATAGCTGTAGGATTTATGTTTGGTTTATGGTACATATAAATGTAGGGTTTATGTTTCGTTTATGGTACACATAGATATAGGGTTTATGTTTGGTTTATGGTACACATAGATATAGGGTTTATGTTTGGTTTACGTTACACAAAGCTTATGTTTGGTTTATATTTTTTGTCTCCAAGAAGAAAGCAGTAGCACAGAGCAGTGTTCAGTAGGTGAAGAAAGGATACTGGAGTTGAATAGGACACATTGAGAAAACCTGAGACTAGTATGACTAGAAAGGGTTTTGTGTGGAACCCACATGGCAAAAGAAATAGAGGAAGACCCTAAAACACCATGAGAAGAGAATTAGAGATGGAAATGAACGGCTGGCCGAGCAGGTAGAATGCTGGGTTCTTCTTCAGGAGACCTGGGTTCAAATCCTCTAAGTTGTGGATTTTTTCTATCGGGGGCAAAAAGAAAACCTTAACCTGCACAGTTCACAGCGACTGCACTAGCCAGGTGGCCTTACTTCCCCAGGCTCAAGACTCCTCTTTCCTACCACAAGGTACTACAGGCAGTAGATGACAGTGACAGTAAATTGTGCAACCTATAGTCAATGTCTTCTTGATCCACATTCACAATGGGGAAAACATTGGCTTGAATCTGTGATATAGATTTAATCAATCGGATGCCGTCTCCGCAATGAAGGTTGGGTGCAATGGATCTCCAACACTGCCTTGACTGTACATTCTGTCAGACTGATGTTTGTCCATCTCTTGATGTTATCTTCCCACTTGTATCGTTTTCTACCTCTACCTCTTGCTCACTTGCCCTCCAGTATGGCTTTTATAAGAGTGTTTAACGTGGCCGAAATATTTCACTTGCCTCTTTTTTAAAATTTATTCCATCAACTCTTTTCATTCCCAGTGATATAGATAACATTGATCTAGTTAGTCACAGAAGCTTTTCTCTTTTCCTAGATATGTCTGAGGTGGGTGACGCTGTCCTACAGAACGCAATCTGTGAGCGAATTATCCAGCTAATGATGGTGTCACTAGAGCTGGCATCACCCAACATGGCACATTGGCTGCTGGGATTTCACCTACAGAAGCCAGTTATACGCACAGTCTTGCAGGACCCTGGTGAGTGGACAGTGTACATGTAGATCTGGTGGGGGGTGGACAAATCTGGCCTGACCTTTTGCTTGTTATGTGTTGTTTATTTATTATTGACATCAACTGTACTAAACATTGACTATGTATGTATGTCTTGTTTCTCTTATTCATCTTCTACTTCCTCCTTCTCTTATCCTCTTTTCTTCTTTTTTTTTTTGCTTGTCGTCTCCCAGTGGAACATAATACTGCATCAAACTCATGCCAATCACTTTATAGACTTGTTCATGTTTGTGGTAAGTGGTACAGCTTTTGTCTTGTTCCTTTAGGTGATAGTGTTTTGTATTTTATGCTGTTTGACCTATAGAGACATCCATTTCTTAGCTTTTCTGTTTTTATGTTTCTTATCAGAATGATGATTTTGTTGTGTCTACTTATGGTAGAACTTGTGATGTTTGTTTTGATCAGTATACCTATCTTCTTTCCAGCATTTGTTGTTGATGGAGATACAGATGTGTGTCCTGGTGATATCTCAGATGAATAATATGCTGTCCTGTTTGGCCACTGTCAGTTGACCTGTGTGGATTGTCTGTTGAGCTGTGTAGATTGTCTGTTGAGCTGTGGGCATTGTCCTTTGAGTTGTGGGGATTTCTGTTGATCTGTGTGGATTGTCTGTTGAGCTGTGTGGATTTCTGTTGACCTGTGTGGATTGTCTGTTGAGCTGTAGATTGTTTGTTGACCTGTGTGGATTGTCTGTTGAGCTGTGGGCATTGTCTGTTGAGCTGTGTGGATTGTCTGTTGAGCTGTGGGCATTGTCTGTTGAGCTGTGTGGATTGTCTGTTGAGCTGTGTGGATTGTCTGTTGAGCTGTGTGGATTGTCTGTTGACCCATGTGGATTGTCTGTTGACCTCTGTGGATTGTCTGTTGAGCTGTATGGATTGTCTGTTGAGCCATGTGGATTGTCTGTTGATTTGTGTGGGCATTGTCTGTTGAGCTGTGGGCATTGTCTGTTGAGCTGTGTGGATTGTCTGTTGAGCCATGTGGATTGTCTGTTGAGCTGTGGGCATTGTCTGTTGAGCTGTGGGCATTGTCTGAGCTGATGCTCCATGCTAACCTAATTCATGTCTCTTCCAGGTGTCCTAGACTCGTCAAAGACCTGCCTACATTCCATTCTGACATTACTAGAGAAGGGGCTTGGATCAAGAGAAGGACCCTCATGCCTCCACAGCCAGCCCAAGTTAGCTGAGCTGGGTTTCCATTTGATCTATGCCCTGTGTGCTAACAAGGACACCTCCCCTCCGACACTGCGCTACCTGCGTACGACTCACGACTTCCTGTATCAGCAACTGCAGCATTTGCCCTTGGATAGCAGGAAATATGGTATGTAAATTTATGGTTGTAACACTAGACACATATCTGTCAAACTGCCTGTAAATTTATGTTTGCAACACTAGATATGTGTCTGTCAAACTGTCTGTAAATTCATTTTTGTAACTCTAGACACATTTCTATCAAAATGTACATTCATGTCTGTAACACTACACATATATCTATCAAACTGTAAATTCATATCTGTAACACTACACACATATCTATCGAACTGTAAATTCAAGTTTGTAACTCTACACACAAATCAATAGAAATGTCTGTAAATTCATGTTTGTAACTCTGGAGAATAATAAATGTATATAAATGTAATTTCTAAATACTCGTATCTGCTCTGATAACATCTATGGTGAGGTCACAAGTTTCTTTATCTTCACTTGCCAGGTAATGACGTGTCCGACCATCAGGCCTGGATTCTAAAAACTGTGGCCATTGAACTCCGCATGACGTCCTTGAATAAGCAGAGGTCTCACACCCAGCGGTTGGTTCGGCTGCTGCTGGGAGACGATGACCAGGACTTCTACAGTGAGTCTTGTGTGTTGGTGTCAGCTCTTTATGTGTAGTGTTTCATCCTACAATCTCACAGCTAGAGATTAGAGCTGTAACTGGGCGACAGTGTGGAATGTATTGTTATTGATGCACTCTCTTAGAGAGATCTCTGTGTTTGAAGCAACAGACATGATTCTCTGGGTAATCTTTAATGATCTGTTCATTGACAAGTCTACATTGTGAGCTACAGACAAGATTTTATTAGAATCTTCTAGAATTTCTTAGACCAGTGTTTCTCAAATGTCTGCACATCCTGGAGTCCCCAAGTTCCTGAGAGGTCCCAGCATTCCTCTCATGTTCTCAAGTCCTCTCAAACCTCAGAGCTGTCTTCAAGTCCCCGAGTCCACCGTAAGTCCCCAGGTCCTGATCAAGTCCCAGAGTTTTTGAAAGCCCCTGGGTCCCTATCACATCCTCAGGTCCACCTCTTGTACCCCTAAATCTCTATAATATCCTCAGGTCCACCTTTTGTACCCCTGAGTGTCTGCGATAGGTTACATAGAGTCAACATTGATATTACATCCCAGTTGGAAGATCATGGAAGTCCTTCAGTAATTTTAACAGATTCAGTGAAGAACAAGAAGTAGGTCTGAACCAAACAAAAATGCACGGTGGAAAATGGGAAGCAGGGGTGTGTCACAGTTATTACCTGACAGTTGTTAATATGATAGCAGACATGTTGTATTATATATAACACAGTGACAACATTTTGGTGATATATAATCCCATGGCAGATACAAGAAGTTGCTTAAGATGATTAATCATCCCATGGCACTTAATCAGTTAAAGAAGGTAAAGGAGTCACAGGCAAAATAATTTGAGAATAGCTATATTTGTCCCTACCTTATGTTGCAGGTACGGAATTTTATGTGATATGTTATTAACAGCTACACACTTGGTTATGTTTAGAATGTTGTAGAATTTTTGTATTAGAACTTTATGTTGTAGGTACAGTTTGCTCCTGTGTGTGTTTGCAGGTACCACTCAGCCAGGAGATGACAGTGAGATGAGCGTTGCTGAGCGGGAATCAATCATATCTTTGTCGCGGAGCCAGATGACATTGACAGCAGGTGGCGTATGACGTCCATGACATAGTGTTGTGTTGTCTGGTCTGTTTCTCTACTAGAAAAAATATCTTTAGAATTTAACAAATTCCAATTTAAAGTTTAGTCAAAATGTTGATAAATACTGGTGTGGCACTGTAACACTAAATATACCACATGACATGGAATCAGAATTTTTTGTCTTTCACTTTATGAAAAACAAACAAATTTGTTGAACCAATTTACGCCTGTTAGTTGCATATCATTTACAGGATGTCGCTGTCAACACGAGCATTTATTTGGGCTGTTTGTGATTTCTTGGGAAGTTTACATTCAGTAGTTTGCCATTGGTTTCTGAAAGACCAGTTTTCATACCATTCATGAAAACCAGAAACCATTTAAGAAAATTATTCCTCCCCACAATGCTTAACTCCAAGACTGGAAGATGATGATGATTCAGGTTGGTATTTGAAATTGTAGGAAGAAATGCTAACTCAGTATTGGTAAACTCATGCACTGTTATCCTCTAAAAATACTGGAGAGGTTTGGCCATCATAGACCATAACTTTAGGAAGGGAAAATCCCAACTGCACTTCCCACTAATGATGATTGCCTGAAAGAGGCTAATGAAACTAGAACAACAATAAGAAAGAGACAGACAGCTTTCTTTGGTCATGTCATGAGAAGAGATTAGAAGAGAGGCATTGGAGAACATCGTGACAACTGGAAAGATCGAAGGGAAGAGAGGCAGAGGCAGACCAAGAGAAATTATGCTTCATGGATTGAGACGGTGGCATGGAGGAATATCATCGGCAGAGTTGATCCAGAGCACCAAAGATTGAGATTGTGGAGAGCCATGAACGCCTACGCCAGCTGGCAGGGCACTTGATGATGTATGCACTGTTCACTCATTATGTGTGCATATGAATAAGTTTCAATGCATTATCTGTTCACAGGGAAGCACGTGAGACATCGCTTGTTGGGTATTCTGGACACAGTCTCCTTTGAACAGACATTTCCCAGCCCTGTTCAGTTTACATTCTTTGACAAGTCCAAAATTGAGGGCCTGGTAAAAAGTCTGGAGAACAAGACGAGAGAGGGCGTGGTTTATTGTGATGTACACGCCTTGAGGCAGGAACTCCTCACAGAACTGGCCAATCAGCAGGGTCCGATGGTGGCCGGGCAGAGACCACACATTTTAGAGGTCTGTTTTGTGTGTGCTTGATTTGTGTTTGTGTTTTTGTTGGTATTTGTTATGCTAACAAGGTTGACGTCTGGTTGTAGTGTTTCCTCTCTTATCCTCACGACATTGACATGTTGGTGTTATTTTGTAGTTTGGTCTGTTTTAATGCTTTTGAGTCTTTGTTTTCATTTCGTTGGTATTTTGTTCTTTGGTCTGTTTTAAGGTAATTGATTGTTTGTTTTTGTTGGTATTGTTTTTATATTTTAGTCTGTCTTAATGTGCTTCCTTCTTTGTTTTTGTTGATATTATTTTGTTGTTTGGTCCGAATTTGGTTTTGTTGGTGTTATTTTGTAGTTTGCAAGCAGGGATGCACGTTCATCACTTCTTAGTAAACCTTACTTTTGTGTCCTTAAAATGTATATTAAAAGTAAAAGTATGGAGTCCCATTTTTTCTCTCGCTCTCGCTCTCTCTCTCTCTCTCTCTCTCTCTCTCTCTCTCTCTCTCTCTCTCTCTCTCTCTCTCTCTCTCTCTCTCTCTCTCTCTGTGTCAGTCTCTCTCTCCCCCTCCCCCCACTTTCGCTACCCCCTCTCTCTCCCACTCTCATTCATTATTTCTTGGCTAACAGCAGTTGGTGGGGAGAAAACTGGTGGGATGGGATTTCATTGAGAAAGCCTGCGAGTGGTATAACTAGATAGCCTTTTGTCTGGAAACCACATGGCACAAGAAATTAAGGAGATAAGGGCATGTGAGGTGTGGATGTGGAGAGATATGAAGAATATGGGGAGACATGGACAGATCTACATGAGATATCTAAGGATACGATAGCTTGGAGTGAGTTGCTTGAGGGAGTTTGCCTCTATATGGGGTAAGGGTCGAAAGAAGAAGATTCTTCAGGATATTGACATGGCACTGAAGTCCTATTTGACAATGATGATATTTCTTCACACAGTAATCTTCAGGAGATAAAGATATATTTGTCTGTGAAAATATCTGTTCATACAAAACCCTAACCTGCACAGGTCGTGGCGACTGCACTAGTCAGGCGGCCTTAATTCCTCAGGCTCAAGAGTAAATGACAGACTTTAATCTCCAAGACATCAACATATTTTGTCAGTGATAATATCTGTTCATACATTAATCTCCAGGAGATAACATTATTTTGTCAATGATATTATCTATTTATACAGGAATCTCCAGGAGATCAGCATATTTTTTTTTAGTGATATTATATATTCATACACGAATCTCCAGGAGATCAACATATTTTATCAGTGATAATGTCTATTGATACATGAATCTCCAGGAGATCAACATATTTTATCAGTGATAATGTCTATTGATACATGAATCTCCAGGAAATCAACATGATTCTGGAGACCGTGGTGGAACACAATGAAGCCCGTGAATCCTTGCAGAGGAAGAAACGATCTTTTGAAGCCTGGCGTCACGTGGTGGAGATCCTGCTGACTTCTGTACCTCATGATCTGCTCAGTGGGGAGAGGAGGCAGGCGGTTCTGTTTGAGCTGTTGCAGGAGTTGTTGCTGAAGGTGAGATTAAGAGGGGAGGTACATGGTTCTGAGTGAGTTGTTACTGAAGGTGAGGATAAGAGGGAAGATACATGGTTCTGTGTGAGTTGTTACTGAAGGTGAGGTTAAGAGGGGAGGTACATGGTTCTGTGAATTGTTACTGAAGGTGAGGTTAAGAGGGGAGGTACATGGTTGTGTGTGAATTGTTACTGAAGGTGAGGTTAAGAGAAGAGGTACATAGTTTGTGAATTGTTACTGAAGGTGAGGTTAAGAGGGGAGGGACATGCTTCTGTAAGTTGTTACTGAAGGTGAGGTTAAGAGGGAAGGTACATAGTTTGTAAATTGTTACTGAAGGTGAGGTTAAGAGGGTAGGTACATGGTTCTGTGAGTTGTTACTAAAGTTGTTACTGAAGGTGAGGTTAAGAGGAGAGGTACATGGTTCTGTGAGTTGTTACTAAAGTTGTTACTGAAGGTGAGGTTAAGAGGGAAGGTACATGGTTCTGTGAATTGTTACTAAAGTTGTTACTGAAGGTGAGGTTAAGAGGGGAGGTACATGGTTCTGTGAGTTGTTACTGAAGGTGAGGTTAAGAGGGTAGGTACATGGTTCTGTGTGAGTTGTTACTGAAGGTGAGGAAAAGAGGAGAGGTACTTGGTTTGTGAATTGTTACTGAAGGTGAGGTTAAGAGGGGAGGTACATGGTTGTGTGTGAGTTGTTACTGAAGTTATTACTGAAGGTAAGGTTAAGAGGGTAGGGACATGGTTGTGTGTGAGTTGTTACTGAAGGTGAGGATAAGAGGAGAGGTACATGGTTTGTGAGTTGTTACTGAAAGTGAGGTTAACCCTTTACAGGGCAGACGCTTGTCCGTTTTTTAGCCCTGAACGGGCAAGATTTTTTCAGGTTCGGTAAAATTTCGAGTTGCGTTAGTAAAAACATCACAAATAAGGTGTTAGTTCGACCAATTTTAGTTAAATAAACAACACAATGAAGGGATAAGCATGCAGAATATGTTACTCACGTGATTGTTGCCGGTTATCCATATATGAACACATATATTTATGAAATACAGTTGTTATTTGTGATTTTCAGTCATCTATACGGCAATTTACAAACACATTTGCAGAATCCTAATCATTTTCTTTTAAAGTCCGACTCACTACTGCTAATGCAAAGTAACGCTTTTCACTGATATCTAGCTCTGATTTAGGGGAGTCTCCGTGGTGAAGTGGTCAAGCCGTTTGACTTCGGGCTCCGAAGGTTGTGGGTTTGATTCCGGGCTGCGCCCTTTGGTTCACGAGTTAAATGTTTCGGAGACTCCTGTGGGTCGTCGCTAGAGCTACGGAGTTCGTGCTTTGTGCGACGCTTTCCGTGCTGTGGAAAGAGACCGAGCCATATGGGATTGTGACAAGATCGCCTTGGGTAGTGAGAGCTAACCACACCCGAGGTGTCTCTAACACTCCCGTGTATTCTAACCCCGGGGGTTGGACAGGTAGATACACTGTTTACTCTGTGGTTGACCTCGTATTAGTTAATTATGTCTACAAGCCCCTCCAGATTCTAGACCCCTACTAACTACCTACTCCTGTGGAACAAGGAACACTGAGGCATCGTCCGAGACCACACTCAATAATTATACACAGAGTAAGTCAACATACACAAAGTTTATTCTACCCTTGAGAATATAGAACTAAAAGGAACATCCTGATAGAATAATCTATATAAGCAGAGGGTAGAGTAGAGACAGAATCAGAGATATGGCTCAATCATCATATGGCTGAGAAGTAGATTGGATGCAGATGTCCCGTCCAGTCGGTCCGCCACTCATCCGGCTTCCTTCCAGTGAGATGACTTGAATCTTGGAGACCACTCCGTCCCCAGAGCTTGGATTGACAACAAGAGAGTTACCCCTGGACCTCACTCAACTGGACCAACTGCAACTTCATCACTTCCTAATGAGTCACTGCTAAGTTAATAAACAGTTCTCTATAAACAGCCTAGCTGGGAGACAGTCTTCCTGGACTTGACCCCAGTTACTCTTGAGTCAATGAAAGTCTGTAGCCAATTGACCAATCTAATGGTCCCTAAGTCTCAGTACATTACTCCTGGTTGGGTAATAAGCCAATGACCAATCTAATGGTCCCGAAATCACAATACATTACCCCTGGTTGGGTAATCAGATAGTTCTGCTGATACTAGAGTACTACAAGAAAACACCGTTCAAATTCTGCATACTCTAAGTACCACCTTAGAATCACACATCTATTTCAAATGGAGACAACCTTGTTCCGTCTGGACAATGATTAGTTGTCCTTTACACCTTAACAATTGACCGTAGTCTATATACGTAAGCTGGTGTAGGTAGCATCATGACCTGCCACTAAAGCTAGCGTAGGAACAGCACAAGTCTATAGATTCATCTTTCCGACGTTTAGGCGGAACCACCATAGCCTGGGTACAATCTGGTGTCTCGTATCATTAAGCATAATTGCTCAGGTGGCTGAACTTCTCCTGGCTGAAATAGAGTATCTAAGTCAGAAAAACCACACAAACCATCACATCCCACATGTGCACATTCATGGCACCGAAATCACTTGATGATAACCTTCACTAATGATGATGCACCCTGTCACATGGTGTGGTGTAGTCAGGCGAGGTAAGTAAAGGATTCTACCCTTCGCTGTGATACACGAAGTGGTTTCAGGCAGACAACCAGTGTAGTCGACTGGTTCCTCAACAGGCAAACTCCTGAAAGGAAGAGCGACCGGTGAGAGTATTCTGTCCCAAACATTAGTCCACATGCATCCTACCACTGACTACTCAACCCTCAGTCATGCTACTTAGTTATGCAAATAACTAAAGCATTATCTCTATATTGAGAGTAGCAAAGCATGGGTTTCTTTCAATGTCAGCTGGCCACAAAGAACAGCCCATCAAATAGAGTAAGTCATCAGAATGATGAGTCTGATCGTATGTCTCACCTATCCCTAATCATCTACCAGTTGTCGCTAACGTCACTAGTTATAGTAATCAGTTATCATAGTTCTAAAATTAACAGAACTAAACATTAAGGTGAAGAGTCCCTGGATTCGTTCCTTATATTTAACATGTTCAATAATAAACATAATACTGATCACTGTACCATCCCTCGGGATATAGGAATAATACATGATCACATCAAGTATTTACACATACCGTTCTGCTGGTGGGACATCCTGCCCACCCTACAGCAAAACTCTTCTTATCAGACTCTTCCCTAGAGTCAAGAAGCCTTCTTGGTAAAACATGTTCCAAGGGTTATGTTCCAGCTCTGCCCTTCCAAGTGGATTAGCCTTGGCCTGGACCGAACTTCATAGCTGGCCTGGTCTGCCAGCACCATACTTTCATAACTTGCTTTCAAATCCCCCATATCCCATATGTCCCCGTGTCTCATGCAACCTCCTTTTGTCCTTCCATACCACTAGCACCTCAGCACTCATTCGCACTTGTGCCAGCATGAAAGAACAGGAAAGTAAAGACAAGAATTCAGAACGCAAATGTACATCACGACAGTACGCATTGTTATCACGCGTCGACCCACTCGGCGTTCGGTATCGCTCCAAGAAGTATCACATAACATGACTTAATATATATACATAATGCCACATCATATATATATATCATCACTGAAGACTTACCTTCACACAGAATTCCAGTGTTCCACACAGTGAATTCACTATTAAGTTCACACACAATAGTTACATCATTCATGGTGGCTAAGAACTAAGTTCTCTCTTTACTTAGTAACTACGCACAATTCTGTCTGAATCTCCACCTACCAACTTACCTTTGCTATCTAACAGTTCTCCTTGCTTCAGTAACTGACTGACATAAGTCTAGGTTCATATCATGCACTATTAACTATGTTCTATTCTAAAACAGCCATAGTATATGCAACAATTTGCAACACACGGTAAATACTAGTTGAACACAAATCGCCAACATCACACGCCTACATTCCCAACAGGTGATTTAACTACACACGCTGGTAAACAAACGCTACACACGCGGTCTAGGCTTCAGCGGCGTTATCGATCGATTTCTCACTACTAATGCAAAGCCATCCGCATATTGAATGAGGTTAGAACGATTGCGTTTTGTGAACAGTTACAAAGTTAAATGAATTAACCAAATAGATACCTGAATACTTAGAACCAGCCTCCAGTCAGCTACCAGAACTGTTCAACGGCACATCTGCCTCATTGCGATAACAGTCAGCTGTAATGTGGATGAGGTGAGACGCACAACAAATGGCTCAACACAGCCCTGCGTCTTCTCTCCGGGAGAGTCATGAAGTGAATGCCGATTCTAGCCGCATTTCCCCAAATCGTGCAAACTCATGCGCACGAGGATCGAGTGCTCCTTGGGAAAAGTCAACTTCTCGGGCAACATTCATTCCCCGCCTAGAATTTCTAGATCTCTCACGGGAATTCGCTGAAACACCCGGCAACCCGGTACAGTCAAATACCGGTAATTTGAGATGATTCTAGATGGAAAATTCCTATCGGCTTCCCTCAGTCTATTTATAACTGGGAAAGTCCCCGATGACGCGCCAAAATAGTGCGGAATCTCGACGACTACAGACAGATGATCGCGGTTTCGTCACAGGGATAAAACCCGGTGCAATGAAGTTGACCCTGTCAACTTTTAAGCAACTTTTTTTAAAGCTCCGATTAGTAGTCAACTTCGTGCCCTTTAATGTCACTTAAATTGAACCTAGCGAAATCTCGGCTATCACTTGAAGAATTGCCGAAATCCATTTTGAAAAACTAAGCGTAAAAACCCCAAAAACTATCCAAAAAAGTCTGTTCAAATTCATATTAGGCGCTTGCAAATGGCGGCCACGTTGTCAAGCTATCGGCAAAAGTAGCCGTCGGAAGTATCGGAAAACCGAGAGGTCGCGTTTTTACAATGTATAATAGCAACGGGTGCGTTCGGGCGATCTGCCCGTTTAAGGTATCTGACGGAAATGGACGTTCCACCCTGTAAAGGGTTAAGAGAGGAGGTACATGGTTCTTTGTGAGTTGTTACTGAAGTTGTTACTAAAGGTGAGGTTAAGATGGGAGGTACATGGTTGTGTGTGAGTTGTTACTGAAGTTGTTACTGAAGGTGAGGATAAAAGAGGAGGTAAGCTGTTTTGTAGTTGTTACTATAGGGGAAAGAGAATAAACTACTATAGTACATCTTACTGTTACTTTGTTGCTACATATTATTGTATCTGTTATTGTTATTTTCATCCCTGTTACTATTTTCCATTACAGTTATTCTCAAAACTGTTACTGTTATTCTCAAATGTACGAGTATTACTAATCCTTGTTATCATGTTAAGTCTATTACGCAAGTGATAGTGCTTTGTGTTACCGTTATTCTCAGATGTTTTACTGTTGTCTGTTACTCTCAAATCTATTACTGTTTCCTTTTACTGTTATTCTCAAAGCTATTACTGTTTCCTGTTACTGTTATTCACAGACCTATTACTGTTACCTGTTACTGTTATTCTCAAACCTATTACTGTTACTGTTATTCTCAAACATCATACTGTTACCTGTTACTTTTATTCTCAAACCTGTTAATGTTATTTTCAAACATATTACTGTTACCTGTTACTGTTATTCTCAAACTTGTCACTGTTATTCTCAAAGCTATTACTAAGGATTAATAAGGATATGCACTACTGATGAGCTCAAACGGGAGCGAAACTCGAGTCTAGTGCTTCCACATTGACGTGGATAGGCCATAGGTTCATACCAGAATACGATCAGCATTGCCAGTAGTGGGTTATGCTCTATATTTAAAGCTATTACTGTTTCCTAGTACTGTTATTCTCAAACATATTACTGTTACCTGTTACTGTTATTCTCAAACCTATTACTGTTACCTGTTACTGTTATTCTCAAACTTGTCACTATTGTTCTCAAAGCTATTACTGTTTCCTAGTACTGTTATTCTCAAACCTAAAACTGTTACCTGTTGCTGTTATTCTCAAACCTGTTGCTGTTATTCTCAAACCTGTGGCTGTTATTCTCAAACCTGTGGCTGTTATTCTCAAACCTGTTGCTGTTATTCTCAAACCTGTTGCTATTTTTCTCATACCTATTACTACCTGTTGCTGTTATTCTCAAATCTGGTGCTGTTATTCTCAAACCTGTTGCTGTTATTCTCAAACCTGTTGCTGTTATTCTCATACCTATTACTGTTACCTGTTGCTGTTATTCTCAAATCTGGTGCTGTTATTCTCAAACCTGTTGCTGTTATTCTCAAACCTGTTGCTGTTATTCTCAAACCTGTGGCTGTTATTCTCAAACCGGTGGCTGTTATTCTCAAGTGTATGACTGTGCCTTGCTGCAGGTGTCTGGAGATGAAGTGAGCCTGGAAGCCACCAGCACCGTGTCTGATGTGCTGCTGACTCTGATGACCAACCTGCGGCACTGCTTCCTGCTGTCACCCTCGTCTGCCTCGCCTGTCCCCGCAGACACTTCCTCCCACCCCTTCTGGGTTGTGAAAGGGGGCAGCTCCCTGACCACCTTCTTGACATCCGTGCAGATTGTGTTGAGAGGCCTTGTTGACTACATTCTGAAGTCAAGTAAGTTTTTATTATGGATTTCTAATTTTGGTTGTAGCATTCAAATTTGATATTATGGAATTCAGATGGTAGTTTATTATTATTATTTTTTTTTTAAATTTATTGCTTATCCCTTACGGGACGTTGCAGTCAACACCAGCATTTTCAGCTGCTGTTGATGTACTAGGCAAGTGTTACGTTCAGTAGTTTGCCTTTGCTTTCTGATACAGATTATGAATTTAAACAAAATTCACAATTTCAAATATGATATTAATTTGAGATTATATATCTTATAGTTTGAGTTGTAGCTATCACATTTGTTGTTTTGTATTTTAGAGAGCCGCTGTTGATGAAAATAATTAAATATTATTTTAACCTCCTAATTTACTCTAAAATGACATGACAGAAGGTTATGTGTTGTGCATGTTGTATTGTTAGAGTTATACATGTCTGACAAATATAACTTGTATCTGGCAGGTAGTGGAATTCAGAGAGTTCGAGTGAATCTCTATGGGGCCCTTCTGTATTGTCTGCAAATTGCACAGAAGCCTGACAGGAGTGATGACCCTTTGACAGGTAAGAGAGCAAATGCATATAAGTTTCTCCATCAGAGTTGACGCCCTTGTTTGGTCTTTTCTTGCAGCAATTTCCTGAACATAAGTTGGTGTTCTACATTTTTCTTTTTTTCTTTCCCTATTTATACCCAGTTTTTTTTTTGCCTGTTGATTCTCTTGTGTTTTCAAAAGCTCACATTGTGATGTTTGCTGATGGACATGGGGCATCTATGACTTTCATCAGAGCTGATGTTGGTTCTTCATTTATCATGGCATGCCTTGCATGGACATTTATTGTTGACTGTCTCATATAACCACTAGTCTTGGATCATGTCTGTGTTCTTGTTTTTGTTCTGATTATGCCACGTGGCGAAGCCATCCAGATGTTTATTTCTCTGCCTTCTTGCTCTTTTCCCATCATTTCTTCCAGTTGCCATTACGTTTTAAAGTTTATTTCTCATCTGAATGTGCCAACAAAATTTTGACTGTCTACAAGAGAATCAATTAACAGTTTTCATTTGTTTAATGTTTGTTTTTCTGCTCATTCGTAGTATTCTTTGCATTTTCCTCAGAAACCACACTTTCACAGCCATTAGATGTTTCTCATCTTTCTGCTCATTGTCCACGTTTTAACTGTATATGACAGTATAGGTTGTATATAGCTCTGCCCAGGAAGGTTAACCTGGTCAACAAACACCTGCAGAAGTCAGATGTGTTGGCCTAACAGCGCAAGAACGCAGCTCTGCTGTAAACAGGCACAACGCAATCGCGTCTGAAAAAAACTCTCCTGATGAATGCAGAAAAAGAATAAGTATATAGCTCTTCAGTCCAGTCCAATATGGTGGATAGGTGGTTGAGTTGCTAAGGTCTCAGGAGTTTTTTTAGCTTCTGGCTATGGCTTGCTTACACATTTTTCTCATGTTGGACTGGTAGTACATGGTTCGTTCGCCCAGCTACTGAGTTGAGTGCTTGGAGCGACACTGTGAGCTGTAGATTTGTGTGGAGTGCTTTTACATCTGTACGCAGTTAGTTTGTTTTGTGAAATTCATGTTCAGAAAATGGCAGCAGCAGGTTGGTGAACTAGCTAGTTATGCATTATGCAGTAATGTGTGTGAAGCTGTTAGTGACTGCTGCTTCCATCGATGATGAACTGTAATTTTTGTGGCGGGCTGTTGTGTTGGCAGTCTGGCAGTGGCCTATGCATGTACTTGCCTGGGTATGCTGTTAGGTTGTTGGTACTGCTGTCGGTTCCACACTTCGCATGGGACAGTGAGGGGCATTTTGTGTGATATTCAATGGCACAGGAACGGAGCATTATGGGGGTGACCCACGACTAACTATCTTCAATATTCTTTCTCACTGTATTTGACAGAATTGTATTTATGTTTCCCATCATGCAAAAGGCTGCCTTTGCCATCTTGATTCGTCATTAGCCATTAAGTCGTGGGATAATTCATGACATTTGTTCATACATCTCCAGTAGACAGCAAGTCGGGAATGGAGAAGCTGTTGTCCAGCGACAATTCTGAGTTTGACCGTCTGGCGGCAGAAAACATGGAGACCATCAGCTCTTATGGGGACTGTCTGATGGAGACCTTGGCTCGAGATGCCTGCGATGGGCACCAAGTTGGCCGGGTGAGTAGGGCGTCTGATTTGTGGGTTGTTAGGATATAAAGTTGAGTTTCCTGGGATAGTCTGCTTGAGTTTGCTGGGATAGTAAAGTTTGCTTGGTTCCTGGGATAGTAAAGTTTGCTTAGTTGCTGGGATAGTAAAGTTTGCTTGGTTGCTGGGATAGTAAAGTTTGCTTGGTTGCTGGGATAGTAAAGTTTGCTTGGTTGCTGGGATAGTAAAGTTTGCTTGGTTGCTGGGATAGTAAAGTTTGCTTGGTTGCTGGGATAGTAAAGTAAGAAGTAAGGTAGATGCTGGTCATTTGATATAACTGTTTTTATTCTTGTCCCTTGTTGACAACTGTGATACACTTTACCTGTCATTATGTATGCCTGTTTAGATATCTGTTTGTATTAAAAATGTATGTTTTCCTGAATGTTTAATTGTGACCGATGCTTTCGCTAGATGCTGGCACTGTCGGTGGTCGATGCTGTCGTGTCCATGGATCACCAACACACCTGGCTGAACTTTCTAAATGGCCGTGGCTACCTCCAGCACCTGGTGGACTCGGTGCTCACAGAGGATGATGGACAGCTGCTGGGCATGGTCTCCCCCCAGCCGGGCAGTCTCAGGGCTCTGTATATATTCCTGTCAAAAATGGTAAGCTTGTATTCTGGAAATCTTTGTTTGAAATTTCACTGCAGAGTTATTTGCTAATCATGAAGTGGTGGAACTGGACCTGGTGGTGCTTTGGATTCATTCTGGCAGACAGTATATTAGCCACTCTAGTAACATTTTCTAAATTGCTTTTTAATTATATAACCTGTTAGATACTTCTTGAAAAAACAAATTGAGCGGTACCTTATTCAAGTCTGTAGGTCCTTTTAAGCCGAGTTAATGTTTGTGTGTCAGTTTAATGTAAACAGAGAGAAAAATAGGATTTTGACCCTTTCACAAAGTGTGACCTACACACTCACACAGTTGTTGGTAACACAGACGTCCAAGGGAGATAACTGCTAATGTATTTCTAACTAAAGGGGAAATAACTTTCTATTTTATACACACACACTCACAGAGAGAGAGCGCTCGATGTATACACAGGCACGCCTTGCTGTGATGATTTCAGTCAGCACGCGCTGACTGTTAGCGCGAGGCCATGAACATAAATTCATTTTGACCGTGTTAAAATTGTTGCAAAATTATCCATGATCTTGTCCTTGTAGAGTGATGAAAAATTACACATAAATTAGTGTTGATGTACACATGCATTCATTATCATGTTAGTCACTCTGAATACTCCATAACAATATTATGGTCATAGCTTGAGTATGACAAAGAAAACAGCATGTGATCTTCATAACTTCAGTGTGAGATTGATTGCCAACTTAAATGGTCAAAAATGAAAAAATACACGTAAAAATGGATGCTAAATTTAATGATACATAGTAGAACAATGTAATACGGGTTTACTTACCACTTAGAATAGGTAGCCTGGTTCTCCGGTATAACAAGAATTCCAGAAATGCAGAACGCGAAGCTAGATCTGAGTCTGAGTTAAGTCGTGATGTAAGTTACCCAAAAAAATAAACCACCTCGACCATGTAGCATGATGAAAAATTACACATAAATACTACAATTGATGTTGAATGCAAACATGCATTCATTGGCACGCAAATCGTTGTGAATATTCCATAATAATATTAAATAGTCATCGCTGGAGTATGACAAGGAAGCGGCTATTTCCTGCCACTGAAATATCACATTAATAGCATGTGATCTTCAATTTAGTTTGGGATGTCTCTCCCAACTTTAATGTCAAAAATTACATAATTTATGTAAAAATGAATGCTAAATCTAATAATACATACTAGAACAAGTAAAGATATCTACTTAAAACGTGATTTGCGGGTCTAATTACGTCTGAAAAAGTCACTCTGTATCTATGTGTAGGAAACAAATTCCAGAAACACGAGATGTGCACAGTGTAAGCTGAGGAGGGAATAACTATTTAAAGTAATCAGTTTCTGTTTTAATGCGATCTTGAAATAATCGTCGAATTTAACATCGCGAGTACTCTAAATCTCCTTAAATCGGAGATACAAAAAATAGTTGCAGAACAAATCCGCAAATATATTTCCGGTAATATTTGGCAATCTGAGCTGTAGTGGCCACAGTATATGCACACATTCTGAGCTTCTTCGTGAGTTTCCTCACATTAGGTGTGCACGATATGGGTGTTATCTATTGTTGGGGACTTGCTTTGACTCTTAGAGCATGCAGCGCTATTAGTCATCAACATATTTACATCGTAAATAGTTTAATAAGTGTTATAAGTTTATTCATTAATATATAATTGTTTAGTGTTTTAATTTTTGTTGTTGTTGTTGTTTGGTTTGAACTGAAGCAAGTCCATACACATGCTACTACTTCTAGTGCACTGAACTAATTTTTGCATTTGGATTAGCTTTACTTTTTTTTACTTTTTACCAGTGTCCCACACTATTAGGCGAACCCACCTCCGACTTCTGAGGTACTTGTAATTTACTTCCCCAGATCAAGATTAATCTGTATTTTAGATGTTTTTTTAATGAGTGTAATCATAACTGTTGTGTGATTGGCTACCTTCTCCCATATAAAACTTCAGCTGCAAAGGCCAACCAATCATGGACAAGTCTACAGATTGCTTGGTCTGAGTTGGTTGAGGGTATATACTTCATTGGGAGGTGAGAGGCAGAAGCAGCAGCAGAAGAACACATTGGAGGAAAAGAAAAAGAGCATTGCAATTGATTGGTAAATTACATGACTAACACAAACAGTGGAGCATGGGAGGCACATATTGGAGCTCGGTCAAAGAATGTTGTCATATCCTGATGCAGCGAGGTAAAAAAGAAAAAAGAAGAATACACAAAACGTGTGTTATATTTAACTGGGGAAGGTAAGTTGGTCATGTGTTGAAGTATGCATGCTCCTTTTGGGAGGCTGCTGCCAACATTTGGAGGTTTCAGGTTCAAATCCTAGCATGTCTGGCTTTCAACTTGTATATTTTCTAGGGTACCATCTAATGGAGGGTGTCCATGGCAAGGTGTTAGAGTTGTCTACTTCTGGCTGTGAAGATCCTGGATTTGTTTATGGAATACGTCACTCAGACCATGGGTGCAGTTTTTCCAGAGACTTCTCAGCTTGTGGTCATTGCTGGTGCTGCAGAGTTAGGCTGTGTATGAAGCTCTCAGCAGGTGGTTTTGTGTTCTGAGGCAAGAGACCAAGCCGCATGGGTAAAATCTGGTGCAATGGAGTAGATTCCGATTCTTTTAGTCTTTTTAACCTTTAACTTTACCTTTCTTAAAATGTAATTTGATTTAAAGTTTGTTTTTCTAGTAAATGTTGAATCATCTTACTCTGTTCTGCAGTCCCTGCTGACCCGGATCGCCCAGAGTCCTGACGGAGCTCGGGTTTTGCTGCATGATGGTGCTCTGATGAAACTGGCTGCCTGTACTGTCCTCAGCTTGAGACCAGAGGTGGATGAGTAAGTCATAGACTTGGTTACACTTTTCCACTTCTACCCCTGGATGTAGAGTTGTGTCACACCTGCTTTGTAAATCTCTCGTCTTGTACCTTGTACTCGGGAAGGTTAACCCGGTTAACAAATGCCCACAGAAGTCAGATGTGTCGGCCTAACTGCGCAAGAACGCAGCTCTGCTGTAAACAGGCACAACACAATCATGGTCCGAAAAAATTCTCCGAATGAATGCAGAAGAAGAAGTATCTTGTACCCCAAGGCGTTGAGATCAAGTATGTCATAGACTTAGTTAAGCTACTCCACTTGTACCCCTGGATGTAGTTTTGTGTCACACCTGCTTTGTAAATCTCTCATCTTGTACCCCAAGGTGTTAAGATCAAGTATGTCAGTTTACTTTCATAAGCTATGCCTCTTCTATATCTTGATAGTCAGTTGAATTATGTCACATTTACTTCGTTATATTGATCCTCTTCTGTATCTAGATATTGAGATGAAATATGTCACACTTAACTTTATTAGATTGCTCCTCTACTACATCTAGATATTGAGATGAAATATGTCATATTTACTTCCTTAGATTGCTCCTCTTTTAAATCCTGACATTGAGATCATGCATGTAACACTTACTTTGTTCGTATGTTCCTCATTTAGGGTCAAAGATCATAGAAAAACTGCCATCTACAGAGAGTATATAAGTTTATATTTATATAGTGTGTCTTCTAAATTTTTTAACTGTCAACTACATGCAGTCACATTTTACACTTGTGTAACTGATTGAAAATAATCAGTGTTTTATAGCAGTCCATGGGAATCTCGATACATGAAGCCCATAAACGGGCACTCTACCGCTGCTTAAGCCTCACCTCGACACTGCAAGGTACAAGAGGAACAAGATATGAGATGAGATTATCAATGTGTAAAGTCATCAAGAATGTAGAAGACACCTGGTTGTGAAGAAACACAATTGTCTGTGCCGCCCAATATAGCACATGGTGATGATGACTTCTAATTTGCATGGGATAGTAATGAAGACAGACACACTACATTGCAGACACCGTGGGCATAAACATGAATGAGGCATGGAACCTGGCGAGGATCTAGAGTGGTGTCAGTGGGCTGTGGTGGGAGTGAATGAGGCATGGAACCTGGCGAGGATCTAGAGTCGTGTCAGTGGGCTGTGATGGGAGTGAATGAGGCATGGAACCTGGCGAGGATCTAGAGTGGTGTCAGTGGGCTGTGATGGGAGTGAATGAGGCATGGAACCTGGCGAGGATCTAGAGTTGTGTCAGTGGCTGTGATGGGAGTGAATGAGGCATGGAACCTGGCGAGGATCTAGAGTCGTGTCAGTGGGCTGTGATGGGAGTGAATGAGGCATGGAACCTGGCGAGGATCTAGAGTCGTGTCAGTGGCTGTGATGGGAGTGAATGAGGCATGGAACCTGGCGAGGATCTAGAGTCGTGTCAGTGGCTGTGATGGGAGTGAATGAGGCATGGAACCTGGCGAGGATCTAGAGTCGTGTCAGTGGCTGTGATGGGAGTGAATGAGGCATGGAACCTGGCGAGGATCTAGAGTCGTGTCAGTGGGCTGTGATGGGAGTGCCTTTCTGCAGAGGATCTGCTTCATGGTGATGGAACTCTAGCAAAGAGATCAGTGCGCCTGCCTTGCATGCTGAAAGTCAGGGGTTTGTTTTTGGACTCATCATTTGGTTCACGGTTCAGAGACCCTGCACAGTTCATGCTCTGTGAGATGCATTTAGCCCACGGCCAGCCTCTAAGTGGAGAGATGCTGAGCCATATGGTATCCAGCCCGGTCTCCGCAGCGAAGTGGATAAGCCGCCTGCTTTACGCACCAGAGGTAGGTTTGATTCCAGACTTCCGTCATTCGGTTCATGGGGGCAGCTTTCTCGAAAACTCCTGGGGGTCATCGCTGGAGCTACAGAGTGTGTACTTTTTGTGGTGCTCTTGGCAGGTCACCCTGTGGAAAGAGACTGAGCACTATGAGATAAAACCCGGTCCAGTGAAGCCAATTCTCTGGAGTTTAAACCTTTTTTTTTTTTACTTTACACCAGGTGCCACAAAATTGATGCCTCGCCTTTAATCCCACCTTTTTCATGGAAGATTAAATCATTGTGCACAGCTGATTGAAATATTCAAGCCTTCTTTTGGAGGTCAATATGGTCGAATGGATAAGAACACGGTGTGCTGATGCCGAGGTAAGGGGTTCAACCCCTACACCAGACAGTTGGACTAAAATGTTGACATTGCGTCCTTGACTTGGGGATATAATTATAAGTACCTCTGAAGTCAGAGAGTGGGTTTGCCTGATGGCGAGTGACACTGTTAATATGGAAAGTGAATCCACACGCAAAAATTCAGTCCAAAACTACAGGAAGTAGTGTGTATAGGCTATGCTTGAATTTAAAGCAAGCGAGCGCAAAAAAAAAAACACCTTTTTCTTGTTTTGTCATTTTTCTACTGCTGTTGACAAGCTCATGCATCGTTTCCATTTCACAGTTTCTCTCACATGTCTGATGATGATGATGATGATCTCCTGCCCAGCCCGTTGTCTAGATACCGACTGCTCTTGCTGGCTGTTCTCCGTTTCTGTCTGGCGATGCTCACATCTCTTGGAGGGGAGAACCAGGAAGCTGCAACACAGGTACATTTTGTTTATGAACACCCTGTGACTGTTCCACGCCTTTACATTCTGGTGACATGAGTGATATTTCTATTTTATGTGATACATTTATTTTTGCGTAGGATTCTTAGAGCCTGAAAACAATAGTAATAAAGCTCTTGAAATGTCAGGTTTTGTTGTGACTGTAAAGGTCAGTAAAGTCTATGAACAGGTACATTGTGTTGTGACTATAGGTCAGTATAGTCTGTGAACAGGTACATTGTGTTGTGACTATAGGTAGGTCAGTATAGTCTGTGAACAGGTACATTGTGTTGTGACTATAGGTCAGTATAGTCTGTGAACAGGTACATTGTGTTGTGACTATAGGTAGGTCAGTATAGTCTGTGAACAGGTACATTCTGGGTGTTTAGCTTGCTTGATGGTTGGTTGGATGGTTGTTTAATTGGTTAATTGGTTGGATGCTTGGTTGGTTTCAAGACCTCTGAAAGACCGTGTTCTAACTCTTGAGTTTCAGGCATTTACATTCGCGCAGTCTGGGCCCTAACAAGGGTTTGTACATTTGGGTGAAGTTAGTTTAGAGGCATGTCTCCTTGCCTGGTACCAGAATGCCATCTCTGTGGGACCTATGAGTTATCATTCCCTTCTCCAAAGAGAGGAACCAGTGGGATATGCAAAACCAGTACACTTCACATCTGAGGAGAGGTGTGGCAATCCTTAGTATGTTGGCCAGACTGGAAGCCCAGTGTGGATAGGTGCTCCCAGGTCATGACAATTGGAAGTCCTGGGCTTGTGACCTCTGTGACCCTACCTTTCTTATACATAATGAACGTACCGTAACCTGTTTATTTGTTAAAGTTGTTGGCCGTGGCCGGAAATACAGACACTGGTACAGTTTGAAGGCAGAGCTGGAAAATTAGCAGTGACTCAGTGCTACAATTTGGATCTTGATAGCACAAGGTGTATTTTTAATGACTGCAGTGTTTGAAAATATTGCCGATCCAAGTTTTGCATTTACCTATTATGTTGCATGAACTTTACAGAGGGTGAATACAAAACTTGGACCGGCAATATTTTCAAACACTGCATAGTCATTAAAAATACACCCTGTACCTTGGTCTGTTTGCATGCAATGTTGTGATGTTCAAGGGAATATAAATTGCCTGAAGCAAAACGCTGATATTTAACTTGGGAACTTAATAGAATATTCAAGAAAACAATTCTATAATTCGACACAAAAGAGCAGCGGTGACATTGGGGTTAGTACGCTTGACTACAGAAACAGTGGCCCAGGCTCAACCCCAGCTGAAGCAGGATTCTTTTTCCCAACCACTGCAGCTCTGATGACGAACCCGCCCCATAAAAATGTTTACCAGTTTTCAACATTTTCTGTAAATTATATGGGAAGGAAAGGTAATGTGAAAGAGAACTGGCCATCCCATCTGGTATTTCTTGGCCTAGACTATGGGAAAGACTCATTCACAATCCCAAGGGCAGTTTCTGCTATGGAACTACCTTCACCTTTTACCAAAAGATGTGAATATCTTAGACAGAAATAAAGACCATTTGTGAAGTTTTGATCACACTAAATATTGCAGACAGCTGGATGCTGTAGTGCGTTCACAAATGTTTGCCCTCATTCACATTCAATTTTTTTAAAAGGAAGTATCTGTTGCATCGTTATGAAATTTGTCTTGTCATTTTATATTTACTCTCATCCAAGGAATATGTCTTTTATAGGTCCAAAGGCAACTGAAATTATGTAAAGCGGCAAAATTTCTTTGATGTTTTGGCAAAAATATATTGAATTCATGCTAAAAACTTGTTTTACAGTAATGCACGTCAATTCGGGTAATGACGAAGGCATATATGTGACATGCTTCTCATAAGAAAAGTCCCGTGCATCATGGAGAATATTCATTATTGAACGCTGTTGTTTCCATGTGAAGATTTAATACATTTTATAATATGCACTTCATCTCTGACCCCTAAATTATATACGGCATATAAACAAACATTGAGATCTACTGTACAATCTCCAGAACAAACATTTTTTTTGTAGGGTGTACATAATGTTAAGGTTATATGATAAATCTCATCATTTTCCTTCAGTTGGTTACTGAGTTATGGATGTTTATACGGGGGCAAACATTTGTGAATGCACTATAAAAGGCATTGCAGTATGCTGGACATTTGTTTACATTGTAAAAAGATGTAATGTCTGGACAGGCCAATATTGAAGGTATGGTAACTTTGGGATTATGATTTTCTAGGGAAAAGTAATGTGATAGCTTCCCCTGCTTTCTACATGTCATGGCTTTGGACAATGCCTTCAGACATACACCAAGGTTGGGCAGTCATCATGTTTTAGCCATGTTGTGAGATGAGAGTTGAGAGAAAGATGTCACAATTCAGAAGATTGTGGGTGTTAGAGTCAGAGAGAGAACATGATGCATTGGTTGGACAAGTGGCACGGAGAGCCCAGGGAGAGGTCAGATGTTTGTGGAGCAACATGATCACCTGCGTTGCTCAGTATGTCATATGATGCTAATGGTGGTGACTGAAAGGCGTGATGGGGGAAAGTCCTAAATGATGATAACCTCATGAAATCAGTGTTTAATTCGATACCGGCAGATGCAAGATATCTTGTTCAAGATTGGAATGTGTGCAGATGGATTATAATGGAGAAAGTGTTCTGGACAAATTGAGGGCCCTCCCAGTTGATTCTGTCTGCCATATGGTCATATCCATGACTTCAGAATATGATAGCTCTTCTTTAGTGATGGCAGTTTTGTACTTCTGTTACAGGTGATGCTGCTGGTTGTCTCCTATGGGGATGTGTTCAACTCTATACTGAGAGGCCGGAAGGCAACACTGAATGCATCTTACCTGAGAGAGCTGAGCTTAACCACGGCAGTGATCGCCAGGGCAAACTACCATTGTAAGTCTGCTGTATTGTTTTAGTTGTCTGGTTGTTTACCACATTATAATGTTACATTCATGGCATGGTGAAGTTACCTATACATTACTTGATGTTACATTCATGGCATGGTGAAGTTATCTACACATTACTGGATGATGTTACGTTCATGGCATGGTGAAGTTACCTACACATTACTGGATGATGATGTTATGTTCATGGCATGGTGAAGTTATCTTACTGGATGATGTTATGATCAGGTCATGGTGAATTATCTACACATTACTGGATGATGATGTTATGTTCATGGCATGGTGAAGTTATCTACACATTACTGGATGAAGTTACGTTCATGGCATGGTGAAGTTATCTACACATTACTGGGTGGTGTTACGTTCATGGCATGGTGAAGTTATCTACACATTACTGGATGATGTTACGTTCATGTCATGGTAAATTATCTACACATTACTGGATGATATTACGTTCATGGCATGGTGAAGTTATCTACACATTACTGGATGATGATGTTATGTTCATGGCATGGTGAAGTTATCTACACATTACTGGATGATGTTACGTTCATGGCATGGTGAAGTTATCTACACATTACTGGATGATGTTACGTTTATGGCATGGTGAAATTATCTACACATTACTGGATGATATTACGTTCATGGCATGGTGAAGTTATCTACACATTACTGGATGATATTACGTTCATGGCATGGTGAAGTTATCTACACATTACTGGATGATATAACGTTCATGGCATGGTGAAGTTATCTACACATTACTGGATGATGCTACGTTCATGGCATGGTGAAGTTATCTACACATTACTGGATGATAATGTTACGTTCATGGCATGGTGAAGTTATCTACACATTACTGGATGATGCTACGTTCATGGCATGGTGAAGTTATCTACACATTACTGGATGATAATGTTACGTTCATGGCATGGTGAAGTTATCTACACATTACTGGATGATGCTACGTTCATGGCATGGTGAAGTTATCTACACATTACTGGATGATAATGTTACGTTCATGGCATGGTGAAGTTATCTACACATTACTGGATGATGTTACGTTCATGGCATGGTGAAGTTATCTACACATTACTGGATGATAATGTTACGTTCATGGCATGGTGAAGTTATCTACACATTACTGGATGATGCTACGTTCATGGCATGGTGAAGTTATCTACACATTACTGGATGATAATGTTACGTTCATGGCATGGTGAAGTTATCTACACATTACTGGATGATGTTACGTTCATGGCATGGTGAAGTTATCTACACATTACTGGATGATGCTACGTTCATGGCATGGTGAAGTTATCTACACATTACTGGATGATAATGTTACGTTCATGGCATGGTGAAGTTATCTACACATTACTGGATGATGTTACGTTCATCTACATATTAGATAATCAGTTACAGTTACATTGACAGTTAGATTGTAGTAACACAGTTAGATTGAACTGTTCACTTGAAATAATAATACAGGATCATGTTATCATAGAACATTTTTTCTTAAAATTTAGTATAATGAAAACTTGAAATGTTGGAATTTAAACAAGTTTAACGGTATCACTGACAGGGTCATTCATTAAACATTGCAACAAGCATCCCATTTTACAGGATAAATTGAAAACACGTATGTGTGACATTTGCACGAGGGGGGAAAAGGAGGTGGGGAACAAACTTTATTTTCAAAGGGTCACAAACTGGACACTCTTACATTCAGTCTTTCCAACCAGTCATTATTAGAGAGATAGAGAGCAAACCAAACATACAAAGACTGTGAGGTTAGCTGCATTGGGTAGTAACTTCACAGCATTCCAATTGTAAAGTTGATTTTGATTATACCATTACTTCTACCCCGTTCATCCTCAAGGATAAGTTATCTTAGGGTCCATCGCTGGCTCAGATTAATAATCCTGTGACTAAGTCAGTCACAAGTAGCGGCTGCCCACAGTTTTACCCTCATTCAACATGTGCCATGCTGATAAACGTGGGCGGTCATGTTTCACTATCTCACATGATCACCAGTCGTGGGTTAGCTCTGTGTTCTTGTCTCGATCATACCACATGGCCGGCAGGTCCGCATGGCCGAATGGGTAAGAACACGTGTTCTGAAACATCCATTGTGTTGATGCCGAGGTAAGTGGTTAAACCCCTACACCGGACAGCTGGACTAAAATGGTGACCTGTTGTCCTTGACTTGAGGACATAAATTACAAGTACCTCTGAGGTTGGAGTGGGTTTGCCTGATGGCAAGGGACACCGTTGATGGGGGAAGCTATTCCACACACAAAATTCAGTCCATCACTACTATAAATAGTGTATAGGGATTACACTTGAGTTAAAAGCAAGCGAGCGCAGAAAAAAATACCACATGGCCAAGCCATCCAGGTATTTACTTCTCTGCCTTTCCCTTGTTCTCTTCCCCCTATTCTTGCCAGTTGTGACCAAGTTCTCCAATTTATTTTTTTTCATAATGTGACCAAACAATTGTTACTGTCTACATCTAATTTCTCTAATCAGTTTACGATGTTCATTTGTTTCTGTAGGACTTGGTCATTGGTTTTTCTGACTGTCCATGATATACCTTCACAGATTATTAATATGAAGGTGATTGTTGTCCAAAAGGGGGTAGTGACTTGGGTTGTTTGGGACCAACAGTTCTTCACTGTAATCAGCTGCAGTAGAAGCGAATGTCTAACAAAGTCTTTGCATTGTTCCACTGCTTTATTTGGTTACAGCTGTTTCCTCAAAATACATAAAAACATGGCTTAAACATCACTTATTCAGTACGTCTTAACACCTGTTTATGTTTACATGAAGGGGGCTGTGTGGTCTCGAGGTATGGTGTCCGCCTCAAGTGCTGGAGGTCCCGGGTTCAATCCCCGGTGAGAATCGGGATTTATTTCACGTGGACTTCTAGTAATAAAATCTCCCCTGGTCTCTGGGTAGTGAGATCGGACGCCCGTGTGTATTGTTGCGCATGTAAAAAATCCCTTGGCAGTTGGAAATCGAAAAAAAGTAGCCTAACGGCGCTGCCCGGGCAAAATTTCGAGTTAAAAATCTACCCAAAGTATTTCAGGATCCTCGCTGGTGCTACGGAGTTTGTGCACTGAGCTTAGTTTCTCCAGACTCAGGTTTGAGTTAGGAGGAGAACATGAGCACTTATGGGTTACACCCGTGTGCCGTGATGTTGATCCGTCGACTAAACTAAACTAAACCTGTTTACGTGGGTCCTCTACTTACATACTTTCTTACTTATAGCAGTTAATTCCCCTATCGACGTTATTACGTCCCCTAGTTGTAGTTAGCTCCCATGAATTAAAAATTATAAAGACAAGTTGCATGTTAGCATTGTAAGATCATGTTGATCTTCCTCAGCTGAATTAGGGGAAGAACTGCTGGAGCAAAACACTGCCAACATGGAGTTCAGGAGCCAGCGTATGCGGCTTCAGGTGAGCACAGTTTGAATGTCCATATTGTTTTCATTGTCCTACCTTGGTGTTTTGGTGTTGGTAATTGTGTGTTTTATTTTCTTTGTCTCAAACTGTTCATGAGCGCTTTTGGCGATTTTACTTGTGAAATCTGGTATTTTATCAAAGCCACGGGGTTGTTAATAATTGTAAACTAGAAAATTCTTATAATCCATGCAATGTGGCGTTGGTGATCATGTCTGTCTACAGCAGTGTTTCCCAACCTTTTTTGTACCATGCCCCACTTAAGCCTTTCTAAAATTCATATTGCCCCCCTCCCCCGCCCCATGCCCCCCCTCAACATATACATTATTTTTAATATTCAAAAATTGAAATGTTCACTAAAGAAACTTGAATGATAGGTTTTAGGAAGACATCACTAGGTAATTATTGAGCAAACACAGTAAGTAAATTTTCAAAACATATAACGGAGAACTGAAATTCAAGTACAAAATAATTTTAATGAAAGATTTGTCTATATTTTAATTATTAGTAATTATTTATTATTTAAATTTAGTGAGATCCTTGCGCTTGATGCTTGCTGCAAAGAGATCTTATGTCAGGTTCCAATTTAGTTAACTTCAGTCTCAAGTCTCCCCGTTTTGTTATACTCAGCCGATTTCTTCCATTTTCGAATTGCCCCCTTTAGCAGTCAAATTGCCCCCCTGTGGGGCGTGGGCCCCACGTTGGGAAACACTGGTCTACAGCCTTCTGTCTCGTGTACTAGCAGTCTTCTTATAGTCCATGCCGTGTAACATTGGTGATCATATCTGTCCACAGTCTTCTGTCTCATGTACTGCCAGTTATTTCTGATACTTGTGTTCCTCCATACTATGATAGCAAACTGTCCAGTATCTTATTTCGTAGACTCCCCATTTCTCCAGCTTTTTACTTCTCTGTAGAAAATTATTACTAACAAATTACAAACAGTAATTAATTGGGGTCTGTGCAGAAAAGAAGGGCAAACAATGTTAAAATAGGATCACAGCTCATCGAAGGAAGTAAATAAAGTAAGTGAATTAGAAGAAGAGGAAATATACTCTAGTGTTTACTGTTTGTTATTTCTAGCAGTCCAAGGTATGTGCAGAAAATGTTAGAGAAACCACATGACTGCTGCCTCCAAGTTCTTCCTAATTAGTTGATTCGTATTCCAGGATTCACTGCCATGTAGTAGAACTGTCCTGTTAGATGCTTTCAGGTATGACTGGATGAAATGTTATTTCTGATGAAACTGAAATACTGAAGGTTTACATAATAACCATTCATTCATTCATTAGACCAAGCAGTCTGAAGACTGATGTTGAATTTGTCTCATCATGTCCTCTGTCCATGGTCTCTGGTTCTCAGCAGCTTTAAAAATAACTATCATTGTCAAAAATACAGCACATAAATTGTTTTTACTTGTGAAAAACACTCTTTTAGTTGTGAAAAACTTTAGACCAGGAGTGGCCAACCTTTTCAGCTGGCGGGCCAAATTTCAGAAATATTTTCTGCCGGGCCACGCACCTAATTTTTATTTTATTTTATTTTTTTGTTAATTAAAGTAAACAAGCAAGCGTGCTACATCCGCGACCACATCATCGCTTCCCACCCCGCGGGCCGCAGCATGACGTCCGGCGGGCCGCATGCAGCTCGTGGGCCTCGTGTTGGCCACCCCTGCTTTAGACAATAGTATTTTTAGAGTATAAAACACTTAAACTTTTAAAATATTTTATAAATGATTATATCAATTTTGAAAATACTTCACTAATTATGTTAGTTGTGAAAATACCTTAAAAATTACAATTCTAGTTGTAAAAATATTTTACAAATTACAATTCTAGATGTGAAAATATTTTGCATATTACAATTCTAGTTGTGAAAATATTTTGCATATTACAATTCTAGTTGTGAAAATATTTTACAAATGACAATTCTAGTTGTGAAAATACTTTACAAATTTCAATTCTGGTTGTTAAATTATTTTACAAATTACAATTCTAGTTGTGAGAATATTTTACATATTACAATTCCATTTGTGGAAATACTTTACAAATGACTTAATTGCTGATCTGCACACACCCAGGATCAAATGCTGGCACTACTGCCCTACTACTCAAACCCAGAGGCTGTGATGAAGCAGCTGAAGACCCGGCTGGCCTCACCAACCAGTAGCAGCTACCAGGCCGACAGCGACAGTGTGGCGGAGCTCTTACAGCTGTACCAGGAGATTGCTGCCAACTTGACTGCCTATTGCCGCAGTCTGATCACAAATCTTGGTGAGCATTTGATTTCTGATTGATGAATGTGGTGGGCAGTGTAAGGATACTTCCATGTTTCTGATTGATGAATGTGGTGGGCAGTGTAAGGATACTTCCATGTTTCTGATTGATGAATGTGGTGGGCAGTGTAAGGATACTTCCATGTTTCTGATTGATGAATGTGGTGGGCAGTGTAAGGATACTTCTATGTTTCTGATTGATGAATGTGGTGGGCAGTGTAAGGATACTTCCATGTTTCTGATTGATGAATGTGGTGGGCAGTGTAAGGATACTTCCATGTTTCTGATTGATGAATGTGGTGGGCAGTGTAAGGATACTTCCATGTTTCTGATTGATGAATGTGGTGGGCAGTGTAAGGATACTTCCATGCAGACACTGCTGTACGTGAATGATGTGTTTGGGCTTGGTTGACTCCTTGTATGATTTGTATGAGACAGATTGTACATATTCTGTCTCATCTCATCATCTCATATCTGAAATGTTCCAAAATATGTCACATCTACAAGTTTACTACAGTTATATTAACGTTCAACACTTACAGATTACACAATTTTTTTCTCAACATATTTAGTTTTATCTCGTCAGATGCGTGCTACAGAAATAAATAAATAAATGTAAAATAAAGGAACACAGTGGATCCTTACAGCTGAAACACGTAGTGCAATGTTTGATTGTAAGTGTTCTCGTGGTAGTTGTAAACAAACTGTCATGTCTTTGTGTCTACATAATTGAGGGTTTGCATATCTGTATGGCAGCTGCCTCTGGTAATTTGTGACTAGAAAATAGCTAGGTTTTACACACCCAGGACAGTGGACAAAAACTCTGGCACAGCATGTGGTATCAGTCTAAATGTCTATTGTTGACATCAGAGCCATCAGACATACACATCTGTTCACACATACACATCCATTCACACATACACATCACATCTATTTACATACACACATCAAAGTACCATCACATCCATTCACACATCATGTCCATTCACACATACACATCACACTTCTCACTCACATATACACATCACACCCACCCACACATACACATCACTGTCACACAAACACTGCCTCCTACCTACAGACAACATTGTCCTTCCTGGACAATGGATTCAGTCTTTGACAATGTAGTACCTAGAGCATGCTTGTGTACGACAACTCTCTGACTGCTCCGTGTCGTATCTAAAGGCCAAGCTCAACTCTACAATCACAACAAACAATTTAAATATAACTACCTCCCATCTTCAGGCTGTCGTGAAGAATGTTGATTTTCATGTTGGATTCCTAGAGGCAGCTGCAGTAACACATCGGTGTCACATCTGATGGAGTTGGCGTATCTACCTACTGGCCAGGAGTCAAGGGTTCCAGACCCCCCTCCAGCGCCGCCCCCCCCCCCCCCCCCCCCAGACCGGGATGTTCAACAACAATTGACCTGGGCTCCCAAGTCGACCCGCCTGAAGTGGGCACCAGGATATGTAAGAAAGTAAAGGCAGACAGTGTGGTATTATCTACATCCTCCATTGAGGACCAGTTGAAGTGGGCACCAGGAATATGTCAGAAAGTAAAGGCAGACAGTGTGGTATTGTCCACGTCCTCCATTGAGGGGCAGTTGAAGTGGGCACCAGGAATATGTCAGAAAGTAAAGGCAGACAGTGTGGTATTGTCCACGTCCTTCATTGAGGACCAGTTAAAGTGGGCACCAGGAATATGTCAGAAAGTAAAGGCAGACAGTGTGGTATTGTCCACGTCCTTCATTGAGGGGCAGTTGAAGTGGGCACCAGGAATATGTCAGAAAGTAAAGGCAGACAGTGTGGTATTGTCCACGTCCTTCATTGAGGGGCAGTTGAAGTGGGCACCAGGGATATGTCAGAAAGTAAAGGCAGACAGTGTGGTATTGTCCACGTCCTCCATTGAGGGGCAGTTGAAGTGGGCACCAGGAATATGTCAGAAAGTAAAGGCAGACAGTGTGGTATTGTCCACGTCCTTCATTGAGGGGCAGTTGAAGTGGGCACCAGGAATATGTCAGAAAGTAAAGGCAGACAGTGTGGTATTATCTACGTCCTCCATTGAGGGGCAGTTGAAGTGGGCACCAGGAATATGTCAGAAAGTAAAGGCAGACAGTGTGGTATTGTCCACGTCCTCCATTGAGGGGCAGTTGAAGTGGGCACCAGGAATATGTCAGAAAGTAAAGGCAGACAGTGTGGTATTGTCCACGTCCTCCATTGAGGGGCAGTTGAAGTGGGCACCAGGAATATGTCAGAAAGTAAAGGCAGACAGTGTGGTATTGTCCACGTCCTTCATTGAGGGCCAGTTGAAGTGGGCACCAGGAATATGTCAGAAAGTAAAGGCAGACAGTGTGGTATTGTCTACGTCCTCCATTGAGGGGCAGTTGAAGTGGGCTCCAGGAATATGTCAGAAAGTAAAGGCAGACAATGTGGTATTGTCCACGTCCTTCATTGAGGGGCAGTTAAAGTGGGCACCAGGAATATGTCAGAAAGTAAAGGCAGAAAGTGTGGTATTGTCCACGTCCTTCATTGAGGGGCAGTTGAAGTGGGCACCAGGAATATGTCAGAAAGTAAAGGCAGACAGTGTGGTATTGTCCACGTCCTTCATTGAGGGGCAGTTGAAGTGGGCACCAGGAATATGTCAGAAAGTAAAGGCAGACAGTGTGGTATTGTCTACGTCCTTCATTGAGGGGCAGTTGAAGTGGGCACCAGGAATATGTCAGAAAGTAAAGGCAGACAGTGTGGTATTGTCTACGTCCTCCATTGAGGGGCAGTTGAAGTGGGCACCAGGAATATGTCAGAAAGTAAAGGCAGACAGTGTGGTATTGTCTACGTCCTCCATTGAGGGGCAGTTGAAGTGGGCACCAGGACAATGTCAGAAAGTAAAGGCAGACAGTGTGGTATTGTCTACGTCCTCCATTGAGGGGCAGTTGAAGTGGGCACCAGGACAATGTCAGAAAGTAAAGGCAGACAGTGTGGTATTGTCCACATCCTTCATTGAGGGGCAGTTGAAGTGGGCACCAGGAATATGTCAGAAAGTAAAGGCAGACAGTGTGGTATTGTCTACGTCCTCCATTGAGGGGCAGTTGAAGTGGGCACCAGGACAATGTCAGAAAGTAAAGGCAGACAGTGTGGTATTGTCTACGTCCTCCATTGAGGGGCAGTTGAAGTGGGCACCAGGAATATGTCAGAAAGTAAAGGCAGACAGTGTGGTATTGTCCACATCCTTCATTGAGGGGCAGTTGGTCTGAAAATATTGGGCCAGCACCATGTACCCAGATTGTCCCGCAGCGTGAAAGAGGTCCTTTTACTTGACTTGTTGCTTATTTACACATGTGTCTCATGTTTCTCATCATCATCAGTATCTTCATCTTCATTATCATCATTATCGTCAGTTGTTGTGTTATGGCTGTTTGCAGGTAGCAGCAGTTTGAACCAGTGCCTTCTGTTTGGCCCAAGTCTGGACGAGGTCTTCTTGCACGACCGGGCTAGAGCTGACGGTATGTGGCTGGGGGATGGTGGTTTCTCAGCGTCTCATCGCTGTCACTGTCTCACCGTGGTCACTGTCCCACGACTGTCACTGTCCAATGGATGTCACTCACTCACCGCTGTCACTGCCTCACCGCTGTCACTGCCTCACTGCTGTCGTTGTCTCATCGCTGCACTGCCTTAAGCATTAACAACTGTATGGTATCTAGTTGTCATATATTCTAACCACCAGCCAGTACTTTTGTGTGGTTGTCAATTGTAATGAGAAATAGAGCGTTGAAGTGCTTCATAGAGCCTGTACTTTGGTGTGGTTGTCAATTGTAATGAGAAATAGTGTTGAAGTGCTACATAGAGCCTGCACTTTTGTGTGGTTGTCAATTGTAATTAGAAATAGTGTTGAAGTGCTTCATAGAGCCTGCACTTTTGTGTGGTTGTCAATTGTAATGAGAAATAGTGTTGAAGTGCTACATAGAGCCTGCACTTTTGTGTGGTTGTCAATTGTAATGAGAAATAGTGTTGAAGTGCTACATAGAGCCTGCACTTTTGTGTGGTTGTCAATTGTAATGAGAAATAGTGTTGAAGTGCTACATAGAGCCTGCACTTTTGTGTGGTTGTCAATTGTAATGAGAAATAGAGTGTTGAAGTGCTACATAGAACCAGTACTTTTGTGTAAATGTCAATTGCACAGAGAAATAGTGAAGTGCTACATAGAATTTGCTCTTTTGTGTGGATGTCAAACGTGGACAGTGAGAAGACAAGCTGAAAAACATCTAATGACTGTGGAAATGTGGTTTCTGAGGAAAATACAAAGAATACCATGAACATGAGAAGAAATAAATTGGAGAACTAGATGACGATTGGCAAGATTGAGGGGAAAAGAACAGAAATTGTAAATACCTAGATGGCTTGACCACATGGTATAGTCGAGACACGAATACAGAGCTGATCCACAACTTTGGTGATCATGTAAGATGAAACATGACCGCCCAGGCTTACCGGCGTGGCACATGATGATAGGCAACACTCGACAGACGGTGCAGAGAGCAGAACCCCGCCGCTGTCAATGCTGAGGTTAACGCGCTCATCTATGAACACTCAGATAGCCCCGAAGTGCTCATCTATACAGATGGATCTGTTGTAAAGCAGCAGAGAAGTGCGTGGGCATTTACAGCCCGTTCAGCGGGCCGAACCGTTCAAGAATCCAGTGGTGCCCACTCTATGACCACGAGCAGCATGACGATGGAGGTGATGGCAGTTACACAGGCTTTCATATGGCTGGAATCACAGCATTATACCAACGTGTGTGTACTAAGTGATTCAATGAGCATGATTCAGAAGGTCGAAGCTGGATCTGTACGTAGACCGTGGACTGAGTCTCTGCGGAAGTCTGTTGTTCGTAAAGTCACCTTCATCTTTGTCCCGGGACATGCGGGAGTCGAGGGAAATGAACGAGCTGATAAACTGGCTGGCTCTGCACCCCCTGTAGATGGCCAGCCCATGGATCGTGCCGATGTTATTAACGTCCTTAAAGATAAGGCGAGCAGAGGACTTTGACGTCAGTGAATCCACATCGCTGTCCAGGATGAAAGACCTGGGAGTAAGAATCGGCACAGCCAGACGCGAGAGGTACATCGGGAAAACAAAGCTCCTCGTCAACCAACACAGAACTGGCACTATTAGCCACCGGACGCTGATGCATATGCTGGGGGGAGGTTCTGAGCACCTATGGACATGTCCGGAGTGCAATGAAGATACCCCAACTGATAACTGATAACTGATGATGATAGGGTTTGAGATGTGGTTCGTATAGAAGAGTGCTGAAAATTCCTTGGACAGCTGAAATGAGGGATCTAAACATTTTGAAAGAGGATAAGTCACAAAGAGAACTCATCACAAACATGAGAAGGAGGCAGAAGTAATTGTTTTGTCCATATTATGAGAAGACAAAAACAAACATATTGTGACAACTGGACAGATTTGTGGAAAGAGAGCTAGAGGAAGACACTCTTGACAGCCTTGTATCCTGGTGTGGAAGGGTTTAAGCACACAAAGTGATACATGCCCTTGGAAATTGCAAGATGTGGAAAAGCATGGTCACCCATGCCATTTGGCAAAGCATTTGATGATGATGATAATTCTTCATTTTAATTGCAGTGCAGCTGTTTTGTAGAATCCGTGTAAATAGATGACCATAAAGTCAGCGCTGATGATTTCTGGAACATTATTCCAGAGTTATATTGTTGCTTTCTCTTTTGTCTCTGGGACTGAACAGAGCTGTCGGTGACCGTCAACATGGGCCGCAGACTGGGGCTGGGAGTTGTGCTGCTGCTATTGGAGCAGAGTGCCCGACAGTTCAGCCAGGTGCTGGACTCGCACCAGCGACACATGCAGAAGCTTTCCTCATTGTCAGAGCTCACGGCTGAGGACCTCAAGCAGGTGGGTTCAGTTCTCATTGTTAGAGTGTGTTAGTTTGTGTTTCACATTCTTGTCCACAATGTTTGCTTTCAGTGTCACAGTCATTTCTTTTTCACTGCAGTTTCTCTTTTGTGTTAAAATGTTTCCAATGCAATTAAAAAAAAAAAAACATTCTTCTAGTGCAGAACAGTTTTTGCTAACATTCTTCTAGTGTATGTTTTGTTACCATTCTCTCAATGCCATTATATTTTCTCTTTTCTTTCTCTTTCATAATCTTCCAACAGTTTTTAACATTTTCCAGTCAAGTTGTTTTGCTAACATTCCTCTGGTGCATTTTTTGCTAACATTCTTGTTGTGCAGTTTTTTGTTAACATTCTCCCATTGCAGTTTTTATATAAAACTTGTATAAAAACTTGCTATGTGTATCAAATGTGCTGCCGAACCAGGCTATCTGTCTTGTGAAGCAACCAGAAATGGCCAGGTAGGGCAACACCTTTTATGTAAGTAAGTAAAGGTCACTATGAGATGTCTTATGAGAGGCGAGAGGCAACACATGAAGATACCATGAAAAAAGGACAGAAGACAAATATAAAGAGATCTAGAGACTGGAAAGAAATAGAGATAATTTAAAAAAAAAAAAATTCTAAGTGGTCTACAGAGCAAGGGGAAGACCACGTAAAAGATGGAATGATGATATCAAGAACTAGCTTAGAGAAATTAATATTACATTGCAAAGAGAATTAGAAAGAGTGCATACAAGATCTTTACATCTCCCCCCAACACTTTACTGAGGTTAATGGAGGAAGAGAAGGAGAAGTATACAGAGGAAGGAAAACACTTGCAAAGAACAAATGAAGGGGAGACAGAGCGCGCGCACACACACGCACACACACAGACAATGAGCATATATTGCTAGAATCATCTGTATTTGACAGCCCAGTCGGCTTCCATGGGTGATGTGGTCTGTCATTTGCCCGCCACCTTCACCTCTCAAGACACTTCCTGCTAGCCATGTTAGGGTGGGTCAACTTGGGAGCCTGGACCCATTTAAAACTTTTGAACCCCAGAACACCGGTTTTGCATGTGAGTGTCTAGTCACTGCATCACCACGAGGACTTTATGTCTGTCTAAGGCAAAATAGAAGCCTTGTCTGAATGATGGTAGCCCAAACAAGGAGCCTTTATCTTGTAGGTTTGAAAAGCTATCTTTGAGGCTTGGAAAGTTGTCGTTGAGGCATGGTAAGTTAGTTATCTTTTGGGCTTGAAAAGTTATCTTTTGGGCTTGAAAAGTTATCTTTGAGGCTTGGAAACTAATCTTTGAAGCTTGGAAATTCTTCATCTTTTAGACTTGGAAAGTCTTCATCTTTTAGACTTGGAAAGTCTACATCTTTGAGGCTTGAAAAGTTATCTTTGAGGCTTGGAAAGTTATCTTTGAAGCTTGGAAAGTCTTCATCTGTTAGACTTGGAAAGTCTACATCTTTGAGGCTTGGAAAGTTATCTTTGAGGCTAGGAAAGTTATCTTTGAAGCTTGGAAAGTCTTCTCTGAGGCTTGGAAAGTTAGTTATTTTTGAGGCTTGAAAGTTAACTTTTAGGCTTGAAAATTTTCCAGCAGACAGGGCAGTGTTTGCTAGATGATGTAATTTTGGTTTCCCTGGTTCTATTTCTGAAGCTGTGTGCAGACACGTTGGTGGAGAAACTGTCATCCCAGCAGAGACAGGAGGTCGCCAGGTGTCGTCTAGTTCACATCCTGGCCCAGAAGTCACAGCAGCTCCAGCACTATGTTTGTATCCTTTGGCATGCAAGTTACGGTCTCAGTCTCTGTCTTCTCTCACTCTCTGTGCCCCTCTGTATGTTTCTCTCACTCTCTGTGTCTCTCTATGTTTCTCTCCCCCTATTTTTGTTATCCTTTGTAGCACTCTTCTTTCCTACATTTTAAAATGTATTTCTATTTCTCCCCCTCCTTTTTGCTCACTGTATCTGTTTGCTCTTTTGTTTTTCCTCTTTGTGTGTGTTTTTCCTCTTTGTGTGTTTTTCCTCCTGTTCGTGCTCCCTCCTATATTTCCATCTAGCTTAACTCCTCACCCTCTATCTCTCTCTTTGTCCTTGTCAAATATAAATGTGCTTGTGCTCTGTATCCGTTTACATGCCCTTGTTTTTCTTTGCATGTTTCCTTTTTGTGTTCCTCCCTATCTCTCTCTCTCTTCTCTCTCTTCTCTCTCTCTTCTCTCTCTTCTCTCTCTCTTCTCTCTCTTCTCTCTCTCCTCTCTCTCTCTCCTCTCTCTCTCTCCTCTCTCTCTCTCCTCTCTCTCTCTCCTCTCTCTCTTCTCCTTCCTCACACATGTAAAACCTTTTTCAGTTCTCTCTTCTTCCTTTCTATATTCATTCATTCTGTCTTCTTCCTATCTGTATTCATTCATTCTGTCTTCTTCCTATCTGTATTCATTCATTCTGTCTTCTTCCTATCTGTATTCATTCATTCTGTCTTCTTCCTATCTGTATTCATTCATTCTGTCTTCTTCCTATCTGTATTCATTCATTCTGTCTTCTTCCTATCTGTATTCATTCATTCTGTCTTCTTCCTATCTGTATTCATTCATTCTGTCTTCTTCCTATCTGTATTCATTCATTCTGTCTTCTTCCTATCTGTATTTATTCATTCTGTCTTCTTCCTATCTGTATTTATTCATTCTGTCTTCTTCCTATCTGTATTTATTCATTCATCATGTGAATCACACAATCACCACAGTTCTTTCTGTATATTTTGCCATTAAAATCTTAGGAATCTTAGTTGCCAGATGTTCTATCTTTGACAGTTTTAAGTTCAGTGTTAATCCTAGTTGCCAGATGTTCTATCTTTGACAGTTTTAAGTTCAGTGTTAATCCTAGTTGCCAGATGTTCTATCTTTGACAGTTTTAAGTTCAGTGTTAATCCTAGTTGCCAGATGTTCTTTCTTTGACAGTTTTAAGTTCAGTGTTAATCCTAGTTGCCAGATGTTCTATCTTTGACAGTTTTAAGTTCAGTGTTAATCCTAGTTGCCAGATGTTCTATCTTTGACAGCTTTAAGTTCAGTGTTAATCCTAGTTGCCAGATGTTCTATCTTTGACAGTTTTAAGTTCAGTGTTAATCCTAGTTGCCAGATGTTCTATCTTTGACAGTTTTAAGTTCAGTGTTAATCCTAGTTGCCAGATGTTCTATCTTTGACAGTTTTAAGTTCAGTGTTAATCCTAGTTGCCAGATGTTCTATCTTTGACAGTTTTAAGTTCAGTGTTAATCCTAGTTGCCAGATGTTCTATCTTTGACAGTTTTAAGTTCAGTGTTAATCCTAGTTGCCAGATGTTCTATCTTTGACAGTTTTAAGTTCAGTGTTAATCCTAGTTGCCAGATGTTCTATCTTTGACAGTTTTAAGTTCAGTGTTAATCCTAGTTGCCAGATGTTCTATCTTTGACAGTTTTAAGTTCAGTGTTAATCCTAGTTGCCAGATGTTCTATCTTTGACAGTTTTAAGTTCAGTGTTAATCCTAGTTGCCAGATGTTCTATCTTTGACAGCTTTAAGTTCAGTGTTAATCCTAGTTGCCAGATGTTCTATCTTTGACAGTTTTAAGTTCAGTGTTAATCCTAGTTGCCAGATGTTCTATCTTTGACAGTTTTAAGTTCAGTGTTAATCCTAGTTGCCAGATGTTCTATCTTTGACAGTTTTAAGTTCAGTGTTAATCCTAGTTGCCAGATGTTCTATCTTTGACAGTTTTAAGTTCAGTGTTAATCCTAGTTGCCAGATGTTCTATCTTTGACAGTTTTAAGTTCAGTGTTAATCCTAGTTGCCAGATGTTCTATCTTTGACAGTTTTAAGTTCAGTGTTAATCCTAGTTGCCAGATGTTCTATCTTTGACAGTTTTAAGTTCAGTGTTAATCCTAGTTGCCAGATGTTCTATCTTTGACAGTTTTAAGTTCAGTGTTAATCCTAGTTGCCAGATGTTCTATCTTTGACAGTTTTAAGTTCAGTGTTAATCCTAGTTGCCAGATGTTCTATCTTTGACAGTTTTAAGTTCAGTGTTAATCCTAGTTGCCAGATGTTCTATCTTTGACAGTTTTAAGTTCAGTGTTAATCCTAGTTGCCAGATGTTCTATCTTTGACAGTTTTAAGTTCAGTGTTAATCCTAGTTGCCAGATGTTCTATCTTTGACAGTTTTAAGTTTAGTGTTAATCCTAGTTGCCAGATGTTATTCCTTAACCAAGCTGGCACAGACATTGTGGAAAACTGTCTGTACATAGCCTGGCGGCACCTGGATTTTTATCTGGTTCACTGCATCCCTGCCGACCAGTCCACCATGACCACACCTATGCTGATGAGGCACCGAACCGGACTGAGAAAACTGACAGGTAAACAAATGCCATTGGCAGATCTGTCTGTGATTACTTTAAGAGTATGTACATGTTTTGGAAACGGGAGAATGTGTCGGATGTTTTTACCAGAGGATGCCAACAAACTAGACATTTTAGCTACAAACTTGACATTTTTGCTGCTGTATGATAATACAACCACACACATGACAGTTGTACCACAAACATGACATTTATACAGTTGTACCAGGATGTAACCACAAACATGACATTTGTACAGTTGTACCAGGATGTAACCACAAACATTACAGTTGTACGAGATATAACCACAAACGTGACACTTGTACAGTTGTATAAGGATATAACCACAAACATGGCATTTGTACAGCTGTCATTAGTCACGGTTCCAACTTCACGGCAACGGGACATCTCCATTATGCTTTGTTCCTGTGCCAGTGAATATCACACAAAATGCCCTCACTGCCCAATGTGAAAAGTGGAAAAGACAAGAGTTTCAGCAAGCCAACAACCCGCACAGGTACACTGTGCATAATACCGCAGTCAGAATGCCAACACCAAAGTCCTCCACAAATATACAGTTCATCGGCGATGGAAGCGGCAGTCACTAGAAAACCAGCAGCCTCACATTTCTGCATAAGGCAAACCAGTCAGTTCTGCGACAAAGCCGGTCGCCATTAATCTGAACACCTGAACCACAAACATGACATTTGTACAACTATATGAGAATACAACCACACACATGACATTTGTAAAGTTGTGCGAGGATATAACCACAAACGTGACATTTGTACAGTTGTACCAGGATAAAAACCACAAACATGACATTTGTACAGTTATACGAGGATATCTTCTTCTTTTCGTTCATCCGGAGTGTTTTTTCAGATGTGATTGCGGTGTGTCTGTTATGCGCCCTTGGGCCGAAACCCGTAGGCCAACACATCGACTTTAGCGTGCTTTTTTGACCAGGTAGCATTCCTGGGATACGAGGATATAACCACAAACATGACATTTGTACAGCTACCAGGATGTAACAAACATGACATTTGTACAGCTGTACCAGGATATAACTACAAACATGACATTTGTACAGCTATATGAGGGTTAACCACATACATGACATTTGTACAGCTGTACCAGGATGTAACCACAAACATGACATTTGTACAGCTGTACCAGGATGTAAACACAAACATGACATTGTACAGCTGTACGAGGATATAACAACACACATGACATTTGTACAAGAATATAACCACACACATGACATTTGTACAACTGTACCAGGATATAACCACACACATTACATTTTTACAGCTGTACCAAGGTATGGCTATAAACATACATTTTCACAACTGTACCATGTTATTATAAACACAACTGTACCATGTTACTATAAGCACAACTGTACCATGTTACTATAAACACAACTACCACAGCACGGCTATAAACAACATTTTCACAGCTGTACCAGTACACAATTACAAACATTGTTACAGCTTCTCTGCAGTTAACCATGTGAAATGTGTGTCTGTTTCAGGGGCCTCTGAATCATTTGCAGACATAAGCAACATCGGGAACCCTGCAGTGTCCGCCGGCCTCAGCCAGGTGGCATTGGGTGTGTCCCGCAGTGATATCGACCATCTGCGCTCCATTGCTCCGTCAGTGCTCAACGAGGCGTTCTTCAAGAAAGTGCAATATGTGGACCAGGTAAGTTAGCTGTCTGTTTTATCAAAGGATGCTGTTTATTTAAATGATGTTGCCTGCTGTCTTTGTTTTACTATTTTAGAAATGTGACAGTGGATATGGCAGACATCTTGGGAGAGGAATGGACAAAGCAAAAATGTTTTTTTGTATGGGAACAACATTAGAAAAAACAGGCCAGAGATAAAGTGAGATGATGTACAAGGAGCCAACAGGATTTTGTACATGTCTGGGTGTGTGTGTCTGGGTGTGTGTCACACTCTCTCTGACACACATTTTCTTCTCTTACACACATCCTCTTTTTAAAAGCTTACACTAATTTTGATGTTTCATCACGGTACCCGTACATATGAAATACTGTGATGGTTAGCTTACACTGTTGATGCGTTCTGTTATGGTACCCCTATATAATGCTTGTGTTGTTAGCACACTACTCTATGGGTCTGACTCCTCGACTTTGTACTCATGACAGGAAGGAAAGTTGAATTCCTTCCACATGAAATGTCTGAGATGTATCCTGGGTATATCGTGGAAAGACCATCATACAACAAACATGTACTTGAAAGAGAGTATATTACCACAGTGCGAGTATATTACCACAGTGCACTCTTAAGCAGAGACGCTTCCGGTGGCTGGGCCACGTATCTCGAATGAAGGATGAATGTATTCCCAAAGATATTCTATATGGAGAACTAGCCACAGGGAAACCGGAAAACCCCAAATGCGATATAAGGATGTGTGCAAACAAGATATGAAAACCCTTGATATACACATGTGGGAAAGAGTTGCAACAGACAGATGTTCCTGGAAAAGAGATGTACGGAACGGACTGGTGCTCTTTGAGCGCAATCTGATCCAACAAACTGAGGATAGGCGGCACAGTCACTTACTGTGGGACCTGCCTCGTCTTACAGATGCAGAAACTGACAGATTGTCACTCTCGCATTGGACTCGCCAGCGTTGCTGTCAGGTGCCTCTCCAGAGGCTTTTATCATGGTACCCCTACATGAAATACTAAGATGGTTAATTTACACTGTTGATGCTTCCATCACAGGTCCGCTACATGAAATGGTTACTTTATACTGTTGATGCTTCCATCACAGGTCCCCTACATGAAATGGTTACTTTATACTGTTGATGCTTCCATCACAGGTTCCCTATATGAAATTGTTACTTTACACTGTTGATGCTTCCATCACAGGTCCCCTACATGAAATGGTGACTTTACACTGTTGATGCTTCCATCACAGGTCCCCTATATGAAATTGTTACTTTACACTGTTGATGCTTCCATCACAGGTCCCCTACATGAAATGGTTACTTTATACTGTTGATGCTTCCATCACAGGTTCCCTATATGAAATTGTTACTTTACACTGTTGATGCTTCCATCACTGGTCCCCTACATGAAATTGTTACTTTACACTGTTGATGCTTCCATCACAGGTCCCCTATATGAAATGGTTACTTTATACTGTTGATGCTTCCATCACTGGTCCCCTACATGAAATTGTTACTTTACACTGTTGATGCTTCCATCACTGGTCCCCTACATGAAATTGTTACTTTACACTGTTGATGCTTCCATCACAGGTCCCCTACATGAAATGGTTACTTTATACTGTTGATGCTTCCATCACAGGTTCCCTATATGAAATTGTTACTTTACACTGTTGATGCTTCCTTCACAGGTCCCCTACATGAAATGGTTACTTTACACTGTTGATGCTTCCTTCACAGGTCCCCTACATGAAATGGTTACTTTACACTGTTGATGCTTCCATCACAGGTCCCCTACATGAAATGGTTACTTTATACTGTTGATGCTTCCATCACAGGTTCCCTATATGAAATTGTTACTTTACACTGTTGATGCTTCCATCACAGGTCCCCTACATGAAATGGTGACTTTACACTGTTGATGCTTCCATCACAGGTTCCCTATATGAAATACTATGATGGCCAGCTTACTATGAGTGTTGATGCTTCTACCACAGTATTACAACTACTGTTTAATTCTGGGTACATTACATTTTGATTTCTTCTTCTGCGTTCATCCGGAGAGTTTTTTCAGATGTGATTGCGTTGTACCTGTTTACAGCAGAGCTGTGTTATTGCGCCATTAGGCCGACACATCAGACTTCTGCGGGCATTAGTTGACCAGGTTAACTTTCCCTGGGACATTTTTATTTGATTTGACACCTGTAGAATACATCCTTTTTTATCATAAATAACTCATTTGTTATTGTATTTTGCTCCAGTCTTACGGAAAGCAAAGAACCCATTACAGTTTTACAGAAGCTATTGTCAGAAGAATCAAGAGAGTTCTGAAACTTCACACCGGCATCTAACACAGGACACCGAACTTGACGGAAGAAACAATTGTGTTCTTCTTGTAAAGATGATACATTCACATTGGTTTCGCTGGATCAGTTTGTGTAAATATTTGTGTTGTTGATTTTGGGGGGGGGGGGGGGGGGGGGGGGGGGTATTTTGTACTTTGTGAAAGCTAAGAATAAAATACATTCATGGATATTGATTAGCACTCGTACAACACTTGTATGGAAGCGAAAGATGAATACTCATCCAATATAGAATTGGTGTTGTTGGCCATACACACTGAGTAGGAGATCCGAGCAACACTGACTGAATGGGCCGTTGTAGAGGATAATAAACACAACAGTTTAAACTTGATATCGTAAATGTGTGGTGGTGTAAAATGCAATATTCACTTAATAGTTTGAGGTGAATTATCTGTTTGGTGACCTTTGTCAGACATATTGCGAGTTTGTACAAAACATTTACAATAATATGATTGTGGATTTTTTAAGGTGGTTTTATTGAGCTGTTTGCCATTGCTTTCTGGGTGGCAGACACTCATAACATGATGAAAATCAATGCATGGTGGTCTGCTTCCACTACCTCTCAGCCACAGACGCTGGCAGACATACCATGACTTGGATGTAAATGGGGCAACTTGTCCATAGAAGTCCATAGTAATTTCTTCCCGTGGCTTGTGGTACGAAATGCTGTGAGACTGAAGAAAGAGTTTGTGGTATGAAATACTGCGAGACTGAAGAAAGAATTTGTGGTACGAAATGCTGTGAGAATGCAAACGCTGGATCAGCAAGACTGACTTGGTATCTGCTTCTCTCCTGTTGTGTTTGTACTCCATTATTTGCATGTCAGTCATTACCTGCACCTCTACAAGATCACATATGCCATAGAGGGGGCTTCATTGGAGCCTCTCAGTTCCGAAGGCGCCAAGAGAAATTAATGTCACTTATTCTCAAGCTTTCAATTGATGGGTTCCAGAGTGTATGTTGCAGTGGGAAATCTGTTGTAGGACATTGAAAGCACAGGAGAGATAGTTCAGCCATGAACACAACCAGCATGCTTTATGGTTAATACTGATCTACGTATATTTGTTGGGTTTAGACTGAGAACTTGTGTGCTTGTCCAGAGTAATGGAAAAGGAAATAATGTTTAAACATAATGTTAGCTGATGTGTGTGTGTTTGACCATGGATGTATTCGGATCTTGTCAAATGTCATTGTTTGTAGAACATGAATTGTTGCTACCATGAAAATAAATACTGAAGAATCACATTTGATACAGACTTGTTATCTGGGGACGAGTAGTAGGGCTCTGGCTTGCTGACGCAGTGGCTTAACAGTTCAACTCCTGTTGGTGCCCTGGTAAAGCTGAGGTTGTTTGTGGCTGGTTCGCTACACTGTACGAGTGTCATGTATCTAGCTGTTCTAGTACAGCTGTGGAAACATCAAGTTTGTGGCTGGTTCACTACACTGTACAAGTGTCATGTATCTAGCTGTTCTAGTACAGCTGTGGAAACATCAAGTTTGTGGCTGGTTCGCTACACTGTACGAGTGTCATGTATCTAGCTGTTCTAGTACAGCTGTGGAAACATCAAGTTTGCGGCTGGTTCGCTTCACTGTACGAGTGTCATGTATCTAACTGTTCTAGTACAGCTGTAGAAACATCAAGTTTGTGGCTGGTTCGCTTCACTGTACGAGTGTCATGTATCTAACTGTTCTAGTACAGCTGTGGAAACATCAAGTTTGTGGCTGGTTCGCTACACTGTACGAGTGTCATGTATCTAGCTGTTCTAGTACAGCTGTGGAAACATCAAGTTTGCGGCTGGTTCGCTTCACTGTACGAGTGTCATGTATCTAGCTGTTCTAGTACAGCTGTGGAAACATCAAGTTTGCGGCTGGTTCGCTTCACTGTACGAGTGTCATGTATCTAACTGTTCTAGTACAGCTGTAGAAACATCAAGTTTGTGGCTGGTTCGCTTCACTGTACGAGTGTCATGTATCTAACTGTTCTAGTACAGCTGTGGAAACATCAAGTTTGCGGCTGGTTCGCTTCACTGTACGAGTGTCATGTATCTAACTGTTCTAGTACAGCTGTAGAAACATCAAGTTTGTGGCTGGTTCGCTACACTGTATGAGTGTCATGTATCTAGCTGTTCTAGTACAGCTGTAGAAACATCAAGTTTGTGGCTGTGTCCTATGGAAACCTCATGTTTGTGACTGGCTGTGTACAGCTGTATAAACATGTGCATGGTTGCCCCGGTATAAATGTGAAAACCTGAAATTTGTGCCTGCGTCTTGGTGTAGATTATTAATACATCAAGTCTATAGCTGTGTCTTGGTACTGCCATGAAAATATCAAGTTTGTGGCTGTCTTGGTACTGCTGGAAAAACATAAACTTATAGCCCTGGTACAACTGTAAGCATCAACTCATGGCTGTTCAGGTACTTCTTCTTCTGCTGCGTTCATCTGGAGAATTTTTTCGGACGTGATTGCGTTATGCCTGTTTAGTTTAGTCGCTGGATCAACATCACGGCACACGGATGCAACCCATAAGTGCCTCGTTCTCCTCCTAACTCACACCTGAGTCTGGAGAAACTCAGCTCAGTGCACGAACTCTGTAGCACCAGCGAGGATCCTGAAATACTTTGGGTAGATTTTTAATTCGAGATTTTGCCCGGGCAGCGCCGTTAGGCTACTCTTTTTCGATTTCCAACTGCCAAGAGATTTTTTTACGTGCGCAACAATACACACTGGCGTCCGATCTCACTACCCAGAGACCAGAGGAAACTATTGCTAGAAGTCCACGAGAAAAAAATCCCAGTCAACACCGGGGCATGAACCCGGGACCTCCAGCACTCCAGGCAGACACCATACCTTGAGACCATGCAACCCCCGTTATGCCTGTTTACAGCAGAGCTGTGATACTTGCGCCTTTAGGCCGACACATCCGACGACTTCTGCGGGCATTTGTTGACCGGGTTAACCTTCCCGGGTGTTTCGGAGGACATTTGACTCTCACTCTGATGTAATTGTGTTGTGCCTGTTTACAGCAGAGCTGCGATACTTGCGCCTTTAAGCAGGCACATCCGACTTCTGCGGGAATTTGTTGACCGGGTTAACCTTCCTGGGTGTTTCGAAGGACATTCGATTCTCACTTTTGTGGTGTCATCTACATCCCAGCTGGTAAAGTTAATAACTCATCCTGGTCAACCCTCAAGAGAAGGCAGGGTCAGATCATGGGCATTCCCTGCCATCCAATTAGGCTTCCATATTTACAGAGCTGACACATAGCGGTCTGTACTGGGCTCACCCAAGACAAGCATGTAACTTCTGGCAGGATCAACCAGATATCTATTGCACAGACAGACTATTCACGCACACGCAGACCAAGAGTAGCAATTGCTCAGTGTACTCCCTCTGTACCATTGATACATGCAAAACCACTGGACGCCTATACTCGAGCTTTAAACTACGCTAAAAAGCTATGCCAGCTGATTGACTGTAGGTCCACTAATTATCGAGAGAGAGTGGGCACTTTTCAAGACCTTCGTCAAACGATCATCTTCACACTACGGTCACATTCTCGAAATGCCTGCCTCGCTAACTTGCGTAGGCTGGGAAGTTCCCAATTGGGTGCACCTCACACAGCTGTCTGAGGCAACGAATGCCAGACACGGCTGTTCAGCTACAACTGTGAAAACATCAAGTTTTGAATGTCCTAGTATAGCTGTTTGGATTCAGAATCTGCACTAGTTTGATCTGAATGCGGACACCATCATTCAAAGTCACCCTTATACCCCTACACATTTGAGGACCAAAGGTATAGTAATATAGCAGATACTACAAAGGGTGTGTGAAGTAATAGCCTTGCATGCACTAGGTAACAGCATGCTAAAGTCATGTGACCAGTTCCCAGCCTCAAAACGATCATTTCCACAATGAAACAACCCATACATCATCATCATTTAGTCAGTTGCATTGCAGTTTCGTCAAGCCCGTGGCTCAGTACATCTAAATTCAACAAACAATTATTTCAGGTTTGCTTTCCCTAACCTTTGACTAATTTAGTTTAGTCGATGAATCAACAACACGGCACACGGGTGTAACCCATAAGTGCTCCGTTCTCCTCCTAACTCAAACCGAGTCTGGAGAAACTCAGCTCAGTGCACGAACTCCGTAGCACCGGCGAGGATCCTGAAATACCTTGGGTAGATTGGTTAACTCACAATTTTGCCCAGGCAGCGCCGTTAGGCTACTCTTTTTCGATTTCCAACTGCCAAGGGATTTTTTACGTGCGCAACAATACACACGGGCGTCCGATCTCACTACCAAGAGACCAGGGGAGATTTTATTACTAGAAGTCCACGTGAAATAAATCCTGATTCTCACCGGGGCTTGAACCTGGGACCTCCAGCACTTGAGGCGAACACCATACCTTGAGACCACGCATCCCCCTAACCTCTGACTGCCCCGTCTACCAACAAGGCAGCAGGTTTGGGTCTCTCTTTGTCTGGTCCCTGCCCCGTGACTGGTCCTACATGGGAGACCCTAACATTGCTGTGCTACCGTCTGTAAAGCTCTTGGAGTCGCTGAAACACACAACCCCATCTACCACTACAAGGTGGAGACACGTTATTAAAGCTCTTGGAGTCACTGAAACACACAACCCCATCTACCACTACAAGGTGGAGACACGTTATTAAAGCTCTTGGAGTCACTGAAACACACAATCCCATCTACCACTACAAGGTGGAGACACGTTATAGGGGCAACCCATCCCATGACGCTAGGTTGGTGCCATCCCAGATTGGGGATGGAACTGTCTCTATGACGCTGATTAGTCTGTGCTCTATCCGCTGTGCTAGCCGGGCCGCTTGAAGAAGACAGAACATGAACAAGACGGAAGACAGGAGAGATGCATGATGTAGAAAACCATGTATTAACATAAGTACAGGACTGATGGGTTTCTGTGAGCAAATAAATCAACCGTGACCAGATGCAGAATATCCACTGAATGTTACCTGTGTAACTGTCATTGGTTCTGTGATGTTACCTGTGTAACTGTCATTGGCTTTGTGATGTTACCTGTGTAACTGTCATTGGTTCTGTGATGTTACCTGGGTAACTGTCAATGGTTCTGTGATCTTACCTAGGTAACTGTCATTGGTTCTGTGACACTTTGACTGAATGTTACCTGTATGTCATTGGTTGTAAGAATCTAATTGAATGTCACTGTTGTAACTGTCAGTCTTATAACCTCGCCACATGAAGGTAAACCGCGTTGGTCTGATTTATCGGTGTGATATTCACAAAAACTAAGATCTCTCTGTGTGTGTGTGGTGGGAAGGAGGGAGAAATGCACCATAAATGGGAGAAGTGAACCTACCATGATCACTACAACCTCGCTGACCTAACTAATACAATCTTGCTGACTCCACTACAACCTCGCTGACCCCACTAACACAATCTCGCTGATGAGTGGGGTTCTACCTTAACTGGCCTAGTTTATGATTGGGGTCCATGGGAAATAACCCACCACGAGAATGGGGCTGCTGCACATAATATGGCTTACCTTCCCATCAACAATCCGTGTTAATCATTCTTTTATCTGAATATGGAGTGGCAGGACGGGGCAAGTCATGAACTTGGCAAATACAAAGAAGCAGAAACAAGTAAGCAATTCTTATAACTGGCCTATTCTCACAAAATGCTTGTACAAGACCTCGTAAATGAATGATCATTTAACATGACACTGGATTCTTACAAAAGGCTACTCAGAAATCAGAACCGTGACACATTCACATACAAGAGAATGCTCTTAAATGATGAATTCCCCACAGTGGCATTCTCACAACTGCACTTCTTGTGTTCTGCCTGATCGCTGGGGTATCTCTGTCTCTCTCCCCTCCCTCTCTATCTTTCTCAATAGGCCTCTCTTCTGAGCATTGTTTGCCTGTTGAAAATGTCACAAACTGAATCCCTTGGCTACATAATCAACACCAGCGGCTGTTTAAAGTAAGCCTCCTGAAGGATGTCACAAACTGAATACCTTGGCTACATAATCAACAACAGCGGCTGTTTAAAGTAAGCCTCCTGAAGGATGTCACAAACTGAATCCCTTGGCTACATAATCAACAACAGCGGCTGTTTAAAGTAAGCCCCCTGAAGGATGTCACAAACTGAATACCTTGGCTACATAATCGACAACAGCGGCTGTTTAAAGTAAGCCCCCTGAAGGATGTCACAAACTGAATCCCTTGGCTACATAATCAACAACAGCGGCTGTTTAAAGTAAGCCTCCTGACAGAGACTGGTCACTGCAGAGGTCCAACAGCATAAAGAACCTGTGGCTAAGGTACAGTCATATCCAACTAGCAGGTCAGCATGGCTGATTGGATAAAACATGCGTGTTCTTAAACATCCGGTGTGCTGATGCCGAGGCTAGCGGTTCAACCCCTACACCGGACAGCTGGACTAAAATGTTGACCTGTTGCCCTTGACTTGGGGATGTTAATTACAAGACCCCTGAAGTCGGAGTGGGTTCGCCTGATGGCGAGGGACACTGTGAATAGGGAAAGCTAATCCACACGCAAAATTCAGTCCAGCACTACTAGAAGCAGTGTGTATGCACTACGCTTGAGTTCAAAGCCAGCGAGCACCAAAAACAAACAATATTCAACTAGGGATGGAATTGTCTCTATGATGCTGGTTAGTCAGTGCTCAACCACCAGCATGTGCTAGCCGGGCCGCTTGAAGAACACAGAACATGAACAAGACGGAAGACAGGAGAGATGCATGATGTAGAAAACTATGTATTTACATGAGTACAGCGCTGATGTGTTTCTGTGGGGCAACACCAGCAAACAAAAGTTAAAACATTTTGAGAACATATATCTTTCCCATGGCAACATCCGGATGGGAATCATGGACCATTTCGCAACCACTACGGGGGGAAAAAAACCTGGGGATTTTGAGCTGAAGTGTTACAGAACAACTCTTAGAAAATCGTGGATCATGAAGAAGAAAGATACAGACATTCTACCAGATGTGAACATCAAATAGAACTGGGTCATAAACATCATCATGTCTGGGAGACTGAAATACTTTGGCCATAATACACATAAACATCTGTATTGGTGGCGGTTAATGCAACAGACCTACAATTGTTGGATATTGTATAAGGGGCGTTCATTTGAAATCCATTCGTGCCACACCGCGCGTAATTGCGTACATTGAACATGTCATAGTCATGTGGTAAGTACTGACCAATGAATAAAAGAGCATGTGCTTATCGTCCCATGATGCATAGGTTCTGTTTCTGAACAGAAAAATGGCCGGGTTGATCCAAAATCTGTCCAAAAGAAGCTCAAAGAGCGGTGATTCAGTTTCTTTCATTTGAAGGATGTCAACCAGTGGACATTCATCGAAGAATGCAGGCAGCGCACGGTAACAAATGTGTGTCGAAGACAACAGTGACAGACGGCACGAATGTTTCGGAAAGGACGTCAGTTCACGACAGATCTTCGACGGCCGAGACAAGTGCATATTGTTGCAACAGAAAAAACCATTTCCAAAATTGATGCAGCAGTACAGATTAACCGTTGTCGAAGCATACATTCGCTAGCGAAAGAATTTGATGTGTCAATTGGGACAATTTAAAAGGTCGTTTGTAAGAACTACAATATCAAAAGGTGTATTCACAATGGGTATCACGGATGTTGACCGACCACCAAAAAGAGAAACATATGGGGTGGTGTTTGAACCACTTGCATTACAGAGTGGTGGGTGATGCATCTCTCTTCCGCATAGTGGCAGGCGATGAATCATGGTGTCACCACTTTGAGCCGAGCAGCAAAAGAGAGCATGCAATGGAAGCATGCCGGATTACCAAGAGCCAAAAAATTCAAGTTAAAGCTTTCCACTGGTAAGATTGTGCTGAGCGCATTTTTTGATCATGAAGGGCTATTGTTGGCCGACTTTAAAGAACCTGGTGTCAACACCAACTCTACCCATTACTTGGAAACACTTGACAAGCTACAAAAAGCCATCAAGAAGAAACGACCCAGCATGCTTTCTCGCGGTGTGATTTTGTTACATGATAATGCTCGTACGCATGTTGCAAAGATTGTGCAGGAAGCATTAGCCAGGAAAAAGTGGGAAATTGCAACATCCAGCCTATAGTCCTGATTTGTTACCATGTGACATTAAGATTATTTCAAGATCACATTAATACAAGAATCGATCAATTGATATTTTTTTCCCCTCCATACTTTATGGCTCTGTACTTCTCGCTCTTCTGAAATTCATTTTCTAACGTAAGTAGACCTGCAAATAACATTTTATGTAGACGTCTAGACTTGTTCTAGTATGTGTTATTAAATTTAGCTTCCATTTTTACGTATACTGTGTAGGGGGGGGGGGAATTTATAGGAAGGAAATATAAAAGGGGGGGGGGGGGGGGGAAATGACATTCTGAACATATGGTGAGGGATGCGTGGGCCAAAAAAGGTTGAGAACCACTGTGCTATATGATGCACTGGGAAGTGCAGGTTGGTTGTCCCCTTTTAATTTATTCTGGAGATTGCTACAAGAACAGTGTCAGAGCTTCACACATGCTCACTCTCCTGCAGATTGTTGACACTTGTTCTTTTTTCTGGTTTATTTCATGTCCCCTATTGAACAATGGAATCTCCAGCAACTCATGTCTATCTCCTGTAGCTCCCTCCCCATATGATTAATCTGCCCCTAGAACTCTTCTGTGTGTGTAGTTAGATCTCCCTCTATGTCATTGCCCTGTGGATTCCACAGAAAGTATTTTCTAGTGATACTATCATCAGGTGTTCTCAGTGTGTGCCCTATCCACAGCCAGCATCTTTTCCTCGCCATTGATTAGCTGGACCGTGTCTAGTTGTCTCCCTGAGCTCTACACTGGTGCTTCCATAATAACATCATCATCCGTCTATGCTATACAGGCTGTTGCATGTTGTTCATGAATGTTTGCAGTTTATTTGTAACTGTTTCAGTCATTCTCCTTGTTTCTGATGCATACAGCAGTACCCATTTCACGTTACAGTTACATATTCTAAGTGTGCTTCTAGCTGACCTTTCCATCCATCCATCATGTGTCATGCCGATAAGCATGGATGGTATGTTTCTCCATCTCACTTGATCACCAGAGTCATGGATCAGCTCTGTGTTTCTGTCTCGACCATGCCATGTGAACAAGCCAATCAGGTATTTACTTCTCGGTCCTCCCCTTGGTCTCTTCCTCTCGATCTGACTTTTGACTTCCACAAATCTCCTGGTCTATAAAAGCTCCTCACGCCTGTTGTATTCTTATTTTCATACCTCTATCAATCCCTCATCTTTGTCTACACTGCTGCCCAACTAGGAGGATTCAACCTCTTGAAGTGAAGTTTTCCCGAGGGAGATTGGGTTATCATTTTCATGATTTATCTCATTATCTGTCTTTGTTTAGTTGTTTGGAGTTAACCTGTGCTTTCATATTTAACTGTCTGATGATATACTGTCTAATGATATGCTGTCATTTGAGACAATATCTTCGTGTGCTCTGTCAAGAATACTCTTCAGATGTGTCAACAGCATTTAATTCCAATTTCTTGAATGATTCTGTCATTTAACATGCACTCTTGACTTGCACACAGTTTGCAATATTCTAGTTCTGACAATGGGCAGTAAACCAGCAGTGTTGGTTGGATGGAGCAGTTGCACACATGAAGGTCAGGGGAGAACAACTGAGATGAGCATCAACTATATATTCATAGTTACACAGATACAACATACATGGGGAACAAGAAAATCATGCATTATGCACATCATGAAATGTAAAGCAACGTGAATACAAGCAACCGATCCGGTGAAGTAAACTAGGTCGATGCATACTGAGAAGAGTCTGGTAATATGCAGTAACCACAAACACAACTTGATGGAAAGTTTACAGTGAAACTGTATCTTGATGTCAAGAATAATCAGTCAAAATGTTAAACTTGATGTCAAGAATAACAAGGTGAAAAGTCAAAATGTTAAACTTGACATCAAGAATAACCAGATTAAATGTTGAACTTGATGTCAAGTATAACCAGGTGGAAAAGTCAAATGGTTAAACTTGATGTCAAGTATAGTCAGTGGAAAAGTCAACATGTTAAACTTGATGTCAAGAACAACCACGTTAAGTGTTAAACTTGACATCAAGTTTAACGAGATTGAAAGTTTAAAAAAAAATATAAATGTTAAATTTGATGTCAAGTATAACCAGGTGAATAGTCAAAATGTTAAACCTGATGTCAAGAATAACCAGGTTAAACATCAAAATGTTAAAATAAACTTAATAAATTAAATATTACCAAGTTAAAGATAAAAACAATCAAAAATTATATTAAACATAACTAGATCAACAGTCAAATTCTTAAACAAACTTGACATTAAGTAAAACCAGGTTTAAGGTCAAGTTTCAATAAATGTAACGCAAGTAAAGCTGACTGGAAGGTTAAATTGTACCAAAAAAATACTTAATGGAAGTACGACCAGGTTACAGATAAAAATAATAAAGAACAAAATACAGTGGAGTGAATTTATAAACCAAAAAAAAAGTATTGTAATACGACTAGCACAACAACAGTATTGAGATGGTAGGACTCCACGGATACACTCACCAACCACACACACACATGCACTCACCCACACTCAGATGCACACACACACACATGCATTCACCAACCACACACACATAATCACCCACACATACACTCACCTACACAGACATTCACCAACAATCACACAGACCCTCATCACACACACACACATGCACTTATTCACACATACAAAACAATGTTTTACACAGACCCCCTATTCTGTCCCCACTTATGTTCACAGCAGTATATTTGCTTTGCCAGCCATGCTGGCCTAGTGGCTAGATGCCGACCAAGTGGCTAGATGCTGGCCAAGTGACTAGATGCTGGCTAGCAGCTAGATGATGGCCAAGTGGCTAGATGCTGGCCTAGTGGCTAAATGCCAGCCTGGTGGTTAGATGCTGGCCATAAAGCTTGATGGTAGTGGCTAAATGCTGACCAAGTGACTAGATGCTGGCCAAGTGGCTAGATGCTGGCCTACTGGCTAAATGCTGACCTACTGGCTAAATGCTGACCTACTGGCTAAATGCTGACCTACTGGCTAAATGCTGACCTACTGGCTAAATGCCAGCCTAGTGGCTAGATGCTGGCCTAGTGGCTAAATGCTGACCTACTGGCTAAATGCCAGCCTAGTGGCTAGATGCTGGCCTAGTGGCTAGATGCTGGCCTAGTGGCTAAATGCTGACCTACTGGCTAAATGCCAGCCTAGTGGCTAGATGCTGGCCTAGTGGCTAGATGCTGACCTACTGGCTAAATGCTGACCTACTGGCTAAATGCTGACCTACTGGCTAAATGCCAGCCTAGTGGCTAGATGCTGACCTACTGGCTAAATGCTGACCTACTGGCTAAATGCCAGCCTAGTGGCTAGATGCTGGCCTAGTGGCTAAATGCTGGCCTTGTGGCTAGATAAATTGACCTGAGCCCCCAGGTGGAACCAGCTTTAAATGGCTACCAGGAAATGTCTTGGAAAGCCACCGGTGTGATATTGACCACACCATCCAGCATGTGACGACTGGTCTAGTAAAAATGGGTCTAGCACTATATGACTGATGCTTTAAGGCAAGTAAAAAGGTCCTCTACTGCTATATCTTCTTTCTCCACGTATTGTACTGTTATTTCTTCTTTAGCCATGTATTCTACTGTTATATCTTCTATAGCCTCGTATTCTACTGCCGTATCTTCTTTAGCCTTGTATTCTACTGTTATATCTTCTTTAGCCTCATATTCCACTGTTATATCTTCTTTAGCCTTGTATTCTACTGTTATATCTTCTATAGCCTCGTATTCTACTGCCGTATCTTCTTTAGCCTTGTATTCTACTGTTATATCTTCTTTAGCCTCATATTCCACTGTTATATCTTCTTTAGCCTTGTATTCTACTGTTATATCTTCTTTAACCTCATATTCCACTGTTATATCTTCTTTAGCCTTGTATTCTACTGTTATATCTTCTTTAACCTCATATTCCACTGTTATATCTTCTTTAGCCTTGTATTCTACTGTTATATCTTCTTTAGCCTTGTATTCTACTGTTATATCTTCTTTAGCCTTGTATTCTACTGTTACATCTTCTTCAGCCTTGTATTCTACTGTTATATCTTCTTTAGCCTTGTATTCTACTGTTACATCTTCTTTAGCCTCGTATTCTACTGTTATATGTTCTTTAGCCTTGTATTCTACTGTTATATCTTCTTTAGCCTTGTATTCTACTGTTATATCTTCTTTAGCCTCATATTCTACTGTTATATCTTCTTTAGCCTTGTATTCTACTGTTATATCTTCTTTAGCCTCATATTCTACTGTTATATCTTCTTTAGCCTTGTATTCTACTGTTATATCTTCTTTAGCCTCATATTCTACTGTTATATCTTCTTTAGCCTCATATTCTACTGTCATATCTTCTTTAGCCTTGTATTCTACTGTTATATCTTCTTGAGCCTCGTATTCTACTGTTATATCTTCTTTAGCCTCATATTCTACTGTTATATCTTCTTTAGCCTTGTATTCTACTGTTATATCTTCTTTAGCCTGTATTTTACTGTTATATCTTCTTTAGCCTCATATTCTACCACTATATCTTCTTTCTCCTCTTATTCTACTGCTATATCATCTTTCTCCTTGTATTCTATTGCATTTTCCTGAGCTTTGATTTTGCTGTCTTCTACCAGGAGCTTCTGTCTGAAACACTGAATGCTGTGTGCAAAATCATGACCATACTTGTTCTGAACTATATTTCTTTGATGTGAGAAAACAAGTTAATGGTGTCATTATTACATAAACTGGTAAGTTTAAACAGGTTAAAGATTGAACTGTTGCAAACTGATATGAGTATAACCAGGTTTAAAGTCAAGCCATTAGTAAACAATGAACTCTAACAACCTCACTGTCTCAATCATACGAGGTGTTGCCCGGTAACATATGGGGGTCGTCAGGTAAGTATCTGGATTTTGTCAATGAAGACGAAGATTGTTAAGTCTAGTAACTATTCCATAGTGAACAGTATATTTGGTGGTGGAGTGGGCAAGGATCAGTCCTTTTCCTGCGCTTTGTTTTTAAAATGGCATTGGACCATTTTTGGTGAACGAAGGTTCAAAACCTGCTGAAATACATTGCCAACTGTCATGTGTGTTTGGAGAACAGACAGTAGCACGTTCATCAGTGTTTGAATAGTGTAAATTATCGAGGATAAGCCCCATGAGAGTGGACCGAAAAGTGTTATTCTTCACAGTGAGACACCCATACAGCCACCAAAACTATGGCAATTATTGACCAATTGTATTGGGAGGTGCTGCCTCACACCCGCTTTACAGTCCTGACTTGGTTCTGAGCGATTTTCACTTTTTGGCCCTCTGAAACAACATCTCGGAGAACAAAAGTTGACATTGAGAATGAAGTGCGACAGTAAGTTTTCCATTTGCTCAAGGACCAGCCAAAAGAATTATATGCAGCTGGAATACAGAAGCTTAGTCCGATAGGGACAAATGTGTTGCAGTGACAGGTGAAAATATTGTACAGGTAATTTCAATTCATCACTCATAGTTATCTAGAGACTACATCAATCTGGATACTTACTGGACGACCATCATGTTAACAATCACACTGTCTCAATCATATGCTTTACCATGTGATCAACAGATAAGTAGATTCTCACTATAAAACCAACAATCACATACTCTAACAATCACTCTGTCCCAATCACATACTCAAAGCATGTGATTAACAGAAGACTAGATTCTCCCTGTAAAACCAAAAATCACATACTCTAACATGTGATCAACAGAAGACTAGATTCACACTGTAAAACCAGTGATCACATATCACATACTCTAGCATGTGATCAACAGATGACTAGATTCTCACTATAAAACAACAATCACACACTATCAATCACAAACTCTACCATGTGATCACTAGGTTCTCACCATAAAAACTACAAAATCATAATATCAAATAACCACACAGATGGGTCAGACGAGGCAAAAACTAGTCTCAAGTTGCCAGCAAGGAGCCACACACAGGGGTCAGTCGAGACAATGTCCAGATTCAGATAAATACAGTATATAATTATGACCAGACTTCACCTTCACTATAACCTCCTCCACTGGACACAGAGCGGTCACAATGGAAGTGTTGTCAGGGTTTTCCTCTGCTTCTGACTTTCAGCATGAATACAAGTCTGCAGCTACACCAAACCCTCCAATCTTGTACCATCTCTCTCAGTTCCTTCCAATCTCCAATTTTCTTCTCAATTTGACATTTTGTGTGGTAAAAACACATCCAAATATACCCATGTCCACAACACGACAGATAATAAATAACATATTGAAGAACCAACCTTATGTTACCAGTATCAAACTTTGACATTATCCAAATCATACTTACGCAAAATCAACACCTGCGAGATGAGATGCTTGAGGAGAGCTGCCAACTTAACTAACCGAGACCCAGTAAGAAATGATGTTATCAGACAGACAGTGGGATCAACACTTTGTGCCACATTTATTGAAAGGCAGAAGATAGAATGGTTTGGCCATATTGTTAGAATGCAACACCATCAACTACCAGCACTAGCACTATATCAAAGAAGGTATGAGAGCAAGAGGACGCACGAGAAGAAAATGGATTGACGACATCAAAGAAATCACAAGGAATGACACTATCCAGTGCCACCCATCAATGTCTGGAATGACAACTATTTCTCCCCATGAAGCTTGAGAGAAAAGTGGAAATGGTGATGATAACGCTTGTGTTTCCATACTGTGTGGACATCAGAAAGCTCATCTAGTTATGCTTCCACCAATTCCAGTATTGTTTCCTCGTACTGTTTCACTGGCTCCACACTAGTAGTGGCTGTGAGTTGTGTTCTGTGCGGTCAGAGATGTAGTTTAACGGTTCTTACGCTGGTTATGCTTCAGTGTCACACTGCACAAGTGGCACAATTGTTTAGAAGCTCAGAGATTGTTTTATGTAAACATTTTATGATGCTGACTGAGACAAACTCAGTGTAATAAGTGAGTACAGTGATGTTTCAGGGAGAAATCTCTCTAAGGTCAACCTCTCTCTCTCATATACACACATACATACATGGCAAATGTTGTCCCTCTGGTGAGAGATATGTCCCCTAGTTTATATCTGTGAGCCTGGAGGAAACGGGTGCCTGTCTGAAACAATGCTGTAATGACTTGTATCACTGGAAGTATCTAGACCTGCATCATATATATATATATATATATAATTCAACCATGCTTATCAGTTTATGTTACTTTAGCCACCTTTGTGCTGCCAAATGTGGAACCTTTATCTCATGTTAGTCATATCTGTACTGCCACATATGGAGCAGGACTTTAATGCATATTAGTCACCTCCCATACTGCCACGTGTGGAGTCTCATTTTATTCACCTTCCATACTACCACATGTGGTGGAGCCCTATATCTGATTATATTCACTTATGTTCTGCCATGTGGTGGAGCTCTGTATCTTATTTTATTCACTTCTGTTCTGCCATATGTGGAGGACTTAAACCCTACAGAACTTATGCGAACTTATAGTCCATATTATACATGGGTGTGAGAGGAATGCAGTTTGGAACTGGGTAATCGAGTGTGGAACTGTTGGAGTGGAGAATGGAGTGTGGAATTGATGACAATGAATGCAGTCACAAACAGTTCTTACATGTAGCTAACCAGCTGGCAAGAGGGACAAACATCATCTACACCCTTTGATTTCTGCTTGCAGAGACTGAATACTCATAGGCTTGTCCACAGTGATCTTGAGATTCTGAATAATATAATATCAGCATAACATGATTCCATAAAGCTGACCTACTCTGTCACAAAGGCAACTGACTATAAGCAACATGACTGATGGAAAAAGAAACAGTGGACAACAAAGAGTTAAATATTCAATACTAGACAGTCCAGCATCATGCATAAACAACACACAGGAGTCAGGGTAGTGAAGGGACATCATCGCAGACACCAGTCTACATGGTGTTTGAAATAGAAACACTGACTCTTTCTCGAGTGGGTTCAGAGAACTGAACATAACTGAGAACCACTCAATCCAGAGACAACACTGGTTCTTTCCTTAGAGGGTTCAGAGAATTGAACATAGCTGAGATCCATCCAATCAGGAGACAATTTCTGATGAAGAAGTCACAGACTGTGTCTCGCTGGATTCATGTCTAACAAGGTCACAATTGGCTGTGACGAACTACTTAAGTCTTTGTGTGACGTTGGCTAAAGCCACAGCAAATGCCTGCACGGCTGTAAAAGGGTACTGAAAGTCTAGTGTGTAGGCGTTGTTGTCGATGCGGCCAAACTGCATCACCTGGGGAAGAGATTGTAAGATGGTTACAGTACATCACAGAACACCACCTAAACAACAGATGGTTACAGTACATCACACAACACAACCTAAACAACAGACGATTAGATGGTTACAGTACATCACACAACACCACCTAAACAACAGGTGGTTAGATTGTTACAGTACATCACACAACACCACCTAAACAACAGGTGGTTAGATTGTTACAGTACATCACACAACACCACCTAAACAACAGATGGTTAGATGGTTACAGTACATCACACAACACCACCTAAACAACAGGTGGTTAGATTGTTACAGTACATCACACAACACCACCTAAACAACAGGTGGTTAGATGGTTACAAAACATCACACAACACCACCTAAACAACAGGTGGTTAGATTGGTACAGTACATCACACAACACCACCTCAACATCACATGGTTAGATGGTTACAGTACATCACACAACACCACCTAAACAACAGATGGTTAGATGGTTACAGTACATCACACACCACCACCTAAACAACAGGTGGTTAGATTGTTACAGTACATCACACAACACCACCTAAACAACAGACGGTTAGATGGTTACAGTACATCACACAACACCACCTAAACAACAGGTGGTTAGATGGTTACAGTACATCACAGAACACCACCTAAACAACAGGTGGTTAGATTGTTACAGTACATCACACAACACCACCTAAACAACAGGTGGTTAGATTGTTACAGTACATCACACAACACCACCTAAACAACAGACGGTTAGATGGTTACAGTACATCACACAACACCACCTAAACAACAGACGGTTAGATGGTTACAGTACATCACACAACACCACCTAAACAACAGGTGGTTAGATTGTTACAGTACATCACACAACACCACCTAAACAACAGGTGGTTAGATGGTTACAAAACATCACACAACACCACCTAAACAACAGGTGGTTAGATTGGTACAGTACATCACACAACACCACCTCAACATCACATGGTTAGATGGTTACAGTACATCACACAACACCACCTAAACAAAACAACATATGATTAGCCCACTGCAGTATACTACTTGACCACTGGTTTTGGACCACTTGATCACTGGTTTGATGAAAATTCCGAAGACATCAACCAATTGCTGGCCGAGAAACATCTTCTCCTCAAGGCACATTTGAATGACCCGAAAAAAAAGATGCCTTCAAGAACATTCAGAGAGTAGTGCAGCAGAAACTTCAGCACATGCGGGACTCCTGGTTGAGCAGCAAAGCTGATGAAATTCAGGGCTTTGCTGACAGACATGATATGAAAAACTTCTACGACTCACTGAAAGCGGTCTATGGTCCTACATCACCAGGCATAGTTCCCCTCCTCAGTGCAGATGGGGGAACATTGGTCACCGATAAGAAAGACATCCTTCAGCGCTGGGCAGAACATTTCAGCAACATCTTAAATGCAACTTCCTTCTTCGACGATGAAACCATCAACTGCCTTCTTCAAGTTCCCATCAATGATACACTTGATGACCTGCCAACCATAGTGGAAGTAAACAAAGCCATCCGGCAAGGCACCTGGTCCTGACTCCATCCCAGTAGAGATATACAAGGCAGGTGGGCCGGTCCTACCAGAGAGAGGAATACAGTCGTATGACACAATCAGCAGAGAAGAACCGTGGAAGATTATGGCAAAATATGGCTGTCCACGAAAGTTTGTCCAAATAGTGTGGCTATTTCATGATGGCATGCAGGCAAGAGTACAGGAAAATGGTGAACTGTCTGAGCCCTTTCCTGTCACCAAAGGAGTGAAACAAGGATGTGTCCTGGCACCAACACTGTTCAGCCTCATGTTTTCAGCTATGTTGACGAATGCCTTCGAGAACAACGACATTGAAATAGACATCAACTACCGCATGGATGGAAAGTTATTCAATCTCAGAAGACTGAAAGCTAAAACCAAAATTGACAGCGACACCGTCAGAGAGCTCCTGTTTGCTGATGATTGCGCTCTATACGCCAACTCAGAGGCAGACATGCAACATAATGTTTCAGCTTTCTCACATGCCTGTGCCAACTTTGGACTCAATATCAATTTGGAGAAGACTGTAGTTATGTACCAGCCAGCTCCAGGGAAAAATCACACTGTGCCGAATATCAAAGTGAATGGTCATAGTCTAAGTGTTGTATACAAATTCACCTATCTTGGCAGCACTGTGTCACAAGCTGCCACAATTGATGATGAAGTGAATGCAAGAATCTCCAAGGCCAGCGCGGCCTTTGGCAGATTGTACAAGAATGTATGGGACAGAAATGGAATAAGCCAGCAAACAAAGCTGAAAGTCTACAAAGCAGTTGTTTTATCCACACTGCTATATGCTTGTGAAACCTGTTTATCAGCGACACGCTAGGAAATTAAACCACTTCCACACAGTCTGCCTTAGGAAGCTACTGAAGATTAAATGGCAAGACAAGATCTCAGACACTGAAGTCCTAGAAAGAGCGTCCATGCCCAGTATCCACACTCTACTAATGAAGAATCAGATTTGCTGGGCTGGTCACTTGACTCAAATGCCAGATCACAGGCTCCCTAAACGATTTTTTTACTGCGAGTTGCGTTGTGGTAAACGCTCCGAAGGCGGCCAGAGGAAACGCTTTAAAGACACTCTGAAAATCTCACTGAATGCTTTTGGAATTCATCATGACACCTGGGAGACTGCAGCCAGAGACCGAAATTCATGGCGTGTATCATTACGCAAGGGTGCAGTCACTTGTGAGGCAACCAGGAATGCAAGAGCTGGGAAGAAAAGACAGAACAGAAAAACCACTGCAGAAAATCCTCCTCCAGAAACGTCAAGCATTCTTTGTCCCCATTGTCAAAGAACATTTCGAGCCAAAATAGGCCTTATCAGCCATCTTAGAACTCACGGCTCCATACCTTCAACCCCACTGGATGAAATGAATGGTTATCATCATTCTTGATGGACAAACAACACACACAACACTACTTGACCATTGTGGCCATACATCATTAACCCTACCAGACCTGAAGCCCTAACCCTAACTGTCCCCTATACCTGGGCTCCTGAGCATTAAAGAGAAAAAACTAACATGATATAGATAAATGTTATGATGTAACTTGGAGACATTGTAGAAAATAGGTCTATCTTTCATCTAGTGCCGATATTCCACCTTTGTGTGCCAATCCAGTCTGAATAAACCAAAGTATCGATCACCTGTTGGACTGTGAAAAGCCTAGACCTACTTCGCTTTCTTTTTGAAGTGCTTGGTTCATCAAACGCTCGTTTCATTGTGAATTTTCATAAATTTTTCGCATTAATCCACACAAAGTCAATTCAAACCTATGGGGGCAGACATTTGCAATGGCTAAACATGAGTTTTGACCACGATTGGTTGGTTATTTTTAGTTTGTGACACATATTTATCACGAAATAGGCAAAATGCCGAAAATTAGGGACAGCAGTATAGCGGCAGATTCGGAAATTTCTGAAAATCGGTACAGCGGTCTGATAGGGTTAAGCCTGGCAAGAACAAAGGCTACATAACAAATGTAACACAGCCATCCATGTATATACCTGCTTCCCTCTTAGCTCAATCTGGAAGTTCTTGGCAGACTCCTGTGTCACCCGCCCACCAAAGTCCAGCTGATAAACCTGGCTGGTCTCATTCCACAGTGGGGCCTTGTTGTGCATGGTGAATGTTCTAGTTTGTTCAAGGCGTGAGCAGGGGTCGTACAGTCGATGCCTCGTCTGAACATTATCAAAAACAAGATGAATTTCAGTTAGTTAATAAGTGAAGCTTTGACTCACCATACACAAAACAAGGGAGCTGCAGTGATGTAGTGGCTAGACACTCGTTTGCCATGACCTAGAATATGTGAAGGATGATATAAACTACTTCATGCCCCAGTAGTAATATCTGGCATGGGACCAGCTTTACAAAGAAATGTCAAGATTTTCTACACTGATATAGTTGACAGCTGGCCATCCGTCAACATTTGCTACTTGTGTATTCAACATGGACTCTGACTCTTGTGTAACTGTAAAAGTGGACAGGCGCGCTAGCGAATCAGACAGCGAATCTGACAACAAATTGTGCTAGTAATGACATGAGCAAGGTCAGACGTGGGTAAGAGACCTACAAGATGTGATGGAGCTATCGTATCCCAGACCTGTAGCGGGTAAAAGCCTTGGGACAATTCATTGTTTGTTTGTGAGCAGTAAGGGGACTCAGTTAATGCATACAGATAAAACTACTAAGGAAAAAGAAATATATGTTAATGAGGAAAAATTGGAGGTGGTGGAAAATTTTGAATATCTTGGGTCATTGATTACCAACAACGGTGACACAATGAAAGAAATTAAACGACGACTCAATTGCTCCTTGAAGACTAAAACAACTGAATAAATTATTGAGGGGGACAGACAGAACTACAAAAATTAGATTATTAAGAGCATGCATATTTCCCATTGCAACATACGCCTGTGAGACCTGGACACTTACTAAACAAGCTGAACAGCGCATAAATGCATTTGAATATAAATGTTATAGACGAGTTCTAAGAATATCTTGGGTAAAGAAAAGAACAAATGCATCCATACTTCAAGAGCTGAATACTGAAGAAGGTTGGCTATTAAAGATGATAAAACAAAGAAAACTGAAATATTTTGGTCACTTGAAACGCCACGGAAGTTTGGAGAGAACAATAATGGAGGGGTAAATGCCTGGGAAGAGAGGAAGAGGAAGGCCAAAGAGAAGATGGGTGCAGGATGTGGCGGATGATCTCCAGATGGGTGTATCGAATGTGGGACATCTTGCTTATGACGGAGAGGTTTTCCAGAAGGTTATTATGGGAGCGAGGTTCTGCAAAGGACATGCTACTGAATGAATGAATGAAGGGGACTCAAATGTTACAATGGCTGGGCTGAAGGCTCGTTGTGTCTGTCTCAGACTCAGAAAGTACTGAGTTCAATCTCAGCAGACACTGGACATTTTCCAAGAACCTTTGGTACCTAATGATATCACATATCCCCCTATCTCTCGAGTAGTGGGATGGAAACCTATCCTTCTCAGATTAGGATGAAAAACTGGAAGTGCTGTGTGCAAGTTGTGCACATTTACAATCCCATGGCAATTTACAACAGTAAAGAGTAGGTTGTAATGACACTGCCCTGGCAAACATTGTTAGGAACAAAAACTTACCCAAGGGTAGATGAAACTGTTACCTCAGATGAAATCAGTCTAGAGCAGTGGTTCTCAACCTTTTCTGGCCCATGCACCCCTTTACCATATGTTCAGAATGTCATTCCCCCCCCCCTCCCCTTTTCGAATTTCCTCCCTATAAATACCCCCCCCCCCCACCCTTACACAATCTACATAACATAAATACCATACATAAAAATGGAAGCTAAATTTAATAACACATACTAGAACAAGTCTAGACATCTACATAAAATGTGATTTGCGGGCCTACTTATGTTATAAAACAAATTTTATTAGGGCGAGAAGTACAGAACCATAAAATTTTGAGGGAAAAACAATATTAAGTAACTGGTTCTTGTATTAATGCGATCTTTAAATAATCTTAATTCCCCCCCCCCCCCCCCCCACAACCATAAAATTCCCCACTGGTTGAGAACCACTGGTCTAGAGGAAGCAAACCGAACACAAATGCTTGCTGAAGTCAAACTCACTAACTAGTTGACACATTCCCCCACTAGCTAGTTGTGACACATATCCCCACTAACTAGTTGTGACACATTCCCCCACTAACTAGTTGTGACACATTTCCTTACTAACTAGTTGTGACACATTTCCCCACTAACTAGTTGTGACACATTTCCCCACTAACTAGTTGTGACACATTTCCCCACTAACTAGTTGTGACACATTTCCCCACTAACTAGTTGTGACACATTCCCCCACTAACTAGTTGTGACACATTTCCTTACTAACTAGTTGTGACACATTTCCCCACTAACTAGTTGTGACACATTTCCCCACTAACTAGTTGTGACACATTTCCCCACTAATTAGTTGTGGCACATTCCCCCACTAACTAGTTGTGACACATTCCCCCACTAACTAGTTGTGACACATTCCCCCACTAACTAGTTGTGACTCATCCCCCACTAACTAGTTGTGACACATTCCCCTGGAAAGAGGAGTGAAGAAGCGGAAGACTTGTCCTAAAGACCCCAAAGAGCCAGTGGTTGTGTAACTACCAGGAGCATCTCCCAAGTGGGACTGGTCAAGGGGTAGGAACTAGAGAAGGTGAGACATGCAAAATCATCATCATGATGTGACTTGCCAGCTGGTGTAGGCGTTCATGACTTCCCACCAGTCTCAGTCTTTGGTCCTCCGAATCAACTCTGCTGATGATATTCCTCCATGCCACCGTCTCAGTCCATCCAGCATCATTTATCATTCTGCCTCGTTTCCCACTGATCTTTCCAGTTGTCCTGATATTCCCCAATGCCTCCTATCTCATCATGTGACCAAAGAAAGCTGTTTCTCTCATTATTAAAGTTGTATATAATGTTCTAGTTTCATTCGCCTCTTCCAAGAAATCATTGTTAGCTACTCTGGCAGCCCAAGGTATTTGCAAAATTCATTTAAGAAACCACATTTCTGTTGTTTCCAAGCTTTTCCAAACTTTTTTCATTAACATTCCATAATTTTCTACCATACAACAAAACAAGGTCTATACAATATTTCAGCACTCTCTTACATTCAGTGACAGTGCAAAATTCGTGGTGTACATCATTACGCAAAGGTGCAGTCACTTATGAAGCAACCAGGACTGCAAGAGCTGTGAAGAAAAGGCTGGACAGAAAAACCATTGCAGGAGATCCTCCTCCTGGAACGTCAAGCATTCTTTGCCCACACTGTCAAAGAACATTTTGAGCCAAAATAGGCCTTATAAGCCATCTTAGAACTCACGGCTCCATACTTTCACCCCTACTGGATGAAATGAATGATCATCATCATTCTTGATGAACAACAAGATACTTTTCATTTTCTGGAATGCAGCTTTTGTTTGCCATAACCTACTCTTAATCTCTGTTGTGCATTTTCCACCTGTTGTTATAACTGCCCTTGGGTATCCAACTTGGTTAAGCATTTTCCCTTCTACTGACCAATGGTATGGACAATGGGGTTTGCTGCTACCAAGCTTATATTGGAGTGTGACAAACACACAAACTACAACCAAGAAGCTCGACGGATACAGGCGGACATTTTGACCAAAGACTTCATCAACGGAATGACAAGAACAAAATGATTTAAAATATATCAATGAACAACACAAATGTGTGCTTTCCAAGGCGCTGATATGGTATCAGAAAGTGTAAACTGAATGTGGCAAATGCAAGCCTAGTGTCTTGTAGGTAGTCAGGAGACAGTTGAAGGCTGGGAACTAAGTGAAGTGAGATACGTAAGCCTGCTGACTTGCAGGTAGACAGCAGACAGTCAAAAGCTTGGGGAGACAGGAGACAGCCGAAGGCTGGGAACTAGGTGAAGTGAGACATGCAAACCTGCCGACTTGTAGGTAGACAGCGGACAGTCAAAAGCTTGGGGAGACAGTCGAAGGCAGAGAGACAGGACAGTTGAAGGCTTGGGGAGACAGGGGACAGTCAAAGGCCTTGGGTGACAGGGTAATGTCGAAGGCTTGAGGAGACAGGAGACAGTTGAAGGCTCAGAGAGACAGTCAAAGGCTCGGGGAGACAGCCAAAGGCTTGGGGAGACAGGGGACAGTCAAAGACTAGGGGAGACAGGAGACTGTCGAAGGCTCGGGGAGACAAGCCTGACAGAAATGCCTGTAGAATGTCCTCAGCTACAGGCTTGAAGAAACAGTGCAAGGTAACTTGTTGTACTATGACACACAATGGCTATAACTTCTTCTTATTCTGCGATCATAACAACACCAACAATATCACAATAGCAACAACACAAATGACAACAGCAGTAACAACACCAAGAACATCAATAACAACAACAACACCAATAACAAACAACACACAACAATAACAACACCAAAAATAAGAACAATACCACAATAACAACACAAATTCCTACAATAACAACACTAAAAACAACAACACCAACACCCATAACAATAACATCAATATCAACAATACCAATAACACCAACACCGATAACAATAACACCAATAACAACAACACCAATAACAACCTCAACCAAAAGGACTTGGACACCAGTGAATCCACATAATTGTCTAGAATGAGAGACTTGGGAGTCAGAACTGGTACGACCAGACACAAACAGTGCATCGGGAGAATGAGGAGTCTCGTCAACCAACACAGAACTGGCACAATCAGCTGCACAACGCTGATGTTTATGTTGGGGCAACATCTTATGGACATGCCAGGAGTGCAAGGAATGATACTCCAACAGGTAACTAACTAACTAAATGACCGACTGAATAACTAAGCAACAATAAAAGCAAACAACAACAACCTGATGACAATACCTTCTGTTTTAACTGGGACTTCTGAAACACCTCCAAAGACTCATACTTATTCAACCCATGATCATCTACTCCAAAAAAATCAGGAGGAGGAGGCAAAACATCACGACTCTTGCGCCCCAGCAAGGGACTTAAATGTTTACATCGGCCTTTGAGTATCTCCTCATGAAGAGTATGTGTGTTTGGAGTCTGCTTGGCTCCGAAGCGTATGGGGGAGGATGGCAAAGAGGCACTAGTCTGCTGGATTTCATTATCATGCAGATGGTTGCTCAGCAAGTTGTCATTGCGTACAAAGTGCGATATCGTCGGCTGTTCATCAGAGGTTTCAGAAATATCTTTTTCCGAAGATGAATATTCCTCATCATCGTCCTTGAGGTCTGGGTTTTTCATGATAAAGCCAGGCATGGATCTGAAGTTGTGGACTGAGTTCTGCATGGAAGGATCCTCTGAAAGGATCAGATTCAGCTTGTCAAAAGAAGAAAGATCCCTTGGCAGTCGTGAAGATGATTGATGTGAATGATCTGAACAAGCATCTGTTGGCTGATCGTATGGATGCGTTTCGCTGGTATCTTTCCGATATCCAAAGTTTGTACTGGCTGATGAAATCTGCTGGCTAGGTTGCGGACACTGATGCCGGGGCTTTGATGTGTGTAGTCCAGCATCCAACCGTGGCAAAACTTGATCAGATGAAGCTGAATCGCTTGCGATTGGCAGTTCTGCACATGAAGTGATATTAGATGTCCCAGCAGCTCGCTCAGAGAGACATTTGCTGCAGACTGTCCCAAAGCCAGGCAACGGATCCTTATTCAAGACTTGCCTCTGTGGTAATACTGGACATGATGCTTCTAGATGACATTCTGAAAGTGATGATCTGAGCAGTGTTTGTGAAGACGATAACTCACACTCGGCAGAACTGTCTATCGTTTCAATATGAGAGAGCCTCCTGTCATCTGCCGGCCTGGACTCATGTGGCGCACTCGCTCGGAAGTGATCAGAATGTGCAGCTGTGTTGTTATGAGCAATCTGATTGGAATGTGGCAGTGAGCTGACACAGAAAGGACTAGAAGCCACGTCTATACCTGAAGCAGTCTGGATTGGCAGGCATGATGGGCAGTTACTAGGTGAGATAGGGGTGCCTGTGTCCACAATGTTTTGTTGTGCCAGATATAACCTAAAACAAACATGTCCAGAATATTAGACAAACAATGTTGACGTAATCAAGTAGGTCAAGGACCCTTTTATACAGCCTGAGACTGCTGGCAGGGTACATGGTGCCAGCCCCATATTGTATAGACCAATCAGCACTTGACGGGTATTGCAGTCAACATCACGCTGACCCCCTCAGCTTCCCACGGCACTTCCTGATGCCCATTACAGGTTTGGCTGACATGGGAAGCCAATTTTTACAAATCTGCTTTGATATAGATTTGATCCCATAACCCTTGGTGCCTGCAGGTGAGCATCTAGCCACTGACCCAGCCTAAAAATGGGCACCAAGAAATGTTCTGGGAAGTAAAAGTGACTCCATCACCCATCAAGTTCTGCTTGATCTAGAGAAATATGGGACTAGCACCAAGCACCCAATGTGGAAAAGGATCCTTTACTTTGTACTACAGCCCCTAGAGGTTGGATATTTGTCTGTCTTAACTGGTTGTTACATTAACCCAGCCTGATTTCGTTATTATATTAACTCATGCTGTCTTAGAGACAAGCCTGGAAAGATCAGGGGTAGAAGAGACCAAGAGAACCTTAGCTGGCTGGCCTCAGAGTGTGGCATTGAGGAATATCAACAGGCAGAGGCAGACAAGAGAAACTATGCTGGCTGACCTCAGATGGTGGCATGGAGGAATATCAACAGGCAGAGGCAGACCAAGAGAAACTATGCTGGCTGACCTCAGACTGGCATTGAGGAATATCAACAGGCAGAGGCAGACCAAGAGAAAATATGCTGGCTGACCTCAGACTGGCATTGAGGAATATCAACAGGCAGAGGCAGACCAAGAGAAACTATGCTGGCTGACCTCAGATGGTGGCATGGAGGAATATCAACAGGCAGAGGCAGACCAAGAGAAACTATGCTGGCTGACCTCAGATGGTGGCATGGAGGAATATCAACAGACAGAGGCAGACCAAGAGAAACTATGCTGGCTGACCTCAGATGGTGGCATAGAGGAATATCAACAGGCAGAGGCAGACCAAGACAAACTATGCTGGCTGACCTCAGATGGTGGCATGGAGGAATATCAACAGGCAGAGGCAGACCAAGAGAAACTATGCTGTCTGGCTGGCCTCGGATGGTGGCATGGAGGAATATCAACAGGATTGCCCCAGAACATCACGGACTGAGTTCAGTGGAGAGACAAGCACACTGATGCCATGTGGCAAGGCACATGGTGATGATAATGGAGATATTGTCTCCGATAACTGTTGTTTCAACACATCATATCAGAGTCATTGCATGAGCTCCTTCTGCCCCACAGTCTGAATTTTAACTCTTTGCCCAGACAGAATAGCCAATCACACATAACATGCTAAATGGTATTCATAAAGAATAGCCAATCACACATGACATGCTAACTGGTAGACATGAAGAATAGCCAATCAGACGTAACATGCTAATTGGTAGACATGAAGAATAACCAAACAAACATGACATGCTAATTAGCACACATGAAGAATAGCCAACCACACATGACATGCTAATTGGTAGACATGAAGAATAGCCAATCAGACATGACATGTTGATTGGTACACATGAAGAATAGCCAATCACACATGGTATATTGATTGGATAGACATGAAGAATAGCCAATCACACTTGACATACTAATTGGTACTCAAGAAGAACAGCCAATTACACATAACATGCTAATTGGTACTCATGAAGAACAGCCAACCAAACATGACATGCTAAGTGGTACTCATAAAAAATAGCCAATCACACATGACATGCTAAATGGAACATAAAAAGAATAGCCATTCACATAGTGCAATGCAGAATAAAGAGTTCATGAAATAGAACCTGAAATGAATTGAATGGAGGATGTCACAGACAGGCAGGCAGACAGAGAGAGAGAAAGAGAGAGAGAGAAAGAGAGAGAGAGAGAGAGAGTGAGAAAGAGAGAGAGAGAGAGAAAGAGAGAGAGAGAGAAAGAAAGAGAGAGAGAGAGAAAGAAAGAGAGAGAGAGAGAAAGAAAGAGAGAGAGAGAGAAAGAAAGAGAGAGAGAGAGAAAGAAAGAGAGAGAGAGAGAAAGAAAGAGAGAGAGAGAGAAAGAAAGAGAGAGAGAGAAAGAAAGAGAGAGAGAGAAAGAGAGAGAAAGAGAAGAGAGAGAAAGAGAAGAGAGAGAGAGAGAGAGAGAGAGAGAGAGAGAGAGAGAGAGAGAGAGAGAGAGAGAGAGAGAGAGAGAGAGAGAGAGAATACCTTCTGTGCAAGTCCAAAGAGTTGGGTGCAGTAGGACTACAATCTGCCACCAGATTATTCTCCAGTGGGGTCGAGGAGGCATCTGTGACCCCATCCTCTAACAGCTTAGTGACTGGAGAAGCTGGATCTGCCCACCTGGGTCCCTCACCCTTGACCGTGTCCACCACCAACGGAATTGTAACACTGCATGTGCTGGTAGCGCAGCTGCCAGTACAAAGCTGTGATAATGCTGCATGGTCTTTGAACAAAGTGGAAGAAATTGGCTCCTCACTCTTCCACGCACCTTCAACACTAACTGTTCCCTTCTCCATGCAGCTACCAGGATCTGCCCACTTAAATGCGGTTTCTGGTTTCTTACTGCCGACCGTCACAGGTGGACTCTGAGGGATGGTTATGACCCTATTTGTAGTGACCATGTGAGTCACGGCCCCAACAGAGTTTGAATACTGGAAGCTACTGCAATAGTTAGTTTTAGATAATGCTGCGTTCTTGTTACTGCTAGTCCTGTGCAATTTGGGGCTGCTGTTTGGAATGTTTCTGCAGCTGTCACTAGCAACCCCCGATGTGATATGATGTTTGTCTGATTCAGCCTTGGGTCGAGCTCCGTGTCCGAGTCGGGTGTTGATGGTATCCTGTCGGATGTCACTGCTGACACCTTCTTGTTTGATGGCAGAGGCATTGTGGGTGAGGGAGTTCCAGACAGGCGACAGAGAGCGTGAGCGTACAGTTCCAGAGGAGCCGTGCTTGCCTCCCAGATAGCCAGGATCCCCGTTTGTGGGGTCACAAAGTTCCGTCAGTGGGGTCTCCATGCTGGCGGACCTGACGTGGGGAGGTGAATGTAAATTATATATATATCAATAACAAGCTAGGGAAGTGTACAATATGCAAGTACAACAAAGATATGTGGAAGATGAGGACATGGGATCACGAGAAGTGAGATAAAGAGATGACAAAAAGGTATAATAATAATAATAATAATAATAATAAGTCTTTATTTTCAAAAGGTTAAGAATTGGGCACGCAGGCCCGTCTGACATTCTGCCCTTCTTCTCTATTTCCTCTCATACATTCTTTCATTCAACATCACTTATGAAGCAACTTTTGACAACAAAAGAACATTAAAACGCATGAAAAATAATCAATAACAAATGACTCACTGAAGCAGTGTTTAACATGGGCATTATAAATACCTAAGGAGGGTGTAACGTGCCATACATAAGGGAATGTTTTTTGGCTAGTTGTCGTTTGAGATAAGTTACCATTATTGTCTTTTTTGTGTTGTTTGTTATGGGGGCATGTAGTCTGTACTAAGGTAGTGTTCAAACAGGTTGCGAATGTATGTATCATGATTGGTGGTGTCTTTGATTTCTTGTGGAAGATTGTTCCACAACTGAGCGGCAGAGTATGCTAAGCTTGTTTTATATAAGTCTATCCTAGGTTTAGGGACATGAAGTATATTTAGTCGTTCGCTATGTCTAGCGTTATATTTAAACAATGGCCAAAGGTAGCTTGGAGCATTTTGAAATAGGATTTTGTGAATTAGTTTGGTTTTATTAAAAAGCAGGCGCTTGTGGAGTGGCAGTAACCGGAGACGTTTATATAGGTTAGAATTGTCGGTAAGCTTTTCACCATTAATTAAACGCACTGCCCTTTTCTGGAGTGAATATAGGCGTTTTGTTATTGATTTGGAGCATCCATCCCAGACTGTGGAGCAGTAATCAATATGTGTTTGTATATGAGAAGTTTAGAATATCTTTCTTGTGTTTTCGTCAAGGAAATTTTTAATTTTGGCAAGTTGGTATACTTTTTTGGCTATTTGTTTAACTAGAGCATGAACATGTGAGTTCAAAGTTAGATTTTGATCTATGATAACACCCAGTGTCTTGTGCTCGGTGACACTTTCTACAGGCGTGCTGCCAATGTGCAGCTGAAGAGTTCTCTGCGAGTTTAGAGTGTGAAGTCTTTGCCTGGTTCCTATTAACATAGACTTTGTTTTAGTAATGTTAATTTGCATGCGGTTTGCATGACTCCAGTTAACTACACTATTTATTTCCTGTTGCAAGGATAATTCTAGCACATTACGATCAACAGCGTTTGTATATACTGTGCAGTCATCAGCAAATAGATCGCAGGACGACGACAGATTTAATGGAAGATCATTTATATAAATGGCAAATAATAGAGGGCCAAGAATAGACCCCTGAGGTACTCCAATATTAATGGTAATGGCTTGAGATAAAACTTTATTGTGTGATACTACTTGCTTTCTGTCTAATAAGAATGATTTTATTAATGTCACTATATTAAAACTTACTTTCATTGTTTCTAGTTTTTTAATTAGAATAGTATGATCTATCATATCGAATGCTTTCCTAAAGTCTATAAACACCGCTCCACATAGAGTATTGTTGTTAATATTTTGATGCCAGTTTTCTATCATGTTTGTTAGTGCCGTATGGCAAGAATATTTTGGCCGAAATCCTGACTGACTGTCAACTATCAGTTTATGGCGAACTAAGTGATCTAGTGTTGTTTTGTGGATGTGCTTTTCTAGCGGTTTGGATAATGAGGATAATATGGAAATTGGTCTATAATTACTCATGAGACGATCGTCTAGAGGACCAGCTTTTAAATGAGGATACACTTTAGCGATTTTAAAGGCTGATGGGAAGTGACCTCTGGTTAGACATTGATTATATATAAAAGTTAGTGACTCGCAGATCGCCGGTGCAGCATGTCGAAGGATCCGACTACTAATTCCATCTAGTCCTGATGAGTTATTGTTTTTTAGATTACGGAGATGAGTAAATACTTCAGTTGTCGTCATTAGCGGTATGTTGGAGGAAATGTGTCCATAGCATTTGTTCTCACAGAATGATGATAATAAAGATATGTCATGAGGCGCATCTGGTATTGCAGCCTTCAGTTGGTTTATGTCGGACTGAAAGTATCTATTGAATTGATCACATGTAACCTGATTTGATGGTAATGATTGTGATGATTTGTGTTTGTTTGTCAAGGTATTAATTGCTTTCCATATATCTTTAGTGTTGGTTTTATCTATTACTATGTTCTTAAAATAGTTTTTCTTTTCCTTCCGAATAACATATTGAACTTTGTTTCTCAGACTACGGTACATAGTTAGATCTCTATTTTTGTGAGCCCTGTCGCGATCTCTCATAAGTTCAACTACCTCCTGTGTGATCCACGGGGGCTTTGTGTGATGTTTAACATGAACTTCCTTAAATGGAACATGTTTATCAAATATACTTAGAAAGGTCTTTAGCCAGTGGTCCAGAGCATCGTCTGGGTCAGGAAGCTGGTAAACATAATCTAGAGATGAGTTGACCAAATCTTGTAAGAAGACGTCTCGATTGAAATTTTTGTAATTTCTATATTTTATGCTTATATGTTTGTGTTTGGGAGTTTTGGTGCCCCTTTTCGACCACGTGCAACATACTGGATAGTGATCGCTCATTGCATTGATAGGTACACTACATTCTGTGATGTTATCAGCACACGTAGTATAAATATGATCTATAAGTGTTGCAGATGATTTAGTGATTCTAGTGGCTTGTTTGACTAACTGTTGGAAATTATATGACTCTATTATGTTTTCCCATGTTTTGTTTGATTTGTTAGCGTCTATGTTGAAGTCACCTAGCAATATTATTTCCCTAGCATTACTAAAGACTACATCCATCATAGTGGTGAATTTTTCATACCAGATATTTCCTGCACTGGGGTTTCGATAAAGATAGCCAACTACTAGCGGTATGCAATTTTGAAGTTTAACCTCTATCCATACACACTCAATCTCACAGGTTTCAAAGTCTAGCCTGCGGTGGGCGTTAAGCGAGTTGGAAATATAAACTGCAATACCCGTCTCTTGTTTCTGATAGGGATCTCTTCTAATGGTTTTAAAACCTCTGATAGCGATGTCATCATCTGAGATGTTGCCATTTAATCGACTTTCGCTAACGCCAAACATGTGAAAATTTTGATTAAGTATAAGTGATAGTTCGGGCAGCTTCCCTAATAGATGGCATATGTTTACATGCCCGATTCTGAGCCCATTATTCCTGAGCCAGTGTTCGTACTTATTAGACATTTCAACAATGCATAATCACAAGTTTAAAAGCAAAACACACACACACAAAGTGAATACAACTTACGTCCCTTATTACAAAAACACACTCTAAAGTACAGAGAAACAGTAATATCTCTGTAAATATATAAAAATACGTACACAGATCCGTAAGGAAGAGCAGTGAAGACCCCCTCACTCACCGTGAAAACACAATTAGAATTATTATAAAAGCTATACAGCTAAGTACTATCAATTAATATAAAGTCAAAACCAGTCAATGTTTGTAATAACTTATAACCTAATACGTTACTAGATCAAGTTATAACCAAATATGCAGATAAATGTTTAAGGAGAGGCTCTTTCTTGTACCGAGATCCGGTGTAGCTTTGTCCTAAGTTGCTAGTAAATACCAGGTTGTGTTGGTTGTTGGTATAGCGACATTATAAGTGCTTGACGAAGTGTAGCTGGGCTATACCGTGTGAGGTGCAACCATTCTGGATTACAATTAAATGGGTACTGATGATGTCTCATGGGTATGTAATGACTACCAACTAGAGCCTCTGGTTGGTGGCTAACAGGAGGTTGTGCTGGCACGTCGTTGTTGCTGAGAGTCAGATCCTTTCTGGGGAGAATAGGAATCATATCTTCGTAATTATTACCCTCCTGTGTGAAAGACGACGTATTTAACGGACTTGGTGTTGTGGTAGTGTCCCGTCTGGCTTGGATTTCAGGTGCAGTGGTTATGAGTGGTCTGCACACTTCTGTCCTATTGGTACTTGATGTGACGGGAGTATGTCGTCTGGCTTGAGTTTCAGGAGTAGCTAAAAGTGTCCGGCACCAACAACAACGAGACAAATTATACCAACACCAACGACACCAACATCAACGAGACAAATTATACCAATACCAACATCAATGACACCAATACCAATGGCACCAATACCAACACCAATGACACCAACATCAACGAGACAAATTATACCAATACCAACATCAATGACACCAATACCAATGGCACCAATACCAACAACAACGACACCAACATCAACGAGACAAATTATATCAATACCAACATCAATGACACCAATACCAATGGCACCAATACCAACACCAATGACACCAACATCAACGACACCAATACCAATGGCACCAATACCAACATCAATGACACCAACATCAATGACACCAATACCAATGGCACCAATACCAACATCAATGACACCAATACCAATGGCACTAATACCAACATCAATGACACCAACATCAACGAGACAAATTATACCAATACCAACATCAATGACACCAATACCAATGGCACCAATACCAACACCAATGACACCAATACCAATGGCACCAATACCAACATCAATGACACCAATACCAATGGCACCAATACCAACAACAACGAGACAAATTATACCAATACCAACATCAATGACACCAATACCAATGGCACCAATACCAACACCAATGACATCAATACCAACATCAATGACACCAATACCAATGGTACCAATACCAACACCAATGACACCAACATCAACGAGACAAATTATACCAATACCAACATCAATGACACCAATACCAATGGCACCAATACCAACAACAACGACACCAACATCAACGAGGCAAATTATACCAATACCAACATCAATGACACCAATACCAATGGCACCAATACCAACACCAATGACACCAACATCAATGACACCAATACCAACATCAATGACACCAATACCAACATCAATGACACCAATACCAATGGCACCAATACCAACATCAATGACACCAACATCAATGACACCAATACCAACATCAATGACACCAATACCAATGGCACCAATACCAACATCAATGACACCAATACCAACATCAATGACACCAATACCAATGGCACCAATACCAACACCAATGACACCAACATCAATGACACCAATACCAACATCAATGACACCAATACCAACATCAATGACACCAATACCAATGGCACCAATACCAACAACAACGACACCAACATCAACGAGACAAATTATACTAATACCAACATCAATGACACCAATACCAATGGCACGAATACCAACACCAATGACACCAACATCAATGACACCAATACCAACATCAATGACACCAATACCAACATCAATGACACCAATACCAATGGCACCAATACCAACAACAACGACACCAACATCAACGAGACAAATTATACTAATACCAACATCAATGACACCAATACCAATGGCACGAATACCAACACCAATGACACCAATACCAATGGCACCAATACCAACATCAATGACACCAATACCAATGGCACCAATACCAACATCAATGACACCAATACCAATGGCACCAATACCAACATCAATGACACCAACATCAATGAGACAAATTATACCAATACCAACATCAATGACACCAATACCAATGGCACCAATACCAACACCAATGACACCAATACCAATGGCACCAATACCAACACCAATGACACCAATACCAATGGCACCAATACCAACATCAATGACACCAATACCAATGGCACCAATACTAACACCAATGACACCAATACCAACATCAATGACACCAATACCAATGGCACCAATACCAACACCAATGACACCAATACCAACATCAATGACACCAATACCAACATCAATGACACCAATACCAATGGCACCAATACCAACATCAATGACACCAATACCAATGGCACCAATACCAACATCAATGACACCAACATCAATGAGACAAATTATACCAATACCAACATCAATGACACCAATACCAATGGCACCAATACCAACACCAATGACACCAATACCAATGGCACCAATACCAACATCAATGACACCAATACCAACAACAACGAGACAAATTATACCAATACCAACATCAATGACACCAATACCAATGACACCAATACCAACATCAATGACACCAATACCAATGACACCAATACCAACATCAATGACACCAATACCAATGGCACCAATACCAACATCAATGACACCAATACCAATGGCACCAATACCAACATCAATGACACCAATACCAATGGCACCAATACCAACATCAATGACACCAACATCAACGAGACAAATTATACCAATACCAACATCAATGACACCAATACCAATGGCACCAATACCAACACCAATGGCATCAATACCAACAACAACGACACCACATCAACGAGACAAATTATACCAATACCAACATCAATGACACCAATACCAATGGCACCAATACCAACACCAATGACACCAACATCAACGAGACAAATTATACCAATACCAACATCAATGACACCAATACCAACACCAATGACACCAACATCAATGAGACAAATTATACCAATACCAACATCAATGACACCAATACCAATGGCACCAATACCAACACCAATACCAACATCAATGACACCAATACCAATGGCACCAATACCAACACCAATGACACCAATACCAACAACAACGACACCACATCAACGAGACAAATTATACCAATACCAACATCAATGACACCACACCAACAAGACAAATTATACCAATACCAACACCAATGACACCAACATCAATGAGACAAATTATACCATACCAACATCAATGACACCAATACCAATGACACCAATACCAATGGCACCAATACCAACACCAATGACACCAATACCAACACCAATGACACCACATCAACGAGACAAATTATACCAATACCAACATCAATGACACCAATACCAATGGCACCAATACCAACACCAATGACACCAATACCAACATCAATGACACCAATACAAATGGCACCAATACCAACACCAATGACACCAACATCAACAAGACAAATTATACCAATACCAACATCAATGAAACCAACACCAACGACACCAACACCAAGAACAATTACACCAACACCAGCGATACCAACACCAAGGACAACAACATCAACGAGACAAATTATACCAATACCAATGAAACCAACACCAACAACAACAACATCAACGAGACAAATTATACCAACACCAATGAAACCAACACCAACACCATGAACAATGACACCAACAGGCTAGTGTCTGCCCATGATGTCCAGGCTAGTGTCTGCCCATGATGTCCAGGCTAATGTCTGCCCATGATGTCACACAGACTAGTGTCTGGCCAGGATGTCCCACAGTCTAGTGTCTGCCTAGGATGTCTCACGTGAAGGGGAAGAGAGGTCATATTCAATATCAACTTTGACCCACCCTGGCAGCCCTGCATTACACAGTCATGGGACATAGTGAAATACAGATATAAAGAAAGATATAAGTCAATTACAGCAAAGTGCTGACTAATGGGCAGCTTAGGAAGAGAACAATACAGAGTCCACTAAACCAAAAGGTGAGGGAAACAAGCTGGCAGTGGACAGGACGTACATTGAAAAAACCTCATGATAGCATAACTAGCAAGGCCTTCCACTGGAACCCACAGGGAACATGAAAGTCAGTAGGTCAAGTCAAGGACCCTTTTAAGGCTCACTGGTTAAATGGTGGCAAAACCATATTTGTACGAGGGTAAGTTAATAAGTAAGTCACACATTACTGTAGAAAAATAACTATGATAACAACTTAAAACCAGTTTATTTTATACATACATTGTCCCTTTATTTCTCAACATAATTTCCACCAACATTGATGCACTTATCCCCTAATTTTATCAGTCCTCCCTCACTGGCTGCATAGAATTGCGTGCTCTGTTTTCTAAACCACGTTTTCACTTCACATTCAACTTCGGCGTCACTTGCGAAATGTCTCCAGCCAAGGTGGGTTTTTGGTGGACTTAGCACCTAGCGATTTCCTGTAAAATGGTGCATAGCTGGGTTGAAAAAGTTATGGGGCGAGTCAATAAGTAAATCACACAGTTCTGTGGGATGGCTGGTAAATGAAAACATAGCACACAGTTCTATGCAGCCGGTTTGAGAGGACTGATAATACGAAGGGATAAGTGCATCAATGTTGGTGGAAATTATGTTGAGAAATTAAGGGACAATGTATGTATAAAAATAAACTGGTTTCAAGTTTTTATCATATTTAGTTATTTTTCTACAGGCATTTGTGACATACTTATTAACTTACCCTCGTATACACCAATTAGCTTTGGTGGGTGATGTGATCAGTATCATACTGGCCACCTTTACTTCCAAATATATTTCCTGGTTCCAATTTTTTCCTGGGTCAACCTGGCAGCCCTGGTCAATGATAAAACTCTGCCCCAATGCAGAATCGAACCCATGTTCAACGGGCCAACAGGCCAATATCTAGCCACTACGCTGCCGTGGCTTCCCAAAAGAAATAGAGGGTGACCTAAAAACACATGGAGGCGTGAATTAGAAACAGAGATAAACAACATGGGGAGAAGATGGAGCGATCTGCAGGAGATAGCAAAATTAGGATGGCTGGACGTGAGCTGTTAGGATTATGCTAGAACCTGGTATGTAGGGCAGCAGAAGAAGAAGACAGCAGAGTGGACAGTTTCACAAAGTGTCACATGTGGGCTCTTACCTGCGGCCCCCGTCCGCTACAGAGCCTTCAAGCCTGTAACTAGGTTCATCAGCTGGAAGAGACGGAGCATCATGGACTGTGACCTCGACTGTCTTCTTCTGGCCTGTCAGATCCCCTTCACTGGTCCCTGGAAACAGAGTAGATGATTCACCTGCTGGTGTACACATGTATATACTGGATCTTTCTAGAGTATGATTAGCCTGGTTGAATAATGCACCAGGGGGAGCCTTGGTTGAGGAGTTACATTGTCCAGCTGAGGCTCTGAAGGTACTGGGTTGATCTCAGCACAGGGTCTAATGATATCACACACCCCCCTGATCTCTTGGGTAGTGAGTCAAGAACCGACATCACCGCACTCGGGGAAGTTCCCATAAGAGCTCAGTCCTCATCTTCAACAGCCAGCGGAGAGCTCAAATACTAATGGTGCCACTCCAGGAATGGAGGAAGCAGTGGAGAGACAGCGCTAGAGGCTGACATGCATACCAGGTGCTGGGCGAACCTAGCTACAAACCACAAGCTAAAACCAACATGAAAGCACCGGCAAACAGACAGTTGTGGAAAATCAGACTAGGCAACTGGAAAGACGCAAGAGAAAACCCATTCTGCAGAGCATGCCTAGAAGTCAACACCATTGAACATTACCTAATAACCTTCAGAGAGTACAATAGTGAACGAAGGGATCTAAGAGATTACTTCGTCAAAACTAAGACCCCATGACAATGAGGGAGTGCCAGCACACAAACAGCAACCCAGTAATACAGCGACTGGTCAGACAGTTCATATGCAGAACAGGGAAGACCATATAACTTTTCTACATTGTATATATTTATATGTATATTTTAGAAAAAAAAATAAAAATATATATATATATATATATATATATATATATATATATATATATATATATATATATATATATATATATATATATATATATATATAAAACCTGTTGTCCTAAGAGGGAAGAGTTCATGAACAAGGCTGACAGGGAGATCGGGTCGTCTTGTTGTTGCACCAACCCACACACCGATGATGAAAACGAAAAAGCAAATGTAGAGGAGTATAGGCCACTGACCAGGGGGAACAACTTGAGTCTTGCACTTGAACTCACTGCCTTTGCCTACATCAAGACCTTATGAGGACTGGACATGACTGGGGCCAACCTCGGGGAGGACAACACATGAAACAACTAGCACGTAGTAGTGCTAATAGGAATAAGAAATCAACAAACGAAAGACTGCGGAACCTAGTAGCCCCAACCAAGGACCGGTCTTTATCAGGATCAACATAAGATAGAAAGGAAATAACCAAGCAGCACAAGAACAACCTCATCCAACAAACAGAGCGGAACCAATAAAATCAGTATGAATCAGGACTAACAGTCCACACAATCACGGATCTCGACAATAACCACAGCTGAGGAGGCAGGTTTAACAAGACCGAATTTGGAATTTTTGTGTGTGGAAAATTGGAATGGAATTGGAATTGCAATCTGATTCTATATCTGTCTGGCTTTACCTCTGAGTGATGACTGTCGACCCGATCCTTAGACCGCCCCCAGCTGCTGCATTCAATCTAGACCATGATAGTCTATCTGTTCTTCTGTATTAATCACATTCTCCCAGAGGGCCTTCACCACATCTGCCTTACCATACATCAAATCACCCCTGAAAGATGTGGCACCAGCCAATCTGTCTGCCTGTTCAACTCAACTCAACTCATCCCAGATTTGAAAAACCCAAATTAACCCAGCCTAAGATGGGATGTCCTGGACAGAAGAGGTGGCAAGTGTGATATTGACCACATCACCCATCCAGTGCCATTCTAACTGTACAAATATGGGGCTAACACAATATACCCAACAGCGGGCGCGTTAACAAAGTTGATAGGGAACCACACTGATCATGTCACAAGCACAGTCGGACATGGCTTCCACACCTGGGCTCATCACCTGCCAAAGTGAGGGAAGCATCAGGCATCTATTCTTCCGTGCATTCAGACCCATCAAATGTGATGGAGCTGTCACATCCCAGGCTCATACAAGGCAACTGCTTCGGGACAAATTCATTATTGAATTATACCAGCAAGCCTAGCCCATTCAACCTCAAGGAAAAGTTATATTAGAGTCCCTGGCTCAGATTAATAATCCTGTGACCGAGACAGCCACAAATAGCGACTGCCCACGGTTTTACCCTCACAGGATATTAATTTGAAGGTGATTGTTGTCCAAAGGGGGTAATGACAAATTCATTAAACTCCTATACCCAATATGTCTCCTGGCATGTAGAAGGGTCTAGAAGTTTACTACTTACAAAACTCATCGCCATCATCATTGGTGTGAGGTGCCGGAGTAAAGTTTGGATCCCTGGACAACACTGGACGAGCTGGCTGTATCTCCACGATGGTGATGGTCATCTGCCTGGGCTGCAGGTGGAGCAAGGAGGTCTTGTAGACAACCTGGCCGAGGCACGCTGGCAAAGAGGAGGCAACTCCCGTGATCTGGAACTTGGTGCCCCAGATGTTTGACGTCACCTCGACTAGTCTGTTTGTCTGGTATGGAGCAAACAAAGTCACGGTTTGTCACAAACATAAAGGGTAAATAAAGATGATTCCAGCGACTGCCTTCACTGACTGTTACAGGGGCCCAGGAGGGAAGCAGAGAATAGCAACACTGTAATCTATCATGCTTGTCTTAAGAGGTGACTAAAAATGGGTTTAAAAGATCAGAGGACCGACTTCATTGTACCGTATTTTATCCTACATGGCTCGGTCTCTTTCTGCATTGCAGCCTGCTGAAAACGTCACATCAACTCTGTAGCTCCAGCAACGACTCCCAGGAGCCTCAGAGAAAACGGAACCAAATGAAGTAGCCATGAAGTGAACCCACGACCCTCGGTACAGGAGGCAGGCATCACAAAGAGATGACTAAGGAGGATTATATGAGACTCTGCCGCATCCCATCGAAAGCTTCAGCTGTGAGTTCCAACCAATGGCTTGGCTTGAGCTGGTTGACAGCCTATTCTCCTTTGGGAAATGAGAAGAAGATGAAGAAGGAGGAGGGGGAGAAGAAGGAGGGGGAGAAGAAGAAGGAGAAAGGGTAGAAGATGAAGAAAGAAGAGGAGGAGGAGGTGGAGGAGGAGGAGGAGGAGGAGGAGGAGGAGGAGGAGGAGGAGGAGGAGGAGAAGAAGAAGACTGACGAGGAGGAGTAGGAGAAGAATATGAAGAAAAAAAAAGAAGAGGAGGAGGAAGAGGCAGTCACATGGGTGTGAAGTGATAAAATATCAGATATATTAGATAACTATTATGGGTTTAGATGACCAGCCCCTGTTCTTGTAACATTTCTCTTTTCCAGGGACAAACTGCCCTTAAACACGAGCTCATCAAGTGTTCTGAAGATCTGCTACTGGTGATCCCCAGATCACTGAGTCACCTCTTCATGCCAGTTCAATGACATCCTTCTACAGGCACAGATCTGCTGCAGCTGTTCCAAGGACTCAAGTTTGTAACTGTTGCTTTGTAGTAGCTTTCCCTGGCATATGAAAGCACAAGGCACTTGAAGAGATAATATTCAATGGTTTAATAAGGATGAGAACAATGTTTGCACAGTGGTGTATTAAGAAGACTGATGTGGTTTAGATGTTACCCTGGCCCATGCAGGAAGCAAAGAATAGTAACTCTGTAATCTGTCATGAATGTCATAAGAGGCAGTCAAGTAGGGTTGGTATCAGACTGACTGCCTCATTTTGAAGACAACCATAGCTGCACAATTTAAACCAATCATGAACAAGTCTAGAAAGGGCCCGGTGTGGTTTGGTTGTGGGCCTACGCTTTATTGGGAGATGACAAGCAGACCCAGAAGAAGATGGCTATTGACTCTAGCATGTCAGGTTTGCTGTCTTAAAGAGAACATCAACAAAGATAGCTACCACCATCAACAAATAATATCAACATTAAAAAACCACCACCACCACAAACAACAACAACAACAGTCATCTGCTAGTTACCTCAGGTAAATTGTCATCAAACATGAGTTCGTCCAGTGTTCTGAAAGTCATACTTCTGTCCACCTTCTCCGCCCTGAACACCTTGTGTCTGCGACGTCGCTGCATGCGTGGGGACCCACAGCCATCAGTGTAGACGTCGGCCTCCGACTCCGAGCTGGCATCACTTTCAATTGCAGCACCTGGCTGCCCCTGCTCCACTGGTGGTGGAGATAGTCAAATAAATCAAACTTGTAAATATGTTAGATACACAACCATGCTAGCCATACAGCCAGACTTTCTATACTAGCCATACTACCATTCTAGTTATATAAACTATACTAGCCATACAGCATTGCAAGCCTTACAGCTATGCTAACCATACAGTCATGCTAGCCATACAAACTATACTAGCCATACAGACATGCTAACCATACAGTCATGCTAGCCATACAAACTATACTAGCCATACAGATATGCTAACTATACAGCAATGCTAGTCATGCAAACTATACTAGCCATACAGCATTGCTAGCCATACATATATGCTAACTATACAGCCATGCTAGTCATACAAACTATACTAGCCATAAACATGCTAACCACACAGCCATGCTAGCCATACAAACTATATTAGCCTACAGCCATACTAGCCATACAAACTATACTAGCCGTACAGCCATACTAACCATACAGCAAATCTATTCATACAAACTATTCTAGCCATACAGTATTGCTAGCCATACAGACATGCTAGTTATACAGCCAGGCTCTCTATACTAGACATACAACCATGATAGCTATATACAGTATAGTATACTAACCATATTGAATTACTAGCCATACAAAAAAATTAACCATGCAGTTATGCTAGCCATACAGCCATGCTAGCCTACAAGTCATATTAACTATACCAGCCCTTCAGCAATTCTATCAAAAAAGCATTACTAACCATACAGTCATATTAGCCGTAAAGCCGTACTATGCTAATTATACCAGTCATACATCCATGCTATAGTCATCAAATTATCTCATTTATCTCCCGGGAAGGTTAACCCGGTCAACAAATGCCCGCAGAAGTCGGATGTGTCGGCCTGACGGCGCAATAACGCAGCTCTGCTGTAAACAGGCACAACGCAGTCACATCCGGAAAAAAAAATCCGGATGAACGCAGAAGAAGAAGATCTCATTTATCCATCTCAAATTATCTCATTTATCCATCTCAAATTATCTCATTTATCCATCTCCAATTATCTCATTTATCCATCTCCAATTATCTCATTTATCCATCTCCAATTATCTCATTTATCCATCTCCAATTATCTCATTTATCCATCTCCAATTATCTCATTTATCCATCTCCAATTATCTCATTTATCCATCTCCAATTATCTCATTTATCCATCTCCAATTATCTAATTTATCCATCTCCAATTATCTCACTTATCCATCTCCAATTATCTCACTTATCTATCTCAAGTGTTCCAACCAAGAAGAATATCTTTGTAATTCTGACACACGAATAGGATACATATGTTTCTTGATGAGGATCTTCCCTTGTGATGAGGTTCTTCCCTTGTGATGTGGTTCTTCCCTTGTGATGAGGGTCTTCCCTTGTGATGAGGGCCTTCCCTTGTGATGTGCTTCTTCCCTTGTGATGAGGATCTTCCCATGTGATGTGGTTATTCCCTTGTGATGAGGGTCTTCCCTTGTGATGTGGTTCTTCCCTTGTGATGAGGGTCTTCCCTTGTGATGTAGTTCTTCCCTTATGATGAGAATCTTCCCTTGTGATGAGGATCTTCCCTTGTGATGAGGATCTTCCCTTATGATGAGAATCTTCCCTTGTGATGAGGGTCTTCCCTTGTGATGAGGATCTTCCCTTGTGATGTGGCTCTTCCCTTGTGATGTGGCTCTTCCCTTGTGATGTAGTTCTTCCCTTATGATGAGAATCTTCCCTTGTGATGAGGATCTTCCCTTGTGATGAGGATCTTCCCTTATGATGAGAATCTTCCCTTGTGATGAGGGTCTTCCCTTGTGATGAGGATCTTCCCTTGTGATGTGGCTCTTCCCTTGTGATGTGGCTCTTCCCTTGTGACGAGGTTCTTCCCTTGTGATGAGGGTCTTCCCTTGTGATGAGGTTCTTCCCTTGTGGTGAGGGCCTTCCTTTGTGATGAGGGTCTTCCTTTGTCCTGTGGGCCCTCCCTTCTTCTGCCACTGAAGCCTAATCCCCCAACCAACTCATGCCCAGCCGTCCTATCTTGTGCTATACCTGCTGCAGCTCCTTCTATATCCTCTCCATATAGTTCACATCACTCTCTAATTCTCTTCTCCGTGTGTGTTTAGGTCTCCCTCTATTTCTTGTCCCAGTGAGTTCCAGAGGACAGCATTTCTAGTTATTCTATTATCATGTTTTTTCAGTATGTGTCTTACCTACTGAAGCATCTTTTCCTTACCTCTTGACTCACTGTCTTGTTCACTTCTAAACTCCCCATCAGTGATTTTGTCATACCACAGGGTATAGCACCATATGCTCAATGCACCTTGAGGGGTGTAAAATGGTCCTTTACTTTATTTACAAAGTTTAAAAAGAATTTAAAGACGAAAGATCAACTTCATTGTGCCTGGTTCTAACCCATACAACTCGGTTTCTTTACAAAGGCAGCTGAAAGCATTGCACACATCGTGAACTTTGTAGCTCCAGCAACAACCCCCCCCCCCCCCCCACACACACTTTATAAACTTACACACAAAAACAACTGAAGTGACACACATGAAACACCTTGATGCTGATGCAAGAGAGAACACAATTAACAAGCATAACTACACACACTATGAATGGCAACCACAAGAAAAAGAAGCATGTAGATGTCATATTCACCAAACTTTGCCTAAAGACTTGACCCTTCTCTCCAGGATCTACATATACCTGTTTCATTTTATAATAAACTGAAGTGACACACATGAAACAACCTTAATGAAAAAAGGAACACAAGCATAACTAAGCATACTTTGAGTGGCAACAACATGAAAAAGAAGCATGTGGACATCATATTCACCAACCTTTGCCTAAAGACTTGATCTTGGGGTCATAGATGATGAAGTCAGGTCGTAGTTTGCTGGCTCGCTTGCCTTTCAGAAGTGGTATAAGGCCGCCGAGGTATTCTAGGTACAGCGTGTAATGCCCGCCTGAAGTCTCCTCGCCGTGGCGAATCATTGTGCAGAATAAGCGCTCGCCACCTGGAGGTGGGCTGCACACAAACTCTCGCAGGCGTAGAGGATCTGGAATGTAGCTCTGGGGAGGCAGCGGTGACAATCAACTAGAATCTAAAGTCATTTGATACCATTACACACAAAATATGCTAACTGGTTGTTAACAGATGCATTTGTGATTAGTGAAGGTCAACATCATCATACTCCTGACAGGTCCATAGGTGCTCTGATCTCATCCTGAATATCTCTGCCAGCATGTATTGACTAATTGCACAAGTTCTGTATTGATTAACCAAAAGTTTTGTGCCCTTGAGAAAAAGTCCATGTCTGGAGGCTCTCTGCTCCACTCCCATTTCCCTCTCTCTGGACAAGGAAGCAGATTTCCAGGGCGTCCTTAAAGTAATCTTTCGTCTTCTATCTTTTATGGCATTGATGATGTCTGGTTCATCCATTTCCCTCTCCTATTTGATCACCCCATGGCTGCCAAACAACTGTCTCACTCATTGCCTTTCATGCATGAATGCCCAGGTTAAAAAAAAGTTAATTGCATATCCTTTAGTTATTTAGTTAGTTAGTTAGTCGACAGATCATCCTCATTGCACATCAAACCATTCAGTCCATAAGTGCTCGGATCCCCTTCTCAGCAAACCCCACAGCGTGTAGCGGATCACGACACCAGTTCTGTGTTGGTTTATTACTCTTCTTTGGCTTCCTGTGTAGTGTTCTTGTTTGGCCACACCTCTTTTAACTTGCTGTTCTCGCAGCCTGACCATGGTTGTAGATTCCCAGATATCGCTTAGTTCTCGTAAACGACTTACTTCTCGTAGAGCATTCAGAATGTCTGCCTGATCCATGGTTCGTCCGCCTTCCACAGTAGCCCTACCTGCAAGCCTGTCAGCCTGCTCATTCCCCTATACACCCACAAGCCCTGGCACGAAGATGAAACTAATCTTTGCCAGCCGAGAGACAGCAGCCACTCTCTTCAGACCCACCCCATCTCTAGCCTCCTGAGCATACTCATTGAGTCACTAAGGACACAAGCCCGATTAAATGTCTGTGTCTCGAGCCATGTTATTGCTTTACTTACTGCCATGACTTCCAAAGTCAGACTGCATGTGGTCAAAGCAAAAGCGCCAGACTCTTCCTTCACAGTTTTCCCTCCGTAAAGGCCCATGAACTTCTCACTCCTTGGACGACCCACTCATCCTGTAAAGAATTCTTGAAGATCAGAGCTTGTACTTCCGCCTCCACAGCAGCTGGATTTTCTTGTCTGCATTTCCTGTCTAGTTGGATGCACACTGAAAAGGATGTACAGAACTCTGTTGGCACTTGTACCCACTCCTCGCCAGGTTCTAAGTCCTCAAGGATGCATATCCATTACAGGACGTCACAGTCAACCCCAGCATTTTTTGCTATTTGTGATCTCTGGGAAAATTTCAATTAGTAGTCGTCCATTGCTTTCTGAACGACCGGCACCCATACCATTTCGGATAAAACCAACGCAAGGCAGTCTGCTGCCAAATCACCCGCGGCTGTGTTTCGAACTCAATATGTGGGATTACAAACTGCGTCCATAACACTTCGCCATGGAGCGAATGCCCAGGAACATAGATGAAATCATACAACACAAACTAAAGTAATTAGATAAATCGTTCTATATGAAATATACAAAACACAAATTCAAACAGTAATTTGAATTGTGAAAGAAAGGAAAGAAAGAAAGAAAGAAAGAAAGAAAGAAAGAAAGAAAGAAAGAAAGAAAGAAAGAAAGAAAGAAAGAAAGAAAGAAAGAAAGAAAGGACAAGTGCTACTAACAGGAGCCTACTTTGCTCTGACAAATCTCACAACTTGCCTGTACTGACCTTTACTGTTGGAGAAAACAGTGCCTTTACTCCACAACGCAGCCTCTGTGGCAGCGGTAGTTTGTCCACCGCCTTGACAGACCAGACAGACTGGTGAATGACCCGCTGACACAAGAACTGGAGTGGCGCCACCAGCTTACTGATCCAGGCCACGTACAACTGACAGCCTGCGGCCAGGAACAGGCGCTTATCGTTGTGACCCCAGGTCATGGCCGTCAGAGGTTTGCCCTGTGTGGACAAAAATAAGACCTGGCATGAAGTAGTGACCAGGCTAAACACATTTAAGACAATGGTCTTAATTCTTGCTGTCCCAAGCAATGTACTATGTGTGATTGTACTACTTACAGTCAGAGTCTGTCATCTATCATCTACTGTCTATAGAACCTTGCCGTGTAGGCCAAGGGGGTCTTGAGCCTATGGAATTAAGGCCGCCTGGCCAGTGCAGTCACTGCGAGCTGTGCAGATTAGGGGTTTCTTTTTGCCCCCGTATACTGAGGAAATCTGGCAACATAATTGTTTGATGCAAGGTGTATAAATCTGACCCCTGTAAAAGTAACACTCTTGTGATTTTTTTGTTGTTATTGACAAGGCATACCTAAGAAGGCACATTGAACCAGTGTATGAAACTCCATAGTCTTACATTTAGTCATACTGAGGAAATTTGGCAACATATTTGTGTGATATAAGAGGTATATATCTGACCCCTGGTGATATAAGAGGTATATATCTGATCCCTGGTGATATAAGAGGTATATATTATCTGACCCCTGGTGATATAAGAGGTATATATCTGACCCCTGGTGATATAAGAGGTATATATTATCTGACCCCTGGTGATATAAGAGGTATATATCTGACCTCTGGTGATATAAGAGGTATATATCTGACCCCTAGTGATATAAGAGGTATATATTATCTGACCCCTAGTGATATAAGAGGTATATATCTGACCCCTGTAAAAGTAACACTTTTATGATTTTGTTGTTGTTATTGTTGTTGACAAGACGTACCTGAGAAGGCACACTGACCCAGCGTATCAAACTCCCATCTTTGGAGTAGAGATGCAACTCATTGCGGCACTGCAGGTTTGGCAGCCGGACAAACCCGCCCACAGCCAGGTACTCACCACAGTTGGACCAATCAATTTTCACACCTGAGTAGAAGAACAGACACAGGGGAAATACAAATCTTGTCTCTGAACTTAAACAAAACAAAAATAATGTCCCTGGACAACACTACATGCCAAGCAATGATCACAATAACAATGAAGACACTGAAAACGTCACAGACTGTGAATGTCTGGGATAAGTAATTCATAACAATAGGGACTATTCAAAAGAAGTCAGACCATGGCACTGCAGAGAGTCAACAGTAATGAGAACCTATGGCACAACTCTGGTAAACAAGTTAAAGTCAACAGTCATGAGAACCTATGGTGCAACACCAGTAAACAGGTTAAAGTCAACAGTAATGAGAACCTGTGGCACAACACCAGCAAACAGGTTAAAGTCAACAGTAATGAGAACCTATGGCACAACTCTGGTAAACAGGTTAAAGTCAACAGTAATGAGAACCTATAGCACAACACCAGTAAACAGGTTAAAGTCAACAGTAGAAGAACCTATGGCACAACACCAGTAAACAGGTTAAAGTCACCAGTAATGAGAACCTATGGCACAACACCAGTAAACAGGTTAAAGTCAACAGTAGAAGAACCTATGGCACAACACCAGTAAACAGGTTAAAGTCACCAGTAATGAGAACCTATGGCACAACTCTGGTAAACAGGTTAAAGTCAACAGTAATGAGAACCTATAGCACAACACCAGTAAACAGGTTAAAGTCAACAGTAATGAGAACCTATGGCACAACACCAGCAAACAGGTTAAAGTCAACAGTAATGAGAACCTATGGCACAACACCAGTAAACAGGTTAAAGTCAACATAATGAGGACATGCATCTGTCCAATGGTAACATTTGTGAGCATTCGCTGGATATTTTCTCCAGGACACTCTGGTGTAGTTGGAAATGAACAGGCAGACAGATTGGCTGGTGCCGAATCATTAACCCTTTACAGGGTGGACCGTCCATTTCCGTCCGATACGTTAAACGGGCAGAACGTCTCAAACCGGCCGATACTATTATGCATTGTAAAAACGCAATCTCTCACCTTTCCGATACTTCCGACGGCTACTTTCGCTTTCGCCGATAGCTTGACAACATGGCCGCCATTTGTAAGCACGTACTATGAATTTGAACGGACGTTTACGGACTTTTTTTGATAGTTTTCAGGGTTTTTACGCTGATTTTCAAAACAGATTTTGGCGATTCTTCAAGTGATAGCCGAGATTTCGCTCTGTTCAATTTAAGTGACATTAAAGGGCACGAAGTTGACTATTAATCGGAGCTAGATATCAGTGCAAAGCGTTACTTTGCATTAGCAGTCTGAGTCGGACTTTAAACAAAGTGATTATGATTATGAAAATGTGTTTGTAAATTGCCGTATAGATGACGGAAAATCACAAACAACATGCTGTTATTTCATAAATATTTGTGTTCATATATGGATTACCGACAACAATCACGTGAGTAACATATTCTGCATGCTTTTCCCTTCATTGTGTTGTTTATGTAACTAAAACCGGTTGACTAACACCTTATTTGTGATGTTTTTACTAACGCGACCCGAAATTTTACAGAACCTGAAAAAATCTTGCCCATTCAGGGCTACAAAACGGACAAGCGTCTGCCCTGTAAAGGGTTAAGGGGTGATTTGATGCATAAGAAGGCTGATGTGGTCAAGGCCGTCTAGGAGCACGTGAATAATGCAGAAGAACAGTTAGAATATCATAACAATGGGTGATCAGAGGATCTGGTAGACAGTTGTCACTCAGGGACACCATTAGTATTGGAACTCTTCGCTGGCTGTTGAAGATGAGGACTGAGCATGTATGGGAATGCCCCGAGTGCAATGATGTCGGTTATTTACTCAACTCAACTCCAGTGGCAACATGTGGATGTGAATCATGAACAATTTCACAATCACTAAAGAAGAAAATAGGGTTTTTAAGCTTAGATGTTAGATGTTGCTTAGATTTTACAGTTCCAAGATGGCGGTGTAAACCGCGTCGCTCGATTCGGAGATTAATTATGTGTTCTGTGCGTGTTTCTTAACATCAATTTGTTCAAATAAGGATGAACCTACGACAGGTCCAGCAAACCAGTAGGGAATTTATTTGTTCAAGAACTATTGCCCGCGAATTATGGAGGAAATTGAGAGAAAAACGCAGCTCTATCAGCGTTCACGCCGGAAACTACACACCGAAGCGTCACAACAAACGACTAACGACGACAACCGCTAAATTTCGACACACTTTAAATAGAAAGGAGATTTTTGCAACTTGGAATGTTACAGGTCTAGGATATAAGGAACCAGCTCTTGTAGAGTTTATGAAACAATCAAATATTCAATTATTAGGACTCGCAGACACTAGGAAAAAGGGGCAGAACACGAAACAAACACATGAAGGTTACGTCCTTATATGGAGTGGCGTCAATCAGCGAGCTACAGCTAAACATGGAGTGGGTTTTTTGTTGCATCCAGACAAAGCGAAAGCCATTATCAACACTAAATTTATATCAGAAAGGATAATACTAGTACAGATCAAAGAAGGAAATAGAACAACAACTTTTATACAAACATACGCCCCATGTAATGACACTTACAGCGACGAAGACAAAGACGAATATTTTGATAAACTTGCAGACACGTTAAATAATGTCAAGGAGACAGATGAACTAGTTGTGATGGGTGATTTTAACGGACGAATAGGCACACGAAGAACACCGTGGGAAGATTGCATGGGGCCATTCAGCGACACAGAGACTGATTGTAACAGCAATGGTCAACATCTACTCAACATATGTTCGGAACATGGACTAATAATAGCAAATAGTTTTTTTCAACATCGTCGTAGCCACACCAAAACCTGGTATAAATGGAATGGCATAAACCAAGCATCCCAAATTGACTTTATTCTAATTAGGAAATCAGACAGAAGGCTACTATTAGATTCAAGAGCACTCCCAAATACAGATGTTGATACTGATCACAAACCAGTCATAATAAAAAAGATTTCATCACACAGGAGAATAAGAAACAAAAAAGTAACAACACATGTCATCAATTATAGGAGGCTGCAGGAAAATACAGTTAAAGACGAATTCAATCAAGAAATCCAAAACCTACATAAGAACATCCCTGATGACCACTCAAGCGTAGATAAGGAATGGACATGTTTCAAGGCTGCCATGCTCGACACACTGAAAAATAAATGTGGAACAAAGAAAGTAGGGCAAGACAAAAGATTAAGAACAGCCTGGTGGAACAACGAAGTTAAAGATAGCATATTCAAAAAGAAGGTAGCATTCAAAAAGTGGATCACAACTAAATCTGAACAGGACTATATTACTTATAGAATAGCACGACGTAATGCCAAACGAACAATTAGAGCATCTAAAGATGAATCCTGGAGAATATACGGTGAACAGATGGCGACCCTTAGCAAAGACTGCCCAAGAGAATTTTATAAACGTGTCACCACAATGAGAAACAGAGATGCATGTTACAACCCAACCACCATCATAAACAACAAAAGAGGTATGCCAATATTTAATCCACAACAAAGACTAGCAAGGTGGGCTGAATACTTTCAAGAACTACTTAACCCCACAGATAACATAGGAAACCTCACTTTTGTGCCTAAACGCCAGGGACAGCAAGAACCAAATTTCATACCTGCAGAAGTCAAACCAGTTATACAGAAAAGTCCTAAAAACAAATCACCAGGTCCAGATGGAATAACCACAGAAGCTATTCAGGCCTGTGGGGAAACAGGAGTTAAATGGCTAACAAGACTTTTTAATATAACATGGGAAGAAAGAAAAGTCCCAGATGATTGGCAACAGGCAATAATATTACCAATATGGAAAAAGAAAGGCAATATGAGAGAGTGCGAAACATACAGAGGTATATCACTCCTGAGCCATATAGGGAAAATGTATGCAAAACTTTTGGAACAAAGAGCTAGACCAATAGTTGAACAACAGTTAAGCAAAGCACAATTCGGTTTTCGGAAAGGTAAAAGTTGCACTGATGCATTATTTACACTTAGACAAATTTGTGAAAAAACTATTGAATATAGTGACCAGCAGAATATTCTGTTTGTAGATCAGGAAAAGGCTTTTGATAGAGTAGACAGATACAAATTATGGACCATCCTTGAAGACTATGGGATAGAAGGGCAACTGCTAGAAAACATCATAGCCATGTACCACTCGAGCCAAAGTGCAATAAGAACACAGGAAGGTATATCAGATATGTTCACAGTCAATACAGGAGTGAGACAGGGATGTGTGCTCTCTCCCCTGCTATTCAATATCTACATGGACAGAATTTCCAAAGAAGCAAGTCTCGACAGACCAGATTCAGAAAATTTAGAACTCTTAACTCCAGATGAAACAACTGACCCACAGGGAATAAATGAACTTCTATTTGCAGATGATCAGTGCCTGTTTTACAGTGACGAGGGCAGACTACAAAATCATATTACTAATCTGAGTTCAACCTACAGCAGATACAATATGAGTATAAACACAGCCAAAACCGAAGTAATGCTAGTTAGCAGATCGCCAGGCCCACTAAGTATACAGATAAATAACACACCTCTGAAACAAGTTAAAGAATTCAAATATCTTGGAAGTATGATCACAGAAGATGGCAGATTAGACAGAGAAATTGAAATCAGATGTCAAAAAGCTAGTGCACTTACATATCAACTGTCACCCTTACTGAAACATCCAAACATACCCATGTCCGCAAAACGACAGATAATAAACAGCATATTCACACCAACCCTATGCTACCAATCTCAAACCTGGACTTTATCCAAATTACACCTTCGCAAGATCAACACCTGCGAAATGAGATGCCTGAGGAGAGCTGCCAACTTAACAATCCGAGACCGAGTAAGGAATGCTACTATCAGACAGACTGTGGGATCAACACCTTGTGCCACATTTATTGAAAGACAGAAGATCAAGTGGTTTGGCCATGTTGTTAGAATGCAACATCAGCAACTACCATCACTGGCCTTACATCAAAGATCATCTGCGACGAGACCACGAGGACGTCCAAGAAGAAAATGGATTGACGACATCAGAGACATTGTACAACCTCACGGAATGACACTATCCAGTGCCGTCCACCGGGCGCTGGAACGCAAATTATTCCTCCCCACGACGCTTGACGGCAGAAGTGGAAGATGATGATGATGATGTTACAAACATTTTTTTAGAATACACATGAAGAAGAAAAACACTCAAATTCTACCAGATCTGAGCATGGAAGAAATCTGGCTCATAAACTGTCACGTGTCTCAGAAACTAAAATACTTTGGCCATCTTACAAGGAGAGATGAGTGATTGGAGGCGTGGTTGCTGGGAGAAGAGGCTGGGGTTTACCAGCACGGAGATGGACACAGGAAATATTGGGCATGAGACGGGAGACAGGGCAAGAGGTCAAGGTACTTTTCAGAGGGCTGCAATGAGAGCGGCATTGTGCAAAGGGCCTCTACATGATGATGGGTAGAAGAATGTAAGCAGCATTGTATGACCATTGATACAAACATCAAACTAAAGTGCATGTCGATACAACCAACACTGTCAGCATTATGAAATTTAACTGGATTAACTCTTTGTGTCCCATTCTCTGTATATACCAGGGGGATTCAAAGGAAAACCTTAAATGATTTGTGTGTATGTGTGAATAAATTCTGAAAAAGTAAAGAACAAATTATCATTTTTCGATGTAGTCACCACTGCATTCAATGCAAGTCCTCCAGCGCTGATAAAATGCTTGGATTCATGTAGAAACAAAATTCTCTTGGTCGCATGTGTAACAACCACTCATGCATCACCTGCTGTATCTCTTCATCTGACAAAACAGTTTTGAAACTTCCTACTCCACTCATACACTTGCTGGACTGATAGGCATGCTTCACCATGCTGGACCTTCATTGGCCGATGAATTTCTATAGGTTTCACCCCTTCACTAATCAAAAAATGGATAACAGAACGCTGCTCCTATTTGGTGCATGTCAAAAGTGGGGCGGCCATCATTAAACCATCCTTATAATGTCACTGTGTTCATTTGAACCATGATGTCACATGTTTAACACTCTTAACATCCTTAACAACAATACTGACAGGTTACAAGACAATGCCGTGGTTATTGTAATTTCTATCACAATTCTAAGGTTTTCAACTGAAGTCCCCTCATACCAATCAAAATATTCTTATTCTTCTCTCGCCCTTTATCCCCACTGGAACAAAGGTTCACTACCAACTCACTCCAAGCCCTCCTATCCTTAGATATCCCATGCTCTGTTCATGTCATCTCCGTATTACTCATGACCTTTTCTACATCTCTCCATATATTTTAGGTCTTCCTCTACTTCTTTTGTCATGAGGATTCCAGATAAAGATATTTCTAGTTATACTAATCTCATGTTTTCTCAATGCATGTCCTATTCAGCCCCAGCTTTTCCCCACCTCTTGTTTCACTGGGCTTTGTCTAGTTCTCTCCATGAGCTCCACATTGGTGATTCTGTCATACCATACTATTCCTACTTTTTTGCACAGGCAATAATTACTGAATTGTTGTAGTTTATATGTAATTGTTTTCATTGCTCTCCATGTTTCCGATCCATGCAGTAGTACTGATTTAACACTGGACATATTCAAAATTTGGTGCTAAGTTTAATTTCTCCTACAAATTTCCCAGTGCTATAAATGCTCTTCTAGCCTTCTGTATTCTTATTCTGCATTCTCATTCTGAATTCTTATTCAAATTCCTACATAGAATTATAAAAAATCAATGTATACTATGTTATTAAACCGTTTTAATTTGGTCTGAGCATTGTAAATAAATCTGGCTATTTGTATACATGGCAGGCTGTATGTTTTATACAAGGCGTATGGGTTCCATAAGGGTATAAAGTCCAACATGATGCCTATACAGATGGGTGTTGATGGCGAAGGTTATGTGATGGTCAATACTTTCAGTATGGATGCGGATGCTGGACAATCAGTGGTGAAATTGTGAAGAAACTGGAGGTGGTGGAGATGTAGGATAAAGACATATCTTACAGTTTTATGACGCTTTTCTCTTCTGCCCTGGATGAAGACTTTGCTTGGTCTTTCTTTTAGTATTAAGCGGTGTAGAGGTAATTTACCATGAGCTTATTTTTTTTTTCCAGTTCCACCCTGAGGTGTACATATATTTTACAGTTTTGTTTAGTGTTTCCTCTCCTACTCTGGAATGTTGAGGTACCTGATGACCTTGCTTCCTCTGTCCTCTTCAATACTGAGGTGTGCAGGTACTTTATGATTTCAGTTTTCTTTTTCTACTTCATAAGCAGAGACACTTGACAACCTTGTTTAGTTTTTCTTCTTTCAAGAAAGGTATGGTGATATCTTACAGTGCTGTTTTATTTCTTCAAAATGACTGCCATGATTAGCTCAATCAAAGGCTTACTCTAACAAAGGAATGTCATCAAATGGCACTGCCATGATTGGCTGAATAAAAGGCATACACTAACATTGGAATGTAAATGAAACCAAATGATACCGCCACAATTAGCTCAATCAAAGGGATATAATAACACTGGAATGTCACCAAATGACACTGCCACGATTAGCTGAATCAAAGGTAAGTGCTAACAATGGAATGTCACCAAATGACACTGACCTGATTAGCTGAATTAAAGGTATAGGCTAACAATAGAATGTCACCAAATGACACTGACATGATTAGCTGAATCACAGGTATACGCTAACAATAGAATGTCACCAAATGACACTGACATGATTAGCTCAATCAAGATGGAATGTCACCAAATGACACTGCCATGATTAGCTGAATCAAAGGTAAATGCTAACAATAGAATGTCACCAAATGACATCGACATGATTAGCTGAATCACAGGCATACGCTAACAATAGAATGTCACCAAATGACATTGACATGATTAGCTCAATCAAAGGCATACGCTAACAAGGGAATGTCACCAAATGATACTGCAGTGCCATGAGGTCCACTGTAGTGTTATTTTGGTCAAACAGCGACACATGCAAACATGTGAAGGTATCCCGTGACAATCCCAGTGACCAGCTGAAGCAATCCATATGCTTACAACATAACGTCATCATTAGATAGATGTACATACCTGTCAGTGTGGTGTAGATCATAACTGGACACACATCATCATAGCCGGACATCAGGAAGATGTCTCCATACTTGAAACACACAGCCAGGATGTAGGATTTTGTAGAATCATCTGTAGTGATATTACATGTACAGAAATGAATATATCAATCAGATATGAATTATATATCAATCTATGGTTGATTAGGTGGGTGGATGGTTGGTTGATTGGTTGGATGGATGGTTGGATGATGGATGGTAGATTGGTTGATTAGCTGGATAGTTGGTTGGTTGCTGGATGGATGGATGAATGGTAGGTTAGTTGAATGGGTACATGGTTCATTGTCTCGATGGTGGAATCGTACATAATTTATATGTATGTTTTATAACATTTTAGTTAAAGTTTGTTGCATATCCTTTACAGGACAAAGCAGTCAACTCCAGAATTTTTTGGCTGTTCATGATTCCTGGGCAAGTTTACGTTCAGTAGTTTGCCATTGCTTTCTGAATGACTGGCACCCATACCATTTCATAAAAAACCAACGTAAGGCGGTCTGCTGCCAAATTACCCAAAGCTGTGTTTCAAATGCAGGTATGTGGGATTACAAACTGCGTCTGTAATCCCTTCGCCATGGAACCAGCAATATTTTAGTATGTAATGTTAATACATTTTGTTTGAATATCTTGGGTCATTGATTACCAACAATGGTGACACAATGAAAGAAATTAAAAGACAAATGTTCAAAGACTAAAACAATTGAATAAATTGTGGAGTAGGACAGATAGAACTACAAAAATTAGATTTTTAAAAGCATGCATCTTTCCCATTGCAACATACGCCTGTGAGACCTGGACACTTACTAAACAAGCTGAACAGCGCATAAATGTCTTTGAATGTAAATGTTAAAGACAATTTCTAAGAATATCTTGGATAAAGAAAAGAACAAATGCATTTATACTTAAAGAGCTGAATATTGAAGACAGATGGCTATTAAAGACGATAAAACGAAGAAAATTGAAATATTTTGGTCACTTGAAACGTCAAGAAAGTTTGGAGAGAACAATAATGGAGAGGTATATGCCTGGGAAGAGAGGAAGAGGAAGGCCAAAGAGAAGATGGGTGCAGTATGTGGCGGATAATCTCCAGATGGGTGTATCGGAAGCGAGAAGCTTTCCGGAAGGTTGTTATGGGAGCGGGGTTCTGCAAAGAACATGCTACTGAAAGAATGAATGTTAATATGCACAGCTAGCTCTGTGTGTGTGTGTGTGTGTGTGCATATCAACACACACACACACACAGTCACCTTTACACTGTCCTTATGACGTCATCGTTTTCAACTGCACATTGATGTCATGTGATGACAGACACTCTTGATATCCTTACCAACCATACTGACAGGTTACAAGACAATGGCATGATTATTGTAATTTCTATCACACATTTAAGGTTTTCGTTTGAATACCCCTCGTATGTTTGTACATAATTTATATGTATGTCTCATAACATTTTAGTATGTAATGTTAATATGCACAGCATTCATACCAACATGTTGTTTTTCCTTCTACATGAATTGTGACATATATATTACATAACATATAGCTGGTATGCAAAAGATGAGTGGTCGAAAGGACCAAATGTAAGACGGATCTGCATGTCAAATTTGTGACCGTTTAAAAAAAATGTTACTTCGTTTACTTGATCATTTTCTCTGTTAGTATGTCTTTCTCTCTCTCTCGCTCTCTCACACACACAATATTAATGCATACTGTCACACTTAAACAAGAGTTGCAGAGCTGAATCAAGAACAGGCATCACAGCACTCTGGTAATTCCTATATGTGCTCCGTCATCATCTTCACCAGCCAGCAAAGAGTCCCAGTACCAGTAGCATTCTGGTTATATGTCGGTCTGGCCTTTCCTCAAGTCCTGAGTATCGGCCAGATCTTCTGGCCACTCCCGGGAACAGCAACATTCTCTCCAGGCCATTATAAATAAAGAAGTGTGATAATACTTTACCATGTCAACATTCTGACATTATTATTTTAAAAAAATGACTTGCTATTACTTGAAAGCTTAGAAACTCTAAAATCAGCTCTATACAGAACTACATACACACATGTGAGACGAGCATGAGAAAACAAGACCTTGCATTTATTCAGGGATTATTCTCACAGACAACAATTCTTCTATTGTTCCAATCTAGCCCTGGAAACAAGCCCTCCACCTCATTCTACACACTTCCTGCTTCGCTTCATAACATCCCTTCTAAATTAATTAGTCTTGGTGGTTTCATCCCCGTGTGGAAACTTTACCCAAGACTCACAAACTACTCACCTTTGGCTGCCTGTTCAAGCACTTCTTTGCCTGCGTCAGCTTCCTCCATGTTAAATTTCTCACACGACCAGGCCATACCGGTGATCTCAAAACCTTCATGGACCGCCACTTGTGTCACCAGTGCCCCCGCCGAGCTCATCACAATTATCTGACCATCTACGGTTCCAAACATCACCTATACAATCATACATCAATCTATGAATACCTGTGCAGCCAAATATCATCTACCATCTCATAATAAATGATGGATGTTCGGGTAGCCAAATATCACCTTCAATCATACAATTGATGAATGCTTGTGCAGCCAAACATCACCTACAATCACATATCAATTGATGAATGTTTGTGCAACCAAACATCTCCCACAATCACATTTCAATTGATTAATGCTTGTGCAGCCAAACATCTCTTACAATCACATATCGATTGATCAATTCTTGTGCAGCCAAACATCATTTACAACCACACAACAATTTATGAATGCTTGTGAAGCCAAACATCACCTACAATCACATATCAACTGATGAATGCTTGTGCAACCAAACATCTCCTACAATCACACAACTGATGAATGCTTGTGCAACCAAATATCTCCTACAATCACAACTGATGAATGCTTGTGCAGGCAAACAATATATATGTATCCAATTCAAATGGAAAATACAGTCAAATAAACCATTTACCATGGCAGAGTGGCTCAAGGGTACGACACCCACTTCTAACTCTAGAAGAATGAGTATCATTCAGTGTGGACGGTTTGGCTTTGTCTAACTAATTAAGATCCTTCTCAAACATGGGAGGCAAAAAGTAGGAAGACGCCCCCTTGTGTCACCAGGGCCCATCAGGAAAGCAAAAATTAGTTCAACTGCAACCTCCCACGCATGTCGTAAGAAGCCACTAAGGGAGGGTGGCATGACACTGGCAACCTCATCCCATAGAAAACTTTGGCTACAAAATCCAACCTATCATGAACCTATCGTACAAAATCCAACCTATCGTGAACTTATTGTACAAAATGCAACCTCTCGTACAAAATCCAACCTATCGTGAACCTATCATACAAAATCCAATCTATTATACAAAATCCAACCTATCGTGAACCTATCGTACAAAATCCAACCTATTGTGAACCTATCATAAAAAATACAACCTATCGTGAACCTATCATACAAAATCCAATCTATCGTACAATATCCAACTTATTGTGAACCTATCGTACAAAATCCAACCTATCGTGAACCTATCATACAAGGAGCTTGGTGTGAGTTGGCTGGGGGTCAAGGCTCTACCGGGAGATAACAGATAGCAGAGGATGGTGGCTAGGAAGACGCATGTCCACTTTCATCATCAAGTGCCCTGCCAGCTGACATTGGCTTTCATGGCTCTCCACAGATCTCGGTATTTGGTGTTCTGGATCAACTCTGCTGCTGATATTCCTCCATGAAACCGTCTCAGTCCATCCAGCATAATTTCTCTTGGTCTGCCTCTGCCTCTCTTCCCCTCGATTTTTCCAGTTGTCATTATGTTCTCCAATGTCTCTCTTCTCATCACATGACCAAAGAAAGCTGTTTGTCGCTTTCTTATTGTTGTATGTAATGTCCTAGTTTCATTAGCCTCTTTCAGGCATTCGTCATTAGTTTACTTTACAAATATTAAAAAACCCACTGACTGTTAGAAATAAAAAAGGGCAGGTTAATTAGGCCACAAACCCAGGCTAAACTTCAATATAGAAAACTACCCACAATCAGAATATGTATAGTGTGTGTGATTCTGATATACACACATGTGGATTCTGGCCAGGGCTATTTAGTTTGTGCACTGTACAGAGATACCCCTTAAGTGTTCTACGCACAGAGACCAGCACACTTATAACAATATTTTTAAAAAGTGAAAGGCCCTTATCCATGCTCTGAGGAGCATTGGGTATATGGGTCTAGCATTGTATTTTAATGGACCAATCGACACTCGATGTACAATCTGGATAACAGGGTTCGCTCTTAAACTTCCAGTATGATGATGGTGAGGTAGGCAGTTCAACTCCTACACTGGCATTAAGTTGGACTTTAACACACATCAAGGTGACATAGTGATCTACATCGATAGGTCAGTGGTGAGAAACAGACATAGTGGTTTGGGTTTCATTGCGAAGGCTAATCGACAAGTCTTGAAAAAGGAGAGTCTGGCATATGAGACTATGACCTCCAGCATGAGAATGGAGGTGGAAGCAGTAACAGCGGCATTCCGTTGGTTAGAGGAGACCACTGCAACACACAATGTATTAATTATGGATTCATGGAGATCCTTAGTATGGGAATGTCCTGAGTGCAGTTATGTCGGTTCTTAGCTTTAGTTCAACTCAACTCAACTGGACTTAAAACATTGACTTTTACTCTCGTTCTGAAAGCAATGGCAAACTACTGAACATAAAATTACCTATAAAATCAGCCTGGGTTTGGTGTTGATTGCCACATCCTGCCAAGAACATGGAATTTTTAAATAACCCCGGGTTATGCTCAGAGTGACACATGATGATGATAGATGTGATGAAAGAATGAGATATCACAGATTTGTTCACAATCATCACTTTAGCCATAGAGGGACACACAAAGGTCACATCAAGCTCTCTATGACAAACACTTGATTACCTGTTGGTCATCCGGTGACCACACACCACATGTGACATTAGTATTGTCCAGATTCAGCATGGATGACCAGTACCTCTGTCCAGCCACGCTGCCCACCAGAATAAAGCCGTCCCTGTAGCAGATTAGAGCCATGCGTCCATCGTGCGACCAGGCGAAGTCAGTCACCTGGTGCAGGGGAAAACAGCTACATAAAGTTAATTGCTAACAGAACTGATTTAAGTGTACTTAGAACCTACCAAATGGTGGTCAGTCTTCTTCAGCAGCTATCAATGGATAAAATGAGTCCCATGGTGGATTAGGAATGTGAAGTGATAGGAAATTGCTTATACTAGGTCGAAACATTGCCTGCATGTTATCTGGGTGTATAAGGGAAGCAAAGAATCATCATCATGATGTGCCATGCTGATAAGCGTGGGCGACCATGTTTTGCCATCTCACACTATCACGATCAGCTCTGAGTTCCTGTCTCGACCATACCACATGGCCAAGCCATCTAGGTATTTATTTTCTGCCTTCCCCTTGTTCTTTTCCCCTCAATCTTGCCAGTTATCACCAAGTTCTCCAATTTATTTCTTCTCATAACGTGTCCAAAACATTTTGGCTATCTACATCTAATTTCTTCAATCAGTTTACAGAAGCAAAGAACAGTCATATTGTAACCTACCCTGCATGTCATAAGAAGCGACTAGGTTGGCAAAACACTGGCTTCCTCATCCCATGGAGGCCTTTGGCTGCAAAATGCAACCAATCATGAGCAGGTCTACCAAGCTGGTAGAGTGCCTATGCTTCACTGGGAAATGGGAGACGGCAGAAGAAGAGAATCATGAGGTGGAGGTGACCAGCTTGACGTCAATTTCCAGAACATAAAAATTTTGTTTATATGATATGGTTAAATATCATGAATAGAGTTGATTCAGAACACCAAAGATCGAGACCTGTGGAGAGATATGAATGCCTATGCCAGCTTTTTGAACAACCGCATTCACAACATTGAAATTGACGCAAGGCACTCCACTCCCAAACTGACTGCGACTGATTTTGAAACCTGGACTCGCTATGTCGGGGGATTGTAAAACAGTTCAACACCCCCTAAGTTGCTGACCTCCCTGCTGCAAGCACGGCCAAATCCAGGCACAAGTATCCTCAAATATGTTGTTTCATCTGTTACTGTATCATCAACCAGCAGTGGTTCATGAGAAGCATGGCCAAATCCAGACACAAGTATCCTCAAATATGTTGTTTCATCTGTTACTGTATCATCAACCAGCAGTGGTTCATGAGAAGCATGGCCAAATCCAGACACAAGTATCCTCAAATATGTTGTTTCATCTGTTACTGTATCATCAACCAGCAGTGGTTCATGAGAAGATGGCCAAATCCAGACACAAGCATCCTCAAATATGTTGTTTCATCTGTTACTGTATCATCAACCAGCAGTGGTTCATGAGAAGATGGCCAAATCCAGACACAAGCATCCTCAAATATGTTGTTTCATCTGTTACTGTATCATCAACCAGCAGTGGTTCATGAGAAGCATGGCCAAATCCAGACACAAGCATCCTCAAATATGTTGTTTCATCTGTTACTGTATCATCAACCAGCAGTGGTTCATGAGAAGATGGCCAAATCCAGACACAAGCATCCTCAAATATGTTGTTTCATCTGTTACTGTATCATCAACCAGCAGTGGTTCATGAGAAGCATGGCCAAATCCAGACACAAGCATCTTCAAATATGTTGTTTCATCTGTTACTGTATCATCAAGCAGCAGTGGTTCATGAGAAGCATGGCCAAATCCAGACACAAGTATCCTCAAATATGTTGTTTCATCTGTTACTGTATCATCAACCAGCAGTGGTTCATGAGAAGCATGGCCAAATCCAGACACAAGCATCCTCAAATATGTTGTTTCATCTGTTACTGTATCATCAACCAGCAGTGGTTCATGAGAAGCATGGCCAAATCCAGACACAAGCATCCTCAAATATGTTGTTTCATCTGTTACTGTATCATCAACCAGCAGTGGTTCATGAGAAGCATGGCCAAATCCAGACACAAGCATCCTCAAATATGTTGTTTCATCTGTTACTGTATCATCAACCAGCAGTGGTTCATGAGAAGATGGCCAAATCCAGACACAAGTATCCTCAAATATGTTGTTTCATCTGTTACTGTATCATCAAACAGCAGTGGTTCATGAGAAGCATGGCCAAATCCAGACACAAGCATCCTCAAATATGTTGTTTCATCTGTTACTGTATCATCAACCAGCAGTGGTTCATGAGAAGCATGGCCAAATCAAGGCACAAGTATCCTCAAATATGTTGTTTCATCTGTTACTGTATCATCAACCAGCAGTGGTTCATGAGAAACATGGCCAAATCCAGACACAAGCATCCTCAAATATGTTGTTTCATCTGTTACTGTATCATCAACCAGCAGTGGTTCATGAGAAGCATGGCCAAATCCAGACACAAGTATCCTCAAATATGTTGTTTCATCTGTTACTGTATCATCAACCAGCAGTGGTTCATGAGAAGCATGGCCAAATCCAGACACAAGCATCCTCAAATATGTTGTTTCATCTGTTACTGTATCATCAACCAGCAGTGGTTCATGAGAAGCATGGCCAAATCCAGACACAAGCATCCTCAAATATGTTGTTTCATCTGTTACTGTATCATCAACCAGCAGTGGTTCATGAGAAGCATGGCCAAATCCAGACACAAGTATCCTCAAATATGTTGTTTCATCTGTTACTGTATCATCAACCAGCAGTGGTTCATGAGAAACATGGCCAAATCCAGACACAAGCATCCTCAAATATGTTGTTTCATCTGTTACTGTATCATCAACCAGCAGTGGTTCATGAGAAGCATGGCCAAATTCAGGCACAAGCATCCTCAAATATGTTGTTTCATCTGTTACTGTATCATCAAGCAGCAGTGGTTCATGAGAAGCATGGCCAAATCCAGGCACAAGTATCCTCAAATATGTTGTTTCATCTGTTACTGTATCATCAACCAGCAGTGGTTCATGAGAAGCATGGCCAAATCCAGGCACAAGTATCCTCAAATATGTTGTTTCATCTGTTACTGTATCATCAACCAGCAGTGGTTCATGAGAAGCATGGCCAAATCCAGACACAAGCATCCTCAAATATGTTGTTTCATCTGTTACTGTATCATCAACCAGCAGTGGTTCATGAGAAGCATGGCCAAATCCAGACACAAGCATCCTCAAATATGTTGTTTCATCTGTTACTGTATCATCAACCAGCAGTGGTTCATGAGAAGCACGGCCAAATCCAGACACAAGCATCCTCAAATATGTTGTTCCATCTGTTACTGTATCATCAACCAGCAGTGGTTCATGAGAAGCACGGCCAAATCCAGGCACAAGCATCCTCAAATATGTTGTTTCATCTGTTACTGTATCATCAACCAGCAGTGGTTCATGAGAAGCATGGCCAAATCCAGGCACAAGTATCCTCAAATATGTTGTTTCATCTGTTACTGTATCATCAACCAGCAGTGGTTCATGAGAAACATGGCCAAATCCAGGCACAAGTATCCTCAATTATGTTGTTTCATCTGTTACTGTATCATCAACCAGCAGTGGTTCATGAGAAGCATGGCCAAATCCAGACACAAGTATCCTCAAATATGTTGTTTCATCTGTTACTGTATCATCAACCAGCAGTGGTTCATGAGAAACATGGCCAAATCCAGACACAAGCATCCTCAAATATGTTGTTTCATCTGTTACTGTATCATCAACCAGCAGTGGTTCATGAGAAGCATGGCCAAATTCAGGCACAAGCATCCTCAAATATGTTGTTTCATCTGTTACTGTATCATCAACCAGCAGTGGTTCATGAGAAGCATGGCCAAATCCAGGCACAAGCATCCTCAAATATGTTGTTTCATCTGTTACTGTATCATCAACCAGCAGTGGTTCATGAGAAGCATGGCCAAATCCAGGCACAAGTATCCTCAAATATGTTGTTTCATCTGTTACTGTATCATCAACCAGCAGTGGTTCATGAGAAGCATGGCCAAATCCAGACACAAGCATCCTCAAATATGTTGTTTCATCTGTTACTGTATCATCAACCAGTAGTGGTTCATGAGAAGCATGGCCAAATCCAGACACAAGCATCCTCAAATATGTTGTTTCATCTGTTACTGTATCATCAACCAGCAGTGGTTCATGAGAAGCATGGCCAAATCCAGACACAAGTATCCTCAAATATGTTGTTTCGTCTGTTACTGTATCATCAACCAGCAGTGGTTCATGAGAAGCATGGCCAAATCCAGACACAAGCATCCTCAAATATGTTGTTTCATCTGTTACTGTATCATCAACCAGCAGTGGTTCATGAGAAGCATGGCCAAATCCAGACACAAGCATCCTCAAATATGTTGTTTCATCTGTTACTGTATCATCAACCAGCAGTGGTTCATGAGAAGCATGGCCAAATCAAGACACAAGCATCCTCAAATATGTTGTTTCATCTGTTACTGTATCATCAACCAGCAGTGGTTCATGAGAAGCATGGCCAAATCCAGACACAAGCATCCTCAAATATGTTGTTTCATCTGTTACTGTATCATCAACCAGCAGTGGTTCATGAGAAGCATGGCCAAATCCAGACACAAGCATCCTCAAATATGTTGTTTCATCTGTTACTGTATCATCAACCATCAGTGGTTCATGAGAAGCATGGCCAAATCCAGACACAAGCATCCTCAAATATGTTGTTTCATCTGTTACTGTATCATCAACTAGCAGTTATTTGTGATAAGTCCTCAAAATATCTCCTCTCCTTTGTCCATTGTCAGTGTTCCCAGTGTTTGCTCAAACTCTTCCACTGTCGTAAATCTTCACACCATTGTTGTTTCCACTCATTTTAGTTCTTTAGTTTCCCTTTCCCTTTAGTTCTTCTTTAGCCCCTCACCTGTAATACTTCTATAATACCCCTGCATCTTTATTTTAGTTCCAGTCTCTTCAGTTCTTCTCTTTAGTTCCCTCTCTTCATTTTTCATCCTTAGTTCTACAGTTCCTCTATCTCCTGTTTCTCTCTCTTTCTCCAGTGCCCCCTGTAGTTAAGTCCATACTCTCATTAGCTACCCAATACTGGTGTCCTACTTCTCTCCAGCCCTTCCCTCCATACACCCCCTCTCTCCAGATAACCCCTTTCAGCCCCACAAAACCCAATAACTCCCCAACAACTGGAAGATGAGAATCTGATTAAGCCAATGAGATCAACGACAAACAATGCTATTGGACTGACTCTGAGACTGGCCCAGCAAACCCCCCAGTGAGAGAACCAACATGTCCTCCACCAACCATGCACAGATCTATAATAATGACATCTCAGCTCGGAATCCAAATATCCAGCTGAGGAGCATCAACAAGAGAAAATCACGGCTGGCAGAATGTATGTTTAAAGACTATAGCCACTCTCAATGATGCAAATGTCTACACCAGTCAATCCCATCAACTCCATTCTCGTTAATTCTTTTCTATTGATTTCCCTAACTCAGTGTAGTTTCTTTCGAATCATTTTCTCTCACTCCACTACTTATCATCTCAGTTTCTTTTCCTAAACTTGTTCTCTCTTCACTTGCTCTTTCCTCAGTTCATTTCTAATCATTTTCTCTCTCTTTTCACTTCCATTTTTCTTAATTTCCATCTCACCACTTTCTCTTTCTTCAGTTCCTTTCTCATTTGTTCCTCTTAACTTCCTCTGTACTTAATTCTTTCCTCCTCATGTTCCCTCATTCCTCAGTTCCTTTCTCCTAATTTTCCCATTCTACACTCCCTCGCTCCTCAGATTCCATCTCCTCATTTTCAGTCTCATTTTCTTTCTCTATTTCTGACTTCTGAATTCCTCTCTCGTCACTTTATCTCTCACCACTTACTCTTTCTATATTTCCTTTCTCTTTATTTCCTTTCTCTTTAATTCCTGTCTTCTCACTTACTCTCTCTCTCTCCACATCCTATCTTATCAGTTCCTTTCTTCACTTTTTCAACTTCTTTAGTCCCTCCATCATGATTTTCCATTTCTTCTCTTCACATTTTGATCTCTCTTCAATCCCTCCCTCCTAGTTCCTTTATTCTCATTTTCTCTCTCTTCAACCCCTCTCAACTAGTTCAATCAATCAATCATGTGCCATGCCAGATAGCGTGGGCGGTCATGACTCGCCATTTCACTCGATCACCAGAGTCGTGGATCAGCTCAGTGTTCCTGTCTCGATCATGCCATGTGGCCAAGCCATCCAGGTATTTTCCTCTCGGTCTTCCTCTTGGTCTCTTCCCTTCGATCTTGCCAGTTGTCACCAAGTTCTCCAATCCATTTCTTCTCATAACATGTCCAAAAAATGTTGACTGTCTACGTCTAATTTCTCTAATCAATTTACGATTTTAATTTGTCTTCTGTAGTACTTGGTCATTGGTTTTTCTATCTGTTCATGGTACTCTTTGCATTTTCCTCAGCAACCACATTTCTGCAGCCATCAGTTTTTCAGCTTGACTGCTCACTGCCCAAGTTTCACATCCATACAAAAGAACAGGCTCTATGTAGCACCTCAACACTCTTTTTCTCGTTTCAATTGACATCTTTTTATTAGTCAGTATGTTTTTCATCTTGCTAAAGGCTACTTTCACCATGGCGAATCTTGTTCTAATCTCTTCAAGGCATCTCCCATCAGATTTTATGACTGTTCCAAGATAATTGTACTGATTCACTTGTTGAAGAATATTCCCATTTGCTTGTATATTACATTGTGGTATTTCGTTCTTCCTAGTGACGATCATAATCTGTGTCTTTTTACAATTTAATTCTAATCCCAGTTGTTCACTGTGTTCAACAACCGCATCTACTAATTGTTGCAGATCCTGCTCATTGTCTCCAATCAATACTGTATCATCTGCATATCTAATGTTATTGATGTTTCGTCCTCCAATGCTGTCTCAACTAGTTTCTTTCCTCTAATTCCCTCTCTCCTAGTCCCTTTCCTCTCATTCCCTCTTTCCTGGTTCCTTTCTTCTCATTTCCTCTTTCTTCAACCCCTCTCTCCTCACTTCCTCTCTCTTCATTCTTCTTGTTATTCTTCTGCGATCATCTGGAGGGTTTTTCAGACACTTTAGCGGGTGTTTATTGACCGGGTTAGCTTTCCCAGGTCTCTCTTCATTCCATCTCTCCTAGTATGTTTCTTCTCATCTCATTTCCTGTTTCTTCATTCCATCTCTCCTAGTTCATTTCTTCTTATTTCCTCTCTCGTCAATCCATCTCTCCTAATTTCCCCTCAATCCACTCCCTCTCCTCATATTCCCCCTCTCTTCATTCCCTCTCCTCAGTTTCCATATCCTCATTCCCTCCCTCAGTTTCAATGTCCTCATTTCCTCTCTTCAGCAAGGATCAAGCAGTATCTAGACCCCCAACGTCCTGCCTACATAAAAAGTACACTGACAGATGCACAGACCCTCACAACCTAGCTGCAGTAACTGCTGCAAGACCTACCATTTGCTCTGATGGTAAGCATAAGTCTCCCAGGCTTCTCCTGTACAAATGCTTCCAAAGAAACACCTTAATGTGGTTCCTGGTTTTCAGTTAGCTATGGGAGTCACCGAGTGCTCCATGGTCTAAGTTAGAATCCACTTGGGACTCCCTTACAGTTAAGGCATATTACATATTACTGGCTGGTCAGTAGCATATATCCTGGTCAGTACTAAGCCAACCCCTAAAAGTTAAGGCATATTAGAGGTCAATGAGTAGAGCATACTCTGGCCATCACTAAGCCAACCCCTAAAAGTTAAGGCATATTAGAGGTCAATGAGTAGAGCATACTCTGGCCATCACTAAGCCAACCCCTAAAAGTTAAGGCATATTAGAGGTCAATGAGTAGAGCATACTCTGGCCATCACTAAGCCAACCCCTAAAAGTTAAGGCATATTAGAGGTCAATGAGTAGAGCATACTCTGGCCATCACTAAGCCAACCCCTAAAAGTTAAGGCATATTAGAGGTCAATGAGTAGAGCATACTCTGGCCATCACTAAGCCAACCCCTAAAAGTTAAGGCATATTAGAGGTCAATGAGTAGAGCATACTCTGGCCATCACTAAGCCAACCCCTAAAAGTTCAGGTATTGCTGGCCGGTGAATAGAACATACTCTGGCCAGTACTAACTCAAACCCCATTCATCATTATCACAAAGCTAGACCTTTGCAGAATGTTGCTCTTATCACAACAAGAAGTCTTGATCCTTGGCCTTTTCCCCTTCCTCATGTATTTTGATACCCAGTGTGCCTTGAATGTCGTGAGTCTGGCATCATGTTGGCTGACCCTACAGGGGAAGGGACAAAGGTTCTAGACTCTTCTAAGCAGGCTGCGACGACAGCAGTGTTCACAAAGGACCTGCCTCAAGAGTAATGTTTTTTTTTGTGTGTGGTGTAAATAAGGGCTTGCAGTTCCACCCATGGCCAGAGCAGCCCCATCGGGTCCCCACGTCCTTGTGTGACCTTTGGATGACCGCTTCGGCTTGTGGCCTCGGTCAGATCAAGTGCAGATACTACACTTTGATCTTAGCCAAACGGCCAAGAAGAATTCTTTGTCCACGCTACTGCACCATGTAGTAGTGTTGAGTTTATGCAACATTTGGCTATGCTCATTTGTAATGTCTTTTAATGTGCCATGCCAACAGCCTGCGATAAACAAATTGTGCAACTTACAGCTGGATGAAGCAAAATAAGCAAACACTTAGGGCATCAAAGAAAAGGGAGACACCACAGAAGTTTTCTACAGCCGAATTTACCAGGACTATATGGTCAAAAGAGGAGCCGTAGTATTGTAGTGACTAGTCACTCACCTGCTGCCTCTGTGGATATGTGTTCAATCCACAGTGGGATGGATTTGAATCTTTGTTTTCTGACATGGACTTCCAGGTCAACCCAGCATTAAATGGAGACCAGGAAGTAAAGGCGGCCTGTATGATACTGACCCCATCACTCATCAAGTGCCAGTTGGTCAATAAAAATATGGGTCTAGCACCATATGTCCAAATGGGAGGAGTGGTAGGATAGTGGCTAGACACAGGCCTACCAACCTGCTGGTCATGGGTTCGGAATATTTTTTCACACAAGTACAGCTCTGGCTCAATAACAAAAGGCACTAGATATTTCCTGGGAATGAAAGATGATGAGGAAGGGAAATGGCTACCTAACTCCATATGCCACTGCCTAGAATATGTCAAGGCCTAACAATCCACATTCCAATGGCAGTATCTGCTATGGAATACATTTAGTTTTAGAAGCATCTAAATACTTTACATGCTCAGGGCTTCAAAAAGTTGTAATCTGCCCTAGAGTAACTGCTGAAGGATCCTTAGAACATGTACATGGGCCAAAAGAAAAGTTGTAATCTGCCCTGCAGCGACTGCTGAAGGATCCTTAGTACATGCAACATGTACATGGGCCACTAAAGAAAAGTCATAAACTGCCCTAAAGATACTGCTGAAGGATCCTGAGAACAATGTAAAATGTACATGGGCCACTAAAGAAAAGTTGTAATCTATCCTGGAGTGACTGTTAACACATCTTTAGAATGAGCAACACGTACATGGGCCACTAAAGTAAAGTTGTAATCTGCCCTGGAGTGACTGCGAGTGAGTGACCTGGCGTGAGTGAATGTGCAACATGTACATGATCCACTAAAGAGTTGTAATCTGCCCAGAAGTGACTGCTGAGGGATCCTTAGAACGAGAAACATGTACACAGGCCACTAAAGAAAAGTTGTAATCTGCCCTCCAGCGCTGCTGAAGGATCCTTAGAACATGTACATGGGCCAAAAGAAAAGTTGTAATCTGCCCTGCAGCGACTGCTGAAGGATCCTTAGTACATGCAACATGTACATGGGCCACTAAAGAAAAGTCATAAACTGCCCTAAAATGACTGCTGAAGGATCCTGGGAACAATGTAAAATGTACATGGGCCACTAAAGAAAAGTTGTAATCTATCCTGGAGTGACTGTTAACACATCTTTAGAACGAGCAACACGTACATGGGTCACTAAAGTAAAGTTGTAATCTGCCCTGGAGTGACTGCTGAAGGATCCTTAGAATGTGCAACATGTACATGGTCCACTAAAGAAAAGCAAACCTGGCTGTTCCTATCATTGATGAGCTCAATGGACCACCTTCCTTCATGTTTGATCCAGACAAAAATGACACCCCGGCTGTCACAAGTGGCCAGTTTCTGGTACGGTTCATTCCAGCGAACCAGCACTACCTGCCAGAGAGAGAGGAACAGTAGAATTTGGTTAGAACTCAGTAACAATGTGTGATGTGTGAAACACCAGGGTAATTTGTCTTCTTCTTCTTCACTGGTAGCTATGTTATTTGTCCATCAAGAATGATGATGACGATTCATTTCATCCAGTGGGGTTGAAAGTATGGAGCCGTGAGTTCTAAGATAGCTGATAAGGCCTATTTTGGCTCGAAATGTTCTTTGACAATGTGCGTTTCCTCTGGCCGCCTTGGGAACATTGACCACAACACAGCTCACCGTAAAAAATTTATTTAGGGAGCCTGTGATCTGGCATGCGAGTCAAGTCAGCAGCCCAGTGAATCTGATTCTTCATTAGTAGTGTGTGGATACTGGGCATGGACGCTCTTTCTATGACTTCAGTGTCTGGGATCTTGTCTTGCCATTTAATCTTCAGTAGCTTCCTAAGGCAGACTGTGTGGAAGTGGTTTTATTTCCTAGCATGTCGCTGATAAACAGTCCAGGTTTCACAAGCATATAGCAGTGTGGATAATACAACTGCTTTGTAGGCTTTCAGCTTTGTTTGCAGGCTTATTCCATTTCTGTCTCATACATTCTTGCACAGTCTGCCAAAGGCCATGTTGACCTTGGAGATTCTTGCATTCACTTTGTTATCAATTGCAGCAGCTTGTGACACAGTGCTGCCAAGATAGGTGAATTTGTCCACAACATTTAGTCTTTGACCATTCACTTTGATATTCGGCATGGTGTGATTAATCCCTGGAGCTGGCTGGTACATAACTACAGTCTTCTCCAAGTTGATATTGAGTCCAAAGTTGGCACAGGCATATGAGAAAGCTGAAACATTGTGTTGCATGTCTGCCTCTCAGTTGGCATATAGAGTGCAATCATCAGCAAACAGGAGCTTTCTGACGGTGTCACTATTAGTTTTGGTTTTAGCTTTCAGCCTTCTGAGACTGAACAACTTTCCATCCATGCAGCAGTTGATGTCTATTCCAATGTTATTGTTCTCGAAGGCATTCATCAGCACAGCTGAAAACATGAGGCTGAACAGTGTAGGTGCCAGGACACAGCCTTGCTTCACTCTTGTCTTCTTCTTCTTCACTGATAGCTTAACATAAATTTGTCTGATCAGTCACATTCGCTACCGTCATAGGTTGTAGTTATTATGCCTTTTTTTTAAAAAGCACAATGCTACAAACTATACTCTTTCAAGACAACAAGGTGCCAGTTAGTGTGTGTGTATTTGTTTTTGCTCTGTGTGTGTGAGTGTGTGTGTGTGTAAGCATGTATGTGAGTGTGTGTAAGCATGTATGTGTGTGTGTGTAAGCATGTATGTGTGTACGAGTGTGTTTGTGTGATATATATATATATATATATATATATATATATATATATATATATATATATATATATATATATATATATATATATATATATATATATACTGAAAAAGTAAAGAACAAGTGTATAAATCGTCGATATAGTCACCATTGCGTTTAACGCTTGGATTCCTGTAGAAAAAAAATTCTCTTGATCGCGTGTGTAATCACTCAGGCACCACCTTCATCGGATAAAAAAGTCTGTCATTAAAGTCACGCTGTTTTGAAACTTTCTACTCTGCTCATACATTTGCTGGACTGACAGGCATGTATCACCATACTGGACCTTCATTTTCCAATGAATTTCTATAGGTTTCACCCCTTCACTGATTTTTAAAAAAAAACAGTTGGTGCATGTCAAAAGTGGGGCGGTCATCTTTAAACTGTCCTTACGACATCACCGTGTTCATCAGTCATCACTGTGTCCATCTGTTCTTCTTCTTCTGGGGGGCTGAGTGGTCTCGAGGTATGGTGTCCGCCTGGAGTGCTGGAGGTCCCGGGTTCAGGCCCCGGTGAGGACCGGGATTTATTTTTAAAAAATCCACCTGGACTTCCAGCAATAAAATTTCCCCTGGTCTCTGGGTAGTGAGATCGGACGCCCGTGTGTATTGTTGCGCACGTAAAAAATCCGTTGGTAGTTGGAAATCAAAAAAGAGTAGCCTAACTACTGCCCGGGCAAAAATTTCGAGTTAAAAATCTACCCAAAGTATTTCAGGGTCCTCGCCGATGCAACGGAGTTCGTGCATTGAGCTGAGTTTCTCCAGATTCAGGTTTGAGTTAGGAGGAAAACGGAGCAATTATGGGTTAAACCGTGTGCCGTGATGTTGATCCAACGACTAAACTAACCTAAACTGTGTTCACCTGCTTATCAACGTGCTTATCATTCGTGACATCCTCAACAATAATACTGACAGGTTACAAGACAATGGCATGGTCATTGTAATTTCTATCACACTTTTAAGGTTTTCATTTGAAGCCCTCTCGTATGTAGACATAATATTTAAGTTGTGAAATAAATATTTTGTTACCCGTTAATTTCTCCCCATTACATGTGAATATGGCATGACCAATGACTTGAATACTGAAGGAAAGAAAAAGATGACCATCACACAATGAAACAATTAACTAACTGACTTACCTCACTCCGGTGACCCCGAAGGTTGAAGTTCGACCTGGGCGGAGCATCATAAGAATGACAGTGGCTTGTGCTGAATGTCACACCCACAATGCCGCGAGCGTTGCCACTGGCTAACCAGCCCTCCACGTAGTACTGCGCCCGGTTCAACTTCCACCCACTGCCCTCCTCCGGTAGATCCTCAGGGACCTTTCCCATCCAGGACAGTGACAAGAAATTGGAGTCGGTGCGCGTGCAGGTATTCTGCTCAAAGTGAACATGCATCCTCAAAGCAATTTCCTCCTTAACTGATGTACATTACATGTGAATCCTTATTTCCCTTTTCACAACCGTACCTTCCAACACAACAATGTGGAACTAATACACTTGATGCGAACAGTCAATGAACTCCATTATTATCATCAGTGTAACACACACTCATTAATGTTTGATGTGACTTTACATCACAAACACTCAACACAACTTGGAAATACTACATTTAACATTAACTATCACTGAATTCCATTCTCAATACCAGAAATACATCTGTTATTAATTTCCATGTACTATAAAGCAATAGTTGTTGTGGCGTCCTTCAATCACTCAATACAATTTTAAATACTACATTTAACATGAACAGTTACTGAATTCCATTCTCAATATCAGCGTGAATGCATACCAGAAATACAACTGTTATTAATCTCCATACAGTACAAACCAATTTTAGCTGTGGCGTCCTTCAATCACAGCCACTCAACACAACAGCACAAAACTACATCCAATGTGAACAGCAGTTACTAACTCCCATTTTGAATAACAGCACATAAGCACGCTGGAAATACGGGTTCCCCGAACCTATACATCAGCGCCCATCACAACATAGCAGTAACAAACAGTAATTAACAGGAATGGCATTCACAGAGTCAAATAAACATGTAGCCATGTGTTACACACACTGCACACAATGTCCCTTCTAAGCTGGGTTAATGTGCGCTGATGCACACATTTTTATGCTCTAATGCACATAATTTGGGTCAGCAAACAAGCAAATGACATAACAAGGACATTTACATGATTGTCAAATATAGGCTATCTAACATCTTCATGGCTCACAAAGTAGCATTTGCTGACAGTACTCCACAAGTGAAAGGTAGAGCTAGCTGATCATACGGCTTGTTGCCTTCACAAACTCCACATCTCTGTACACTCGGCTCTTGTAGCCTTTATGAAATCCAAATCTCTATAAGCTCCCAGAAGAACGTGTTATACTGTGTCATGTTGCATAGCACTGGCTGCCCTGTAAGAGCTTCTACACACTACACATAAGTAGTTTCTTGTATATATCTGTTAATATTGATGCATTGTCCCCAGTTTGGAAGTACTGAACAATTTCTAACACTGTTGATTTGTTATACTTTGCTTTCCCATGGTAACTGCTGCTGGACATTTGTTCCTCATACTGTAGTAGCTCTGTGAAAGAGAAAGATATTACGGTGATTCAACCAACTTTTAAAGTGTAAATTTAAGAAAAATTAGTTGCATATTCCTGACAGAATGTCGCAGTCAACTCCACCATTTTTTGGCTGTTTGCGCTTTCTGAAAGACTGGCACTCGTACCATTTTATAAAAACCAACGCTAGGTGGTTTGCTGCCAAATCGCCTGCAGCTGTGTTTGGAACGCGGTACCCGGAATTACGAACTGCACCCATAACCCCTTCGCCACAAAGCAGGTAAAGTGTAAATACACGAAGCATAAACGCCACCGCAAAGCAAGTTCAAAGAGTGCTCTGGTGCCATCACTAGAGGTTACGCTAACAATGGCATTAGTGCAGTCGGACATGGGTTTGATGCCTGAGCCTGCTTGTTCACTGTCAACCTGTCATCTACTACCTATAGTACCCTGTGGTGGACAAATGGAGGGGGGTGGGTAATTGAGCCTGAGGAATTAAGGCCACCTGGCTAGTGCAATCGCCACCAAATGTGCAGGGTAGGGTTTTATTATTTGCACCTGATAGAAAAAAATCCACACCTTACTGAGGATACTTTTTGTTTTTCGTTTTGATTTTTGCACTCGCTCGCTTTGAACTCAAGCGTAGTATATACGCACTACTTCTAGTGGTGCTGGACTGAATTTTGTGTATGGATTAGGTTTCCCTACTAACAGTGTCCGTCGCCATCAGGCGAACCCATTCAGACTTCAGAGGTACTTGTAATTTACGTCCCCAGGTCAAGGACAAGAGGTGAACATTTTAGTCCAACTGTCTGATGTAGGGGTTGAACCCTTTACCTCGGCATCAGCACACTGGATGTTTAAGAACACACATTCTTATCCATTTGGCCATGCTGACCTCACCGAGGTTTTGAACCCTGGTCTCCTGAAGGAGAATTCAGAATTCTTAGCCACTTGGGCAGCCACTCACTAAAAGAGGGAAAGACTGAACCTATGTCTCTGTGCACTCAGGGCTACAAAATGGAAGGGTCCTGACACTTCATATACCCATAGTAGCTTCCTGAACATTATGCAGGAAGCCAAAGAAGATTAATAAACCAACACAGAACTGGTGTCCAGAGCCACTACACGCTGCAAAATTTACTAAGAAAAAGTACAACAGAGGGCTTCTGATCATCAGAGGTTGTGTCACCTTCATTTGACCTCTTTAGTTTTTTAACATTCAAACGGGGAAAGAGGAACACTTTTGAGGTATGATTACCAAGTGTCTTCTCCTGTGTTGTTTCTGCACTCTGAAAGGTCAACTATAAAAACCTATTGAAATTGCTCACGATATTGTTTCATTATGTCACTATAAGTTGAGTTGAGTCCAGAACTTACATCACAGCACTTGGGACATTTCCATATGTGCTCCGTCCTCATCTTCAACATCCAGCGAAGAGTCACAATACTAAACGTACCAGTCCATCCATCCATCATGTGCCATGCCGATAAACGCGAGCGGTCAAGTTCTGCCATCTCACTCGATCACCAGAGTCGTGGATCAGCTCCGTGTTCCTGTCTCGACCATGCCATGTGGCCAAGCCATCCAGGTATTTACTTCTCGGTCTTCCCCTTGGTCTCTTCCCTTCGATCTTGCCAGTTGTCACTAAGTTCTCCAAGTCATTTCTTCTCATAACATGCCCAAAATATTTTTGACTGTCTATGTCTAATGTCTCTAATCAGTTTACGATCTTCATTTGTTTCTTGCAGGACTTGTTCATTGGTTTTTCTGCCTGTCCATGGTATTCTTTGCATTTTCCTCAGAAAGCACATTTCCACAGCCATCAGACGTTTTTCAGCTTGACTGCTCATTGTCCACACTTCACATCCATACAAAAGTACAGATTCTATGTAGCACTTCAACACTCTTTTTCTCGTTTAAATTGACATCTTTTTATTGGTCAGTATGTTTTTCATCTTGCAAAAAGCTACCTTCACCATGGCAATTCTTGTTCTAATCTCTTCAAGGAATCTCCCATCAGATATTATGACTGTTCGAGATAACTGTACCAGTATCAGTATGATTATGTATCCATCTGGCCTTTCCTCTGAGTCCTGAATGTTGGCCAGATCCTCTGGTCACTCCCTGCAGCACCATTCTCTCCAGGCCGTGATGATCTATCTGTTCTTCTGCACCACACACAATCCCAAAGGGCTCTGACCATGTCTACCTTATCATGCACCAACACCTCACATAGCGATGCACAGCACTATTAGGAGCTGCAGTTGCTAGAACATTTGTCTGCCTGCCCAGGGGTTCCAGGTTTGAATTCGCATCGAGATGGATTTTTGAAACTGACCTGGGTGAAAAATCAAGCAGCCATGCATACTGTATCTCTCGTGCACTCAAGCATGAAGTGTATGATCTCGTTCTCCACCTTTTCCAGTCTCTCCATCAGATTGGGGCTGAGTGTCAGGATTTCCAGAGCATACTCAATTGCAGAATGTACCAGATGCTGGTATAAGAGGCAGAGGTGGTGTTGTTCAGTCTGCTGCAGCCGTCACTATCACCACAGCCAACCTCTTTGAACTTTTGTGTCTAGATAACATGGGGACGAGAGGAACATGGCCAGGTAATATCTGGCTCCTGGATGGCTAGCAGAGACTGGATGTTCATGTTTCCTTGATTGTATTCCTTCCACCCCTGACTGGGTCTCAACCCATCTTGTCCCTCTTGTACCATGTGGTGTCGAGGTGAAGCATAAACAGTGGGAGAGTGCCTGTCCATCATCTCATCTTGTTCCTCTTGTACCTTGTGGTGTCGAGGTGAAGCATAAACTGTGGGAGAGTGCCTGTCCATCATCTCATCTTGTTCCTCTTGTACCTTGTGGTGTTGAGGTGAAGCATAAACAGTGGGAGAGTGCCTGTCCATCATCTCATCTTGTCCCTCTTGTACCATGTGGTGTCGAGGTGAAGCATAAACTGTGGGAGAGTGCTTGTCCATCATCTCATCTTGTTCCTCTTGTACCATGTGGTGTCGAGGTGAAGCATAAACTGTGGGAGAGTGCCTGTCCATCATCTCATCTTGTTCCTCTTGTACCTTGTGGTGTTGAGGTGAAGCATAAACAGTGGGAGAGTGCCTGTCCATCATCTCATCTTGTCCCTCTTGTACCATGTGGTGTCGAGGTGAAGCATAAACTGTGGGAGAGTGCCTGTCCATCATCTCATCTTGTCCCTCTTGTACCTTGTGGTGTTGAGGTGAAGCATAAACAGTGGGAGAGTGCCTGTCCATCATCTCATCTTGTTCCTCTTGTACCTTGTGGTGTCGAGGTGAAGCATAAACTGTGGGAGAGTGCCCTTCCATCATCTCATCTTGTTCCTCTTGTACCATGTGGTGTTGAGGTGAAGCATAAACTGTGGGAGAGTGCCTGTCCATCATCTCATCTTGTTCCTCTTGTACCTTGTGGTGTTGAGGTGAAGCATAAACTGTGGGAGAGTGCCTGTCCATCATCTCATCTTGTTCCTCTTGTACCTTGTGGTGTCAAGGTGAAGCATAAACTGTGGGAGAGTGCCTGTCCATCATCTCATCTTGTTCCTCTTGTACCTTGTGGTGTCGAGGTGAAGCATAAACTGTGGGAGAGTGCCTGTCCATCATCTCATCTTGTTCCTCTTGTACCTTGTGGTGTTGAGGTGAAGCATAAACAGTGGGAGAGTGCCTGTACATCATCTCATCTTGTTCCTCTTGTACCTTGTGGTGTTGAGGTGAAGCATAAACAGTGGGAGAGTGCCCTTCCATCATCTCATCTTGTTCCTCTTGTACCTTGTGGTGTTGAGGTGAAGCATAAACTGTGGGAGAGTGCCTGTCCATCATCTCATCTTGTTCCTCTTGTACCATGTGGTGTCGAGGTGAAGCATAAACTGTGGGAGAGTGCCCATCCATCATCTCATCTTGTTCCTCTTGTACCTTGTGGTGTTGAGGTGAAGCATAAACAGTGGGAGAGTGCCTGTCCATCATCTCATCTTGTTCCTCTTGTACCTTGTGGTGTTGAGGTGAAGCATAAACTGTGGGAGAGTGCCTGTCCATCATCTCATCTTGTTCCTCTTGTACCATGTGGTGTTGAGGTGAAGCATAAACTGTGGGAGAGTGCCTGTACATCATCTCATCTTGTTCCTCTTGTACCTTGTGGTGTTGAGGTGAAGCATAAACTGTGGGAGAGTGCCTGTACATCATCTCATCTTGTCCCTCTTGACCTTGTGGTGTTGAGGTGAAGCATAAACAGTGGGAGAGTGCCCTTCCATCATCTCATCTTGTTCCTCTTGTACCTTGTGGTGTTGAGGTGAAGCATAAACAGTGGGAGAGTGCCCTTCCATCATCTCATCTTGTCCCTCTTGTACCATGTGGTGCCGAGGTGAAGCATAAACAGTGGGAGAGTGCCCTTCCATCATCTCATCTTGTCCCTCTTGTACCTTGTGGTGTTGAGGTGAAGCATAAACAGTGGGAGAGTGCCTGTACATCATCTCATCTTGTTCCTCTTGTACCTTGTGGTGTTGAGGTGAAGCATAAACTGTGGGAGAGTGCCCATCCATCATCTCATCTTGTTCCTCTTGTACCTTGTGGTGTTGAGGTGAAGCATAAACAGTGGGAGAGTGCCCTTCCATCATCTCATCTTGTCCCTCTTGTACCATGTGGTGCCGAGGTGAAGCATAAACAGTGGGAGAGTGCCCTTCCATCATCTCATCTTGTCCCTCTTGTACCTTGTGGTGTTGAGGTGAAGCATAAACTGTGGGAGAGTGCCTGTCCATCATCTCATCTTGTTCCTCTTGTACCATGTGGTGCCGAGGTGAAGCATAAACTGTGGGAGAGTGCCCTTCCATCATCTCATCTTGTTCCTCTTGTACCTTTGGTGTTGAGGTGAAGCATAAACAGTGGGAGAGTGCCTGTCCATCATCTCATCTTGTTCCTCTTGTACCTTGTGGTGTCGAGGTGAAGCATAAACTGTGGGAGAGTGCCTGTCCATCATCTCATCTTGTTCCTCTTGTACCATGTGGTGTTGAGGTGAAGCATAAACAGTGGGAGAGTGCCTGTCCATCAACTCATCTTGTTCCTCTTGTACCTTGTGGTGTCGAGGTGAAGCATAAACTGTGGGAGAGTGCCTGTCCATCATCTCATCTTGTTCCTCTTGTACCTTGTGGTGTTGAGGTGAAGCATAAACAGTGGGAGAGTGCCTGTCCATCATCTCATCTTGTTCCTCTTGTACCTTGTGGTGTTGAGGTGAAGCATAAACTGTGGGAGAGTGCCTGTCCATCATCTCATCTTGTTCCTCTTGTACCTTGTGGTGTTGAGGTGAAGCATAAACAGTGGGAGAGTGCTTGTACATCATTTCATCTTGTCCCTCTTGCACCATGTGGTGCCGAGGTGAAGCATAAACTGTGGGAGAGTGTCCATCCATCATCTCATCTTGTCCCTCTTGTACCTTGCCGTGTTGAGGTGAAGCATAAACAGTGGGAGAGTGCCTGTCCATCATCTCATCGTTCCTCTTGTACCATGTGGTGTCGAGGTGAAGCATAAACAGCAGGAGAGTGCCCTTCCATCATCTCATCTTGTTCCTCTTGTACCATGTGGTGTTGAGGTGAAGCATAAACTGTGGGAGAGTGCCCTTCCATCATCTCATCTTGTTCCTCTTGTACCATGTGGTGTTGAGGTGAAGCATAAACTGTGGGAGAGTGCCCTTCCATCATCTCATCTTGTTCCTCTTGTACCTTGTGGTGTCGAGGTGAAGCATAAACTGTGGGAGAGTGCCCTTCCATCATCTCATCGTTCCTCTTGTACCATGTGGTGTCGAGTGAAGCATAAACTGTGGGAGAGTGCCCTTCAATCATCTCATCTTGTTCCTCTTGTACCATGTGGTGTCGAGGTGAAGCATAAACAGTGGGAGAGTGCCTGTCCATCATCTCATCTTGTTCCTCTTGTACCATGTGGTGTTGAGGTGAAGCATAAACTGTGGGAGAGTGCCCTTCCATCATCTCATCTTGTTCCTCTTGTACCATGTGGTGTCGAGGTGAAGCATAAACAGTGGGCGAGTGCCTGTCCATCATCTCATCTTGTTCCTCTTGTACCATGTGGTGTTGAGGTGAAGCATAAACTGTGGGAGAGTGTCCATCCATCATCTCATCTTGTTCCTCTTGTACCAAGTGGTGTCGAGGTGAAGCATAAACAGTGGGAGAGTGCCCTTCCATCATCTCATCTTGTTCCTCTTGTACCATGTGGTGTTGAGGTGAAGCATAAACTGTGGGAGAGTGCCCTTCCATCATCTCATCTTGTTCCTCTTGTACCTTGTGGTGTCGAGGTGAAGCATAAACAGTGGGAGAGTGCCTGTCCATCATCTCATCTTGTTCCTCTTGTACCATGTGGTGTTGAGGTGAAGCATAAACTGTGAGAGAGTGCCCTTCCATCATCTCATCTTGTTCCTCTTGTACCATGTGGTGTCGAGGTGAAGCATAAACTGTGGGAGAGTGCCTGTCCATCATCTCATCTTGTTCCTCTTGTACCATGTGGTGTTGAGGTGAAGCATAAACTGTGGGAGAGTGCCTGTCCATCATCTCATCTTGTTCCTCTTGTACCTTGTGGTGTTAAGGTGAAGCATAAACTGTGGGAGAGTGCCTGTCCATCATCTCATCTTGTTCCTCTTGTACCTTGTGGTGTCGAGGTGAAGCATAAACTGTGGGAGAGTGCCTGTCCATCATCTCATCTTGTTCCTCTTGTACCTTGTGGTGTTGAGGTGAAGCATAAACAGTGGGAGAGTGCCTGTACATCATCTCATCTTGTTCCTCTTGTACCTTGTGGTGTTGAGGTGAAGCATAAACAGTGGGAGAGTGCCCTTCCATCATCTCATCTTGTTCCTCTTGTACCTTGTGGTGTTGAGGTGAAGCATAAACTGTGGGAGAGTGCCTGTCCATCATCTCATCTTGTTCCTCTTGTACCATGTGGTGTCGAGGTGAAGCATAAACTGTGGGAGAGTGCCCATCCATCATCTCATCTTGTTCCTCTTGTACCTTGTGGTGTTGAGGTGAAGCATAAACTGTGGGAGAGTGCCTGTACATCATCTCATCTTGTCCCTCTTGACCTTGTGGTGTTGAGGTGAAGCATAAACAGTGGGAGAGTGCCCTTCCATCATCTCATCTTGTTCCTCTTGTACCTTGTGGTGTTGAGGTGAAGCATAAACAGTGGGAGAGTGCCCTTCCATCATCTCATCTTGTCCCTCTTGTACCATGTGGTGCCGAGGTGAAGCATAAACAGTGGGAGAGTGCCCTTCCATCATCTCATCTTGTCCCTCTTGTACCTTGTGGTGTTGAGGTGAAGCATAAACAGTGGGAGAGTGCCTGTACATCATCTCATCTTGTTCCTCTTGTACCTTGTGGTGTTGAGGTGAAGCATAAACTGTGGGAGAGTGCCCATCCATCATCTCATCTTGTTCCTCTTGTACCTTGTGGTGTTGAGGTGAAGCATAAACAGTGGGAGAGTGCCCTTCCATCATCTCATCTTGTCCCTCTTGTACCATGTGGTGCCGAGGTGAAGCATAAACAGTGGGAGAGTGCCCTTCCATCATCTCATCTTGTCCCTCTTGTACCTTGTGGTGTTGAGGTGAAGCATAAACTGTGGGAGAGTGCCTGTCCATCATCTCATCTTGTTCCTCTTGTACCATGTGGTGCCGAGGTGAAGCATAAACTGTGGGAGAGTGCCCTTCCATCATCTCATCTTGTTCCTCTTGTACCTTTGGTGTTGAGGTGAAGCATAAACAGTGGGAGAGTGCCTGTCCATCATCTCATCTTGTTCCTCTTGTACCTTGTGGTGTCGAGGTGAAGCATAAACTGTGGGAGAGTGCCTGTCCATCATCTCATCTTGTTCCTCTTGTACCATGTGGTGTTGAGGTGAAGCATAAACAGTGGGAGAGTGCCTGTCCATCAACTCATCTTGTTCCTCTTGTACCTTGTGGTGTCGAGGTGAAGCATAAACTGTGGGAGAGTGCCTGTCCATCATCTCATCTTGTTCCTCTTGTACCTTGTGGTGTTGAGGTGAAGCATAAACAGTGGGAGAGTGCCTGTCCATCATCTCATCTTGTTCCTCTTGTACCTTGTGGTGTTGAGGTGAAGCATAAACTGTGGGAGAGTGCCTGTCCATCATCTCATCTTGTTCCTCTTGTACCTTGTGGTGTTGAGGTGAAGCATAAACAGTGGGAGAGTGCTTGTACATCATTTCATCTTGTCCCTCTTGCACCATGTGGTGCCGAGGTGAAGCATAAACTGTGGGAGAGTGTCCATCCATCATCTCATCTTGTCCCTCTTGTACCTTGCCGTGTTGAGGTGAAGCATAAACAGTGGGAGAGTGCCTGTCCATCATCTCATCGTTCCTCTTGTACCATGTGGTGTCGAGGTGAAGCATAAACAGCAGGAGAGTGCCCTTCCATCATCTCATCTTGTTCCTCTTGTACCATGTGGTGTTGAGGTGAAGCATAAACTGTGGGAGAGTGCCCTTCCATCATCTCATCTTGTTCCTCTTGTACCATGTGGTGTTGAGGTGAAGCATAAACTGTGGGAGAGTGCCCTTCCATCATCTCATCTTGTTCCTCTTGTACCTTGTGGTGTCGAGGTGAAGCATAAACTGTGGGAGAGTGCCCTTCCATCATCTCATCGTTCCTCTTGTACCATGTGGTGTCGAGTGAAGCATAAACTGTGGGAGAGTGCCCTTCAATCATCTCATCTTGTTCCTCTTGTACCATGTGGTGTCGAGGTGAAGCATAAACAGTGGGAGAGTGCCTGTCCATCATCTCATCTTGTTCCTCTTGTACCATGTGGTGTTGAGGTGAAGCATAAACTGTGGGAGAGTGCCCTTCCATCATCTCATCTTGTTCCTCTTGTACCATGTGGTGTCGAGGTGAAGCATAAACAGTGGGCGAGTGCCTGTCCATCATCTCATCTTGTTCCTCTTGTACCATGTGGTGTTGAGGTGAAGCATAAACTGTGGGAGAGTGTCCATCCATCATCTCATCTTGTTCCTCTTGTACCAAGTGGTGTCGAGGTGAAGCATAAACAGTGGGAGAGTGCCCTTCCATCATCTCATCTTGTTCCTCTTGTACCATGTGGTGTTGAGGTGAAGCATAAACTGTGGGAGAGTGCCCTTCCATCATCTCATCTTGTTCCTCTTGTACCTTGTGGTGTCGAGGTGAAGCATAAACAGTGGGAGAGTGCCTGTCCATCATCTCATCTTGTTCCTCTTGTACCATGTGGTGTTGAGGTGAAGCATAAACTGTGAGAGAGTGCCCTTCCATCATCTCATCTTGTTCCTCTTGTACCATGTGGTGTCGAGGTGAAGCATAAACTGTGGGAGAGTGCCTGTCCATCATCTCATCTTGTTCCTCTTGTACCATGTGGTGTTGAGGTGAAGCATAAACTGTGGGAGAGTGCCTGTCCATCATCTCATCTTGTTCCTCTTGTACCTTGTGGTGTTAAGGTGAAGCATAAACTGTGGGAGAGTGCCTGTCCATCATCTCATCTTGTTCCTCTTGTACCTTGTGGTGTCGAGGTGAAGCATAAACTGTGGGAGAGTGCCTGTCCATCATCTCATCTTGTTCCTCTTGTACCTTGTGGTGTTGAGGTGAAGCATAAACAGTGGGAGAGTGCCTGTACATCATCTCATCTTGTTCCTCTTGTACCTTGTGGTGTTGAGGTGAAGCATAAACAGTGGGAGAGTGCCCTTCCATCATCTCATCTTGTTCCTCTTGTACCTTGTGGTGTTGAGGTGAAGCATAAACTGTGGGAGAGTGCCTGTCCATCATCTCATCTTGTTCCTCTTGTACCATGTGGTGTCGAGGTGAAGCATAAACTGTGGGAGAGTGCCCATCCATCATCTCATCTTGTTCCTCTTGTACCTTGTGGTGTTGAGGTGAAGCATAAACAGTGGGAGAGTGCCTGTCCATCATCTCATCTTGTTCCTCTTGTACCTTGTGGTGTTGAGGTGAAGCATAAACTGTGGGAGAGTGCCTGTCCATCATCTCATCTTGTTCCTCTTGTACCATGTGGTGTTGAGGTGAAGCATAAACAGTGGGAGAGTGCCTGTCCATCATCTCATCTTGTTCCTCTTGTACCATGTGGTGTTGAGGTGAAGCATAAACTGTGGGAGAGTGCCTGTACATCATCTCATCTTGTTCCTCTTGTACCTTGTGGTGTTGAGGTGAAACATAAACTGTGGGAGAGTGCCCATCCATCATCTCATCTTGTTCCTCTTGTACCATGTGGTGTTGAGGTGAAGCATAAACTGTGGGAGAGTGCCCGTCCATCATCTCATCTTGTCCCTCTTGTACCTTGTGGTGTTGAGGTGAAGCATAAACTGTGGGAGAGTGCCTGTACATCATCTCATCTTGTCCCTCTTGACCTTGTGGTGTTGAGGTGAAGCATAAACAGTGGGAGAGTGCCCTTCCATCATCTCATCTTGTTCCTCTTGTACCTTGTGGTGTTGAGGTGAAGCATAAACAGTGGGAGAGTGCCCTTCCATCATCTCATCTTGTCCCTCTTGTACCATGTGGTGCCGAGGTGAAGCATAAACAGTGGGAGAGTGCCCTTCCATCATCTCATCTTGTCCCTCTTGTACCTTGTGGTGTTGAGGTGAAGCATAAACAGTGGGAGAGTGCCTGTACATCATCTCATCTTGTTCCTCTTGTACCTTGTGGTGTTGAGGTGAAGCATAAACTGTGGGAGAGTGCCCATCCATCATCTCATCTTGTTCCTCTTGTACCTTGTGGTGTTGAGGTGAAGCATAAACAGTGGGAGAGTGCCCTTCCATCATCTCATCTTGTCCCTCTTGTACCATGTGGTGCCGAGGTGAAGCATAAACAGTGGGAGAGTGCCCTTCCATCATCTCATCTTGTCCCTCTTGTACCTTGTGGTGTTGAGGTGAAGCATAAACTGTGGGAGAGTGCCTGTCCATCATCTCATCTTGTTCCTCTTGTACCATGTGGTGCCGAGGTGAAGCATAAACTGTGGGAGAGTGCCCTTCCATCATCTCATCTTGTTCCTCTTGTACCTTTGGTGTTGAGGTGAAGCATAAACAGTGGGAGAGTGCCTGTCCATCATCTCATCTTGTTCCTCTTGTACCTTGTGGTGTCGAGGTGAAGCATAAACTGTGGGAGAGTGCCTGTCCATCATCTCATCTTGTTCCTCTTGTACCATGTGGTGTTGAGGTGAAGCATAAACAGTGGGAGAGTGCCTGTCCATCAACTCATCTTGTTCCTCTTGTACCTTGTGGTGTCGAGGTGAAGCATAAACTGTGGGAGAGTGCCTGTCCATCATCTCATCTTGTTCCTCTTGTACCTTGTGGTGTTGAGGTGAAGCATAAACAGTGGGAGAGTGCCTGTCCATCATCTCATCTTGTTCCTCTTGTACCTTGTGGTGTTGAGGTGAAGCATAAACTGTGGGAGAGTGCCTGTCCATCATCTCATCTTGTTCCTCTTGTACCTTGTGGTGTTGAGGTGAAGCATAAACAGTGGGAGAGTGCTTGTACATCATTTCATCTTGTCCCTCTTGCACCATGTGGTGCCGAGGTGAAGCATAAACTGTGGGAGAGTGTCCATCCATCATCTCATCTTGTCCCTCTTGTACCTTGCCGTGTTGAGGTGAAGCATAAACAGTGGGAGAGTGCCTGTCCATCATCTCATCGTTCCTCTTGTACCATGTGGTGTCGAGGTGAAGCATAAACAGCAGGAGAGTGCCCTTCCATCATCTCATCTTGTTCCTCTTGTACCATGTGGTGTTGAGGTGAAGCATAAACTGTGGGAGAGTGCCCTTCCATCATCTCATCTTGTTCCTCTTGTACCATGTGGTGTTGAGGTGAAGCATAAACTGTGGGAGAGTGCCCTTCCATCATCTCATCTTGTTCCTCTTGTACCTTGTGGTGTCGAGGTGAAGCATAAACTGTGGGAGAGTGCCCTTCCATCATCTCATCGTTCCTCTTGTACCATGTGGTGTCGAGTGAAGCATAAACTGTGGGAGAGTGCCCTTCAATCATCTCATCTTGTTCCTCTTGTACCATGTGGTGTCGAGGTGAAGCATAAACAGTGGGAGAGTGCCTGTCCATCATCTCATCTTGTTCCTCTTGTACCATGTGGTGTTGAGGTGAAGCATAAACTGTGGGAGAGTGCCCTTCCATCATCTCATCTTGTTCCTCTTGTACCATGTGGTGTCGAGGTGAAGCATAAACAGTGGGCGAGTGCCTGTCCATCATCTCATCTTGTTCCTCTTGTACCATGTGGTGTTGAGGTGAAGCATAAACTGTGGGAGAGTGTCCATCCATCATCTCATCTTGTTCCTCTTGTACCAAGTGGTGTCGAGGTGAAGCATAAACAGTGGGAGAGTGCCCTTCCATCATCTCATCTTGTTCCTCTTGTACCATGTGGTGTTGAGGTGAAGCATAAACTGTGGGAGAGTGCCCTTCCATCATCTCATCTTGTTCCTCTTGTACCTTGTGGTGTCGAGGTGAAGCATAAACAGTGGGAGAGTGCCTGTCCATCATCTCATCTTGTTCCTCTTGTACCATGTGGTGTTGAGGTGAAGCATAAACTGTGAGAGAGTGCCCTTCCATCATCTCATCTTGTTCCTCTTGTACCATGTGGTGTCGAGGTGAAGCATAAACTGTGGGAGAGTGCCTGTCCATCATCTCATCTTGTTCCTCTTGTACCATGTGGTGTTGAGGTGAAGCATAAACTGTGGGAGAGTGCCTGTCCATCATCTCATCTTGTTCCTCTTGTACCTTGTGGTGTTAAGGTGAAGCATAAACTGTGGGAGAGTGCCTGTCCATCATCTCATCTTGTTCCTCTTGTACCTTGTGGTGTCGAGGTGAAGCATAAACTGTGGGAGAGTGCCTGTCCATCATCTCATCTTGTTCCTCTTGTACCTTGTGGTGTTGAGGTGAAGCATAAACAGTGGGAGAGTGCCTGTACATCATCTCATCTTGTTCCTCTTGTACCTTGTGGTGTTGAGGTGAAGCATAAACAGTGGGAGAGTGCCCTTCCATCATCTCATCTTGTTCCTCTTGTACCTTGTGGTGTTGAGGTGAAGCATAAACTGTGGGAGAGTGCCTGTCCATCATCTCATCTTGTTCCTCTTGTACCATGTGGTGTCGAGGTGAAGCATAAACTGTGGGAGAGTGCCCATCCATCATCTCATCTTGTTCCTCTTGTACCTTGTGGTGTTGAGGTGAAGCATAAACAGTGGGAGAGTGCCTGTCCATCATCTCATCTTGTTCCTCTTGTACCTTGTGGTGTTGAGGTGAAGCATAAACTGTGGGAGAGTGCCTGTCCATCATCTCATCTTGTTCCTCTTGTACCATGTGGTGTTGAGGTGAAGCATAAACAGTGGGAGAGTGCCTGTCCATCATCTCATCTTGTTCCTCTTGTACCATGTGGTGTTGAGGTGAAGCATAAACTGTGGGAGAGTGCCTGTACATCATCTCATCTTGTTCCTCTTGTACCTTGTGGTGTTGAGGTGAAACATAAACTGTGGGAGAGTGCCCATCCATCATCTCATCTTGTTCCTCTTGTACCATGTGGTGTTGAGGTGAAGCATAAACTGTGGGAGAGTGCCCGTCCATCATCTCATCTTGTCCCTCTTGTACCTTGTGGTGTTGAGGTGAAGCATAAACAGTGGGAGAGTGCCCTTCCATAATCTCATCTTGTTCCTCTTGTACCTTGTGGTGTTGAGGTGAAGCATAAACTGTGGGAGAGTGCCTGTACATCATCTCATCTTGTTCCTCTTGTACCTTGTGGTGTTGAGGTGAAGCATAAACTGTGGGAGAGTGCCTGTACATCATCTCATCTTGTCCCTCTTGACCTTGTGGTGTTGAGGTGAAGCATAAACAGTGGGAGAGTGCCCTTCCATCATCTCATCTTGTTCCTCTTGTACCTTGTGGTGTTGAGGTGAAGCATAAACAGTGGGAGAGTGCCCTTCCATCATCTCATCTTGTCCCTCTTGTACCATGTGGTGCCGAGGTGAAGCATAAACAGTGGGAGAGTGCCCTTCCATCATCTCATCTTGTCCCTCTTGTACCTTGTGGTGTTGAGGTGAAGCATAAACAGTGGGAGAGTGCCTGTACATCATCTCATCTTGTTCCTCTTGTACCTTGTGGTGTTGAGGTGAAGCATAAACTGTGGGAGAGTGCCCATCCATCATCTCATCTTGTTCCTCTTGTACCTTGTGGTGTTGAGGTGAAGCATAAACAGTGGGAGAGTGCCCTTCCATCATCTCATCTTGTCCCTCTTGTACCATGTGGTGCCGAGGTGAAGCATAAACAGTGGGAGAGTGCCCTTCCATCATCTCATCTTGTCCCTCTTGTACCTTGTGGTGTTGAGGTGAAGCATAAACTGTGGGAGAGTGCCTGTCCATCATCTCATCTTGTTCCTCTTGTACCATGTGGTGCCGAGGTGAAGCATAAACTGTGGGAGAGTGCCCTTCCATCATCTCATCTTGTTCCTCTTGTACCTTTGGTGTTGAGGTGAAGCATAAACAGTGGGAGAGTGCCTGTCCATCATCTCATCTTGTTCCTCTTGTACCTTGTGGTGTCGAGGTGAAGCATAAACTGTGGGAGAGTGCCTGTCCATCATCTCATCTTGTTCCTCTTGTACCATGTGGTGTTGAGGTGAAGCATAAACAGTGGGAGAGTGCCTGTCCATCAACTCATCTTGTTCCTCTTGTACCTTGTGGTGTCGAGGTGAAGCATAAACTGTGGGAGAGTGCCTGTCCATCATCTCATCTTGTTCCTCTTGTACCTTGTGGTGTTGAGGTGAAGCATAAACAGTGGGAGAGTGCCTGTCCATCATCTCATCTTGTTCCTCTTGTACCTTGTGGTGTTGAGGTGAAGCATAAACTGTGGGAGAGTGCCTGTCCATCATCTCATCTTGTTCCTCTTGTACCTTGTGGTGTTGAGGTGAAGCATAAACAGTGGGAGAGTGCTTGTACATCATTTCATCTTGTCCCTCTTGCACCATGTGGTGCCGAGGTGAAGCATAAACTGTGGGAGAGTGTCCATCCATCATCTCATCTTGTCCCTCTTGTACCTTGCCGTGTTGAGGTGAAGCATAAACAGTGGGAGAGTGCCTGTCCATCATCTCATCGTTCCTCTTGTACCATGTGGTGTCGAGGTGAAGCATAAACAGCAGGAGAGTGCCCTTCCATCATCTCATCTTGTTCCTCTTGTACCATGTGGTGTTGAGGTGAAGCATAAACTGTGGGAGAGTGCCCTTCCATCATCTCATCTTGTTCCTCTTGTACCATGTGGTGTTGAGGTGAAGCATAAACTGTGGGAGAGTGCCCTTCCATCATCTCATCTTGTTCCTCTTGTACCTTGTGGTGTCGAGGTGAAGCATAAACTGTGGGAGAGTGCCCTTCCATCATCTCATCGTTCCTCTTGTACCATGTGGTGTCGAGTGAAGCATAAACTGTGGGAGAGTGCCCTTCAATCATCTCATCTTGTTCCTCTTGTACCATGTGGTGTCGAGGTGAAGCATAAACAGTGGGAGAGTGCCTGTCCATCATCTCATCTTGTTCCTCTTGTACCATGTGGTGTTGAGGTGAAGCATAAACTGTGGGAGAGTGCCCTTCCATCATCTCATCTTGTTCCTCTTGTACCATGTGGTGTCGAGGTGAAGCATAAACAGTGGGCGAGTGCCTGTCCATCATCTCATCTTGTTCCTCTTGTACCATGTGGTGTTGAGGTGAAGCATAAACTGTGGGAGAGTGTCCATCCATCATCTCATCTTGTTCCTCTTGTACCAAGTGGTGTCGAGGTGAAGCATAAACAGTGGGAGAGTGCCCTTCCATCATCTCATCTTGTTCCTCTTGTACCATGTGGTGTTGAGGTGAAGCATAAACTGTGGGAGAGTGCCCTTCCATCATCTCATCTTGTTCCTCTTGTACCTTGTGGTGTCGAGGTGAAGCATAAACAGTGGGAGAGTGCCTGTCCATCATCTCATCTTGTTCCTCTTGTACCATGTGGTGTTGAGGTGAAGCATAAACTGTGGGAGAGTGCCCTTCCATCATCTCATCTTGTTCCTCTTGTACCATGTGGTGTCGAGGTGAAGCATAAACTGTGGGAGAGTGCCTGTCCATCATCTCATCTTGTTCCTCTTGTACCATGTGGTGTTGAGGTGAAGCATAAACTCTGGGAGAGTGCCCTTCCATCATCTCATCTTGTTCCTCTTGTACCATGTGGTGTCGAGGTGAAGCATAAACTGTGGGAGAGTGCCTGTCCATCATCTCATCTTGTTCTTCTTGTACCATGTGGTGTCGAGGTGAAGCATAAACTGTGGGAGAGTGCCCTTCCATCATCTCATCTTGTTCCTCTTGTACCATGTGGTGTCGAGGTGAAGCATAAACAGTGGGAGAGTGCCCTTCCATCATCTCATCTTGTTCCTCTTGTACCATGTGGTGTCGAGGTGAAGCATAAACTGTGGGAGAGTGCCCTTCCATCATCTCATTTTGTTCCTCTTGTACCATGTGGTGTCGAGGTGAAGCATAAACAGTGGGAGAGTGCCCTTCCATCATCTCATCTTGTTCCTCTTGTACCATGTGGTGTCGAGGTGAAGCATAAACTGTGGGAGAGTGCCCTTCCATCATCTCATCTTGTTCCTCTTGTACCATGTGGTGTCGAGGTGAAGCATAAACTGTGGGAGAGTGCCCTTCCATCATCTCATCTTGTTCCTCTTGTACCATGTGGTGTCGAGGTGAAGCATAAACAGCAGGAGAGTGCCCTTCCATCATCTCATCTTGTTCCTCTTGTACCATATGGTGTTGAGGTGAAGCATAAACTGTGGGAGAGTGCCCTTCCATCATCTCATCTTGTTCCTCTTGTACCATGTGGTGTCGAGGTGAAGCATAAACTGTGGGAGAGTGCCCTTCCATCATCTCATCTTGTTCCTCTTGTACAATGTGGTGTCGAGGTGAAGCATAAACAGTGGGAGAGTGCCCTTCCATCATCTCATCTTGTTCCTCTTGTACCATGTGGTGTCGAGGTGAAGCATAAACTGTGGGAGAGTGCCCTTCCATCATCTCATCTTGTTCCTCTTGTACCATGTGGTGTCGAGGTGAAGCATAAACTGTGGGAGAGTGCCCTTCCATCATCTCATCTTGTTCCTCTTGTACCATGTGGTGTCGAGGTGAAGCATAAACAGCAGGAGAGTGCCCTTCCATCATCTCATCTTGTTCCTCTTGTACCATGTGGTGTTGAGGTGAAGCATAAACTGTGGGAGAGTGCCCTTCCATCATCTCATCTTGTTCCTCTTGTACCATGTGGTGTTGAGGTGAAGCATAAACTGTGGGAGAGTGCCCTTCCATCATCTCATCTTGTTCCTCTTGTACCATGTGGTGTCGAGGTGAAGCATAAACTGTGGGAGAGTGCCCTTCCATCATCTCATCGTTCCTCTTGTACCATGTGGTGTCGAGTGAAGCATAAACTGTGGGAGAGTGCCCTTCCATCATCTCATCTTGTTCCTCTTGTACCATGTGGTGTCGAGGTGAAGCATAAACAGTGGGAGAGTGCCTGTCCATCATCTCATCTTGTTCCTCTTGTACCATGTGGTGTTGAGGTGAAGCATAAACTGTGGGAGAGTGCCTGTCCATCATCTCATCTTGTTCCTCTTGTACCATGTGGTGTCGAGGTGAAGCATAAACTGTGGGAGAGTGCCCTTCCATCATCTCATCTTGTTCCTCTTGTACCATGTGGTGTCGAGGTGAAGCATAAACAGTGGGAGAGTGCCTGTCCATCATCTCATCTTGTTCCTCTTGTACCATGTGGTGTCGAGGTGAAGCATAAACTGTGGGAGAGTGCCTGTCCATCATCTCATCTTGTTCCTCTTGTACCATGTGGTGTCGAGGTGAAGCATAAACAGTGGGAGAGTGCCTGTCCATCATCTCATCTTGTTCCTCTTGTACCATGTGGTGTCGAGGTAAAGCATAAACTGTGGGAGAGTGCCTGTCCATCATCTCATCTTGTTCCTCTTGTACCATGTGGTGTTGAGGTGAAGCATAAACTGTGGGAGAGTGCCCATCCATCATCTCATCTTGTTCCTCTTGTACCTTGTGGTGTTGAGGTGAAGCATAAACTGTGGGAGAGTGCCTGTCCATCATCTCATCTTGTTCCTCTTGTACCATGTGGTGTTGAGGTGAAGCATAAACTGTGGGAGAGTGCCCATCCATCATCTCATCTTGTTCCTCTTGTACCATGTGGTGTTGAGGTGAAGCATAAACAGTGGGAGAGTGTCCATCCATCATCTCATCTTGTTCCTCTTGTACCATGTGGTGTCGAGGTGAAGCATAAACTGTGGGAGAGTGCCTGTCCATCATCTCATCTTGTTCCTCTTGTACCATGTGGTGTTGAGGTGAAGCATAAACAGTGGGAGAGTGCCCTTCCATCATCTCATCTTGTTCCTCTTGTACCATGTGGTGTCGAGGTGAAGCATAAACTGTGGGAGAGTGCCTGTCCATCATCTCATCTTGTTCCTCTTGTACCATGTGGTGTTGAGGTGAAGCATAAACTGTGGGAGAGTGCCTGTCCATCATCTCATCTTGTTCCTCTTGTACCATGTGGTGTTGAGGTGAAGCATAAACTGTGGGAGAGTGCCCTTCCATCATCTCATCTTGTTCCTCTTGTACCTTGTGGTGTTGAGGTGAAGCATAAACAGTGGGAGAGTGCCCTTCCATCATCTCATCTTGTTCCTCTTGTACCATGTGGTGTCGAGGTGAAGCATAAACTGTGGGAGAGTGCCCATCCATCATCTCATCTTGTTCCTCTTGTACCTTGTGGTGTCGAGGTGAAGCATAAACTGTGGGAGAGTGCATGTCCATCATCTCATCTTGTTCCTCTTGTACCATGTGGTGTTGAGGTGAAGCATAAACTGTGGGAGAGTGCCTGTCCATCATCTCATCTTGTTCCTCTTGTACCTTGTGGTGTCGAGGTGAAGCATAAACTGTGGGAGAGTGCCTGTACATCATCTCATCTTGTTCCTCTTGTACCATGTGGTGTTGAGGTGAAGCATAAACTGTGTGCGAGTGCCTGTCCATCATCTCATCTTGTTCCTCTTGTACCATGTGGTGTTGAGGTGAAGCATAAACTGTGGGAGAGTGCCCATCCATCATCTCATCTTGTTCCTCTTGTACCTTGTGGTGTTGAGGTGAAGCATAAACTGTGGGAGAGTGCCCAACCATCATCTCATACTCCCAGTATCACAGCCTGGGATTCTAAGATAAGAAGCAACAAAAATTTTAAATTTTCATTTTCTCTTCATCGTTCTCATTTTTTCAACTTTTCATTCTTCTCATCCCGTTTTGTATGCCTTAATGTAGTCACTGGAGGGTATTCTCTGTGATTATATGTTGTGTTTTGTGTATGTATTTGTCTGCTGTTGAAGGCTGTTGAAGGCTATTTGCTGCAAAATCCTGTATGTTTTGTCATTCTGTTCTGTAAAACTGCATTACTTTGTGTTATTTTATATTGTTTACATTTCCACATCTTTACCGCAGTTCCACTAATTTTATTCATAAAAATAACAGAATAGCATGGATAACTTTGCCACTACAATAACAGGGAAGAGCATCAGTAACTCAACATAAACAAAAAACAGAAAATAAGAATCCTATCTAGTGTTGCACAAAACAATAAGAAACAAAGGAAGTTGTTATCTTCACTTAAACGTTAACAAGGTGTCACAGGAATAACGTGACCTAACAAAAACCTGGCATAACAAGACAACTTAATCTACACACTAACAAGGAATAATACACCTAAAACAAAAAAACAGAGAATACACAAAATAACCCATCAATTCTGGTATTTTTAAATCATAAAAAATAATTTACTCATTTGGACACTCTTACAGAAATTCTGGCCAGATTTTCCCCAGGCGTTTTCTGTTGTTCATCCATACTGGCATATGAGGAACTCATTAGCTGGTCTCCGAGCCTGAACTAAATGTCACGAGACCTGGCAGGGAAAGAAAGCGAGAAAAAAGGCTGTATTAATAAAGATTTGAATAATTCATTCTTGACACAGAGGCATTTACTGTAATGTAAACAATTAGTGTTTCTTCTGCATTAACTCTGCGCCATTGGCTGCCACGGAATGGGGAACAGGAGTAAAGGAATATTCTAGAAGGTTGCTCTTAACTTAAACTATCTCAAGACTAGCATTACGTTTTACAGTTTTACTATGGCTAGTATTGCCAGGAGGGTTCTGGAAGTGTTAAGGTGTAACTCTTTCTGTTGGAGGCAATGCAACATACTGCAGAAATCACACAACACAAACTAGAGTACAGTAGAACTTCAATTAACTGTCACTCGCTTAACCATCAGTTTCTGTTATCCATTATCGTTTAAAAAAAAAAAACACATTGAAAACATTACGCTAGAAGAAGTAACAGATTGGTTGGAATGTGACAAAATGGATGGAGAGTTTGAGATTTTGAACGATGATGAAGCTGTTTATAGTGTGACTATCACTGAAGAAGAAGAAATTGATGACAATGAAGGATCAGTTCTTAACCAAAAACCTACAACTAGCCACTCAGAAGAAGAAAGAATGTTATCAAAGTGCATTGACTGGTTTGAAATGCAAGAGAAGGCAAATGCAACACAGATCATATTTCTGCGTAAGAAATGGAAGCTCGAGCTTCAAAGACAGAGAAGGAGATGACAGATTATTTTAAAGTAACATAGGTTTATAGTATTACAATAAATTTCTATACATTACTACTTTTATATTGAAGTTTATTTTGATCGTTTTGTAAAATTAAATACAATGTGTATATATTATTCACTTTTGAAGGATTTTATTTTCATTTTCGTCCTAAGCCCGCAGTTAAATCATATTACTGTACATATGTGTAAAGAGATTTCTGTTATCTGTCTATTCGGTTATCTGTCACAGCCCTGGTCCTGATGGTGATAGTTAATCGAAGTTGTACTGTAAATAGATAAATCTTTCAAGCAGAATTATACACACACACACAGTCACACAGTAATTTGAATTGTCTACCACAGTAACTTTACCATGGTAGACAATTAAAATTACAGTGTGAATACAAGTGTGTTTAATTTAGCATGAAGGATGTATCTAATTAGTTTGCTGTGTGATTTCTGCAGCATGTACCTGATGAGATGCAGTGAAATATGTCAGGCAATAAATTGTGCAATCTCTTGTTTGTGTCTTTGTTATTCAAATTCACTAAGGGAAAACATTGTTTTGAACACACCATATGTTTAAAAAGGCTTAAAGGCAAGAGACTTCAGTCTCTTTCTGCACAGCGATCTGCCGAAAGCATCACACAGAGCATGAGCTTTATAGCTCCAGCGACAACCCCCAGGAGTCTCAGAGAACTGTACCCATTAACTGAATGACTGAGTCTGAGAATGAACTTACAAACTTCAGAAATAGAGGTAGGTAGCTTTACCATTTCACCACTGAGACTCACATATGTGATTGATTAGATTATATGTTTACCAAGCAGCACAACATATGTGATTGTTTACGCTATATGTTTACCAAAGACCACAACATATGTGATTGATTAGATTATTTGTTTACCCCAAAAATATTTTTGTTGCTATCCCTTACGGGACGTTACAGTCAACACCAGCATTTTTCAGCTGCTGTTGATGTACTAGGCAAGTGTTACGTTCAGTAGTTTGCCATTGCTTTCTAAACAACAGGCTCCCATACCAGCACGTTATAACACAACGCGACACGGTCTGCTGCACAAATCATGTTTACCAAACAACACATGTGATTGTTTGGACTATATGTTTACCAAACAACACACCATATGTGATTGTTTAGACTATAAGTTTACCAAACAACACAACATATGTGATTTATTGGACTATAAGTTCACCAAACAACACAACATATGTGATTTTTTAGACTATATGTTTACCAAACAACACAACATATGTGATTTATTGGACTATAAGTTTACCAAACAACACAACATATGTGATTTATAAGATTTGATTATATGTTTACCAAACAATACACATATGTGATTGATTGGACTATATGTTTACCAAATAATCCAACATATGTGATTGTTTAGACTATATGTTTACCAGACAACACAACATATGTGATTGATTATACTATATATTTACCACAGAACATAACATATGTGATTGATTGAACTATATGTTTATCAATCAACACAACATATGTGAGTAACTAATCTTTTTGTTTATCAATCAACTCAACACATATGATTGAATAATCTTAGAATGTAATCAACACAACATGTGTGACAGATTAATATTCATATTTATTTATTAACACTCCATGTGTGACTGATTAATCTTCATATCTATCTATCAACACAACATGTGTGATTAGCTATTCTCCATATTTATCTATCAACACTCCATGTGTGACTGATTAATCTTCATATCTATCTATCAACACAACATGTGTGATTAGCTATTCTTCATATTTATCTATCAACACAACATGTGTGACTGGCTATTCTTCATATGTATCTATCAACACAACATGTGTGACTGGCTATTCTTCATATTTATCTATCAACACAACATGTGTGATTAGCTATTCTTCATATTTATCTATCAACACAACATGTGTGACAGATTAATATTCATATTTATTTATCAACACTCCATGTGTGACTGATTAATCTTCATATCTATCTATCAACACAACATGTGTGATTAGCTATTCTTCATATTTATCTATCAACACTACATGTGTGACTGGCTATTCTTCATATTTATCTATCAACACAACATGTGTGGAGAAGGTGGAGAAGGTGGAAGAACATATTGAGATCTGTATGTGGAAAGAATGAGATTGCGGGGGTCGGTAGGGGTTCTGGTAGAATCTCTAATCTGAGAGGGAATACCAGGAGAACTTTCAATCAGATAGTGGTGGGGACGATTAGTAGTATGACTCTTTGCTGGCTGTTGAATGAGGGGACGGAGTGCGTATGGAAATGTCCCGAGTGCAGTGATGTCGGCTCTTAGCTCAACTCAACTCAACTCCTTTCGCTTTCCAAAATCAAATACCAATAGTTGAGCTCCCATCCGTGGAGAGGCGTATTCGGATGTAACTATTGCATATCCAAATATTCAGAGGGAAGAAATGAAATGGACATCACCAAGACCACAACCAAATATTCAGAGGGAGGAAATGAAATGGACATCACCAAGAAAACAACCAAATATTCATAGGGAGGAAATGAAATGGACATCACCAAGACCACAACCAAATATTCAGAGGGAGGGAATGAATTGGACATCACCAAGACCTCAACGCAATATTAAGTGGGCCGGAATTAATTGGACCTCACTAATTGCTTGGGGCTGCCTAGGAGTTAATATATCTGGAGAGACTGGCGGGAGTGTTCGTACTGCAGGCAACATCACGCATGTGTAGGAACATGCACATAGATAAAGACTGAAATATGGCCGCCGGCTGTTCATCTGCTCCTCAAATGCCAGCCGTTGTGCTGACATCGTCACTAATTAGTTGTCACGTATTTAGTTGACCAGTTGACCTTACTTTAGTTCTCGAGGAAATGTGGACTAGCGTCCATCCCGCCTCCTTGCAGCCTTGTTAAAGAGGAGAGGGGGTGGGGAGGAAGGACACGGAATGCGGTGCAGGAGTTGATCCCAATCGCCGGGAGTCAGTTTTTTTTTTTTTAGGAGGGGGGAGGAGAGGGGGGGGGGACCTTCGAGATCACGGTGTCCGCCTCAGGCTAGGAAGGTAATGGGGTTTTCCGAAAGCTGTTAATATCTAATGATAACACACGTCCGTTTGATCGATTGGGTAATTTTTTTCCAAACGCGTGCTTCTACTTCTAATGCACTGGACTGATTTTTGCGTGTGGATTAGCTTTCCCTAATACCAGTGTCCCTCGCCATCAGGTGAATCCACTCTGGCTTCAGAGGTACTTGCATTTGTAATTTACGTCCCCAATTCAAACAAATCGCTGTCGGTAATTATAGTTTTCAATTGTTATATTGTCTAGTGCGTCCTCTAGTCTCTACTTCTTTCTTCTATGAGCGTCAAACACTACACATGTGTGTTTATTTATTAACTGTCTTAGTGGCCTCAAATGGTTCCCCCAAATGATATTTCTGTGAAATACGTGTACATTTCGGCCCTTTACCTTCTTGGCACTCTTTGGGGACGGGCCTGCCCACCCGGGCCATGACTCCGGGTGTCTTTCTTCTGCCGTGAGTTCAAAAACGTTCGATCTTTGTGTTGTTCCGTGTTTGTCCGACATCTGCGAAACATGCCCGCTCCCAAGCCACCCCCACCCCCCTCGGGGAGGAGAGACTCGTGCTTCCGGTGCTTCGTGTCCTCACACAAGTCCTAGCACCCGTGGCAGTGGAGAGCCAGCTTCTTCCCTGGCCATTGCCTCTGTCGCCTCCGAGTTGGCGCTTCGCTATGAGCCGACGTTAGTCTAGATCTGGAATGATGACCCGGGAGGACTCGATCACAGCGTCAGGAAGGTAGAAGGTCGAAACATTCCGGGAAGGGAAACATCTTATAACGATCAGACTATCACTGCCTATATATATCAGACGATCACACTGTCGTGCTGGCTCAGCGGCTGAGTTGTTATTACATCACTTTGGGACAGTACGGATGAACTTTTAACCAGCTTACTTATATTTCCGACAAGAATTTGGAAGCAACAGAGGTGTGGTTCCCGAGAAGAATGTTGCGAATTCCTTGGACTGCCAAAGTAACGACAATTGCCCGAAAGAAACTAGAACACTATATATCATATTTAAGAAAGAGGCAAACAGCTTTCTTTGGATGAAAAGAGAGGCATTGGAGAACATCGTGACGACTCGAAAGATCCAGGGGAAGAGGGGCAGAAGCCGACCAAGAGAAATTATGCTGGATGGATTACGACGGTGGCATGGAGGAATATCAGCAGCAGATTTGATTAAAAAAAACACACCAAATAACGAAATATGTGGAGAGACATGAACGCCTACGCCAGCTGGCAAGACACTTGATAATGATCATGTTTCCAACGATCGCAAGTAAATCGAAAACAAGCATCCGTGACTAACAACGGTATACAAGACAACACACGCAAACCATGATCACACTTTGCAAAAGCCCTTCCGTCACTGAAGAGTTAAAGTAATAGCTGTTTGGGACAGAAAGAGTTACAGCTCCTGCGTCAACTCGCCCTGCGTGGAAGCGAAGTGACAATTGAGCTCCTCAACCCGATCAACTTGTCCCCCGGGAGGCAGTTAAACCTGGCCAACAGCTGCCGCGCGGCGCATCTACGTCAATACAACGATCGATATCTTATTAACCCCAGGGCGGCGCTGGAGAAGATGTGGCTAATTAATGAGTACTATGGAGTGAAACAAAAGTAAACAGCCCTCTCACGCGCCTGGGGGTATACAGTAGATAGTTCTCATCATCATGTGCCATGCCGATAAGTGTGGGCGGTCATGTTTCGCTATCTCACACGATCATCAGAGTCGTGGGTCAGCTCTGTGTTGTCTCGACCATATCACGTGGCCAAGCCATCCAGCTATTTACGTCTCCGCCTTCCCCTTGTTCTTTCCCCCTCAATCTTGTCAGCTGTCATCAAGTTCTCCAATTTATTTCTTTTCATAACGTGTCCAAAAAAATTTGACCGTCTATGCCTAATTTTTCTAATCAGCTTACGGTTTTCATTTGTTTCTAGCAGGACTTTGTCGTGTTTTTCTGTCTGTCCATGGTATTCTTTGCATTCTCCTCAGAAACTACATTTCGACTGTTGTGTTTCAGCTTGTCCGCTCATTGTCCACGCTTTACATCCATACAGAAGTACCGGTTCTGTGTAGCACACTCTTTTTTCCCGTTGCAAATAGCATCCTTTTATTGGTGCTAGATGTATATTTTATAATCCAATCGGCATTCGATGTATGATATTGTCAATATCACATCAGCCGACTATACTGTCCCAGGACATTTCCTTGTAGTCATGTTAGGTCGGATAGCCGCAATAGCGTAGTGGCTAGTCATTCGCCTACTGGCCCGACGCTCATCGGTTCGAATCCGCATTGGAGCAAATGTTTACAACTGACCTGGGTTCCGAGGGCGACCCAGCATAAAATGGTATCCAAGACATGTCTCGGGAAGTAAAGACAGCCGGCGTGACAGTGACTACAATATCCGTCGAGTGCTGACTTATCTAATAATAAAATGAATAAAGCACTCTATGTCCACTGCGCGTTAACAACACCTGTCCTTGACTTACGTTTTGCTTACATTTAAGGCTGGGTCGACCTGTAAGCCTAAATGCAACACTGTCCATTACCCCATGTGGACAACAATCACCTTCGGATGATAAGACTGTGAAGGTAAAACCATATTCAGCTGCTCTGGTGGCTGTCTAGTCACATGACTATCATTCTGAGCCGGTGATGGACCCTAACTATAACTTCTCCCTGAGGTTGAACGGGGTAGGGGTAATGGTGAAATTGAGTAAGCCTAAACATTTTTGTTTTCAAAATTCGCCTCGGTGGGGTCATGAATACATGACCACGCAAGGGTTCTCCGTGGCCAAGTGGTTAAACCACCTGCCTCACGCTCAAACGGTAGTGGGTTCGATACCGGATTCCATCTTTTGGTTCACAAGTGCAATTTTGTCAGAGACTCCAGGGGGTCGTCGCAGGAACTACGGTGTTCGTGCTTTGTACGACGCTTTCAGCAGGCTGCTCTGCGGAAAGAGACCGAGCCGTATGGGATAAAACCCAGTGAAATACACTGTTTTCATTTAAACATGATCACCGGGGCAGCAGTGGCGCTACCGCTTTCCTCAGTTGTTTGGTTAAAAGTTAGTTGGATGTCCTTTACACGACGGTGCAATCAACGCAGCCGATGCATCATACTATCGAAATCAGCGCAAAGTGGTCTGCTTCCAAATCGCCAACCGCTAATTTCGAACCCTGGACTTGGTATGACGGGGAAATTGTGAAACAGTGTTACCATCGCCTAAACCACAGCGCCGGTTGTTGAGTGGTAGTAGACATAAAAAGGCTCCTTGTTTACTCAATCACCCGTGGAGACATTATGTGCTGAGTGAAGTTTTCACAACGATTCTGCAAAGACTGCTAATGACAGGCTGTAAACATACAGACACGTCATGGGTGGGAAGACTTGGCGCGCGGGAGATGCGGATTGGGAGGGGAGAGAGGGACCAGAGAAAGGAGAGGCAGAGGACAGACTGTGACAGAGAAACGCATAAAGAGGTAAATGCTTCGTATTCATCAATATCTTCTTACGGGAGTCGGCTTTTTCTCTTCTTCTTCTTGCAGTACATGCCATGTATGTAGCGTTGGTGAACATGGCTGTCAACAGCCTTTTGTCTCGAGTACTGTCAATCTTCTTATAGTCCATGCCGTGTGGAATTGGTGATCATGTCTGTCCACAGCCTTCTGTCTCGTGTACTGTCAATCTAGGAGGATTGGGGGGGGGGGGGGAAGCGCTGAGTGGTCTCGAGGCATGGTGTCCGCCTCGAGTGCTGGAGGTCCCGGATTCAAGCCTCGGTGAGGACCGGGATTTTTTCACGTGGACTTCTAGTAATATAATTTCCCCTGGTCTCTGGGTAGTGAGATCGTTGTATATTGTTGCGCACGTAAAACATCCCTTGGCAGGTGGAAATCGAATAAGAGTAGCCTAATGGCGCTGCCCGGGCAAAATTTCGAGTTAAAAATCTACCCAAAGTATTTTCAGGATCCTCGCCGATGTTACGGAGTTCGTGCACTGAGCCGAGATTCTCCGGACTCAGGCTTGAGTTAGGAGTAGAACGGAGCACTTAAGGTTACACCCGTGAGCGGCGATGTTGATCCATCGCTAAACGTACTGTCAATGTTCTTATAGTCCATGCCGCGTGGAATGTGATCATGTCTGTCCACAGCCTTCTCTCTCGTGTACTGCCAATCATTTCTGATACCGATGTTCCTCCATGTCATGATGTCAAACTGTCCAGCATCTTCTCTCTAGGTCTTCCCCTGCCTCTCTTCCCCTCTAACTTTCCCATTGTGACGACAACCTCCAGCTTTCCACTTCTGATGACACGCCCAAAGAATGTGGACTGTCTTCTTCTGATGTCAGTAACTAGTTCTCTTTGTGAATTAACCTCTTTTAACAAATCTTCATTATTCTTTTTATCCGTCCACAGTGTTCTCATATTTCTTCTACAAAACCACATTTCCGCAGCGTCCACATAAATCCTCACTAAACTGCTAACTGCCCATGATCCGCTTCTGTACATCAGGGTTGGCTGGATATTTGGAGCCCCATTTGGTGCATGTCAAAAGTGGGGCGGTCCTCTTTGAACTGTCTTTATGACACCATTGTGTTCGTCTGCACAGAGATGTCACTTGCTTAACCCTCTTGACGTTCTTAACAACAATATTGACAGGTTACAAAGCAATGGCATGGTTATTGCAATTTCTATTACCCTTTTAATGTTTTCATTTGAAGCCCTCTCGTAGATCTGAAGAACTATTTGTCTCATTTCGCTAAACCATTTCCCACCGAACCAGCAGAGATAGGATTGTTCTGTCCTACCAGTACAGTTCTGGGGCAGCCGTGGTAGCGTGGTGGCTAGATGGTAGCGTGGTGGCTAGATGGTAGCGAGGTGGCTAGACGGTAGCGTGGTGGCTAGACGGTAGCGTGGTGGCCAGACAGTAGCGTGGTGGCTAGACTCTCGCTGCTGGCCCGCTGGTCTTGGGTTAGATTTCAGTTTTTACAACATTGGCCTGGTCTCCCAGGTCGACCCAGTCTAAAATGGGACCGAAAATGTCAGGGAAGTAAAAGCGCTCGGCGTGCTAAGGACGACATCAGCCACCGAGTGTCAGTTGGTGTCAATGGCGTCTGTCCATCAAGAATGGTGATGACCATTCATTTCATCCAGTGGGGTTGAAAGTTTGGAGCCGTGAGTTCTAAAATGGCTGGCGTTTGTCCATAAAGAATGATGATGACGATTCATTTCATCTAGTGGGATTGAAAGTTTGGAGCCGTGAGTTCTAAGATGGCTGGTAAGGCCTATTGTGGCTCGAAATGTTCTTTGACAATGTGGGCAAAGAATGCTTGACGTTCAAGGAGGAGGATATCCTGCGGTGCTTTTTTGTGTGTGTGTGGTCCAGCCGTCACACCCCCCCCCCCTCCCCCACAGCGCTTGCAGTCCTGTTTGTTTTACAAGTGACTACACCCTTGCATAATGAGCTGGTGTCAATAAACACAGTAATCCCGTTGCGCATCAGGATGTGTAAAAGGGTCCGTTACTTACTGTCCTGAGTACAGCTCTGAGATCAACACCACCCCACACACATGGATACCAGACAACTGTCATAGGTTTATGAGAATCATCTGGGAAGGTAAGGCGATAATGATAGAACTGGAATATGCGAAAGACTAACACATTATAATCCAACGGCAGTATCTGCTTTGGGCTAACTTTAACACACAAAACAAAACTATTTTCAGTAGACTTGGAGAGATGGATGCATGCTAGCAGATATGGTATACCATGATACTAGAAGTTAGTTAATTAGTTAGTTGGTGGGTTGGTTCGGTGGGTGGGTAGGTAGTTAGTTAGATAGATAGTAAGTTAGGTATTAGGTTGGTAGGTAGTTATCAGTTGGGGTATCACCCTTGAATTTCGGGGCATGCCCATAGGTGCTCAAATCTCCCCTCCCCATAATATGCATTAGCGTTCGGCCTCTAATAGTGTAAACAATATAAAATGACAAAAAGTAGTGCAGCTTTACATAACAGAGTTAAGACACATACAGAACGTTGCGGCGATTAGCATTCATCAGCAAACAAACACACTCACAAACACAATATACAGTCAAGGAGATCTCCTGTGACTACATCAGAAGGTGACGACAGGACGAGAAGAACAAAAGCATGGAAAAATGGAAGCAATGAAGAGAAATTGAGAATTGAAAAAAAAAATGTTAGTTGAAAAAAAATGTTAGTTGAAGAAAATGTTTAATTGGAAAAATTTTAATAGAGAAAACGTTCATACTCACCTCACCGTTCGGATCTAAAAGTGACTAAGAACATCTCCGATGTATTCTGATACCCGGTGCTGGATGTTACGGTTCAGTGAGCACATGGAAGGAAGGGGGCGGGGTATTGGGCGCGCAAGATAGAAGGTGGTACTAACCAAAACCCCATTGTGTTATTATAGGGGCGAGTCTTAAAGTCTGGGTGGACTGATATGCGTGAACGCGCACACATACATAGACACATCTCAACAGACAAAATGCTGGTGTATGTGGGCATGTGCAAGGTATATGTAAGAGAGAGAGAGAGAGAGAGAGAGAGAGAGAGAGAGAGAGAGAGAGAGAGAGGAAAAGTGCATGTAATATACCACCTGAGGTTTTCGGAGTACGTCGGTCTACACGTACGACGTTTCACTCATACTGTACCCTATGAAATAGTCAGTGTGGTTGAATTGTTATACAACATATGTAAGGATCTACTCGCCCAGTGCTTGAGTTATTGGGGCTGTATAAGATCCAACCACTGGTAATACACGTGAAGTAGGTAGGCACAGAGAAGCAAGATGTAAGGGGAGAGAAAGAGAGAGAGAGAGAGAGAGAGAGAGAGAGAGAGAGCGAGCGAGAGAGAGAGAGGTTGGAAAGCTGCCTGCGACATACCGCATGAGGAATGCGGATGGGTCGGTCTACACATACGAGGCTTCACTCATACTGTTGCCTATGAACTAGAGCCAGTAAGGTTGATTGTTATACACCGTATTTAAAAATCAAAATCGCCCAGTGCTTATTTTATAGGGGCTGCATAAGACCCAACTACTGGTAATACACATGGTGTGGGTAGGCACAGAGAAGCAAGATTATTAGGAGAGAGAGAGAGAGAGAGAGAGAGAGAGAGAGAGAGAGAGAGAGAGAGAGAGAGAGAGAGAGAGAGAGAGAGAGTAAAAAATTAACTATAAAATAAAATAAGAGAGGTTGGAAAACTGCCTGTGACATACCACCTGAGGTATGCGGAGTGGGTAGGTCTATAAATACGAGGCTTCACTCATACTGTTCCCTATTAAATAGAGGCAGTAAGGTTGATTGTTATACAACGTATTTGAGGATCAAACCACCCAGTGGTTTTGTTAAAATCAGACCACCAGCAATATAGTTGGAATATGTAGGCACCGAGAAGCAAGATGGAGAGAGAGAGAGAGAGAGAGAGAGAGAGAGAGAGAGAGAGAGAGAGAGAGAGAGAGAGAGAGAGAGGAACAGTGCCTACGACACGCCCCTGATTTATGCGGTGTCGGTCGGTCTACAAATACGAGGCTTCACTCATACTGTTCCTATCTACTTCACGTGTATTACCAGTGGTTGAATCTTATACAGCCCCAATAACTCAAGCATTGGGCGAGTAGATCCTTACATATGTTGTATAACAATTCAACCACACTGACTATTTCATAGGGTACAGTATGAGTGAAACGTAGTACGTGTAGACCGACGTACTCCGCATACCTCAGGTGGTATATCACAGGCACTTTTCCTCTCTCTCTCTCTCTCTCTCTCTCTCTCTCTCGCTCTCTCCCTCTTCTTACATATACCTTGCACATGCCCACACACACCAGCATTTTGTCTGTTGAGATGTGTCTATGTATGTATGCGCGTTCACGCATATCAGTCCACCCAGGCTTTAAGACTCGCCCCTATAATAACACAATGGGGTTTTGATTAGTACCACCTTCTATCTTGCGCGCCCCATACCCCGCCCCCTTCCTTCCATGTGCTCACTGAACCGTAACACCCAGCACCGGGTATCAGAATACATCGGAGGTTTTCTTAGTCACTTATAGATCCGAACGGTGAGGTGAGTATGAACGTTTTCTCTATTAACATTTTTTTTTCCCAATTAAACATTTTCTTCAACTAACATTTTTTTCAACTAACATTTTTTTCAATTCTCATTTTCTCTGCATTGCTTCCATTTTTCCATGCTTTTGTTCTTCTCGTCCTGTCGTCACCTTCTGATCACAGGAGATCTCCTTGACTGTATGTTGTGTTTGTGAATGTGTTTGTTTGCTGATGAAGGCTAATCGCCGCAACGTTCTGTATGTGTCTTAACTCTGTTATGTAAAGCTGCACTACTTTGTGTCATTTATATTGTTTACACTTTCACAGCTTTACCGCAGTTCCACCAAATTTAATTCATAGGCCTCTAATAGTGCCTGTTATGCGATCTTTGTGTTTTTATTTTTACGAGATACCTCATTCTCCCGATGTGCCTCTCGTGTCTAGTCGTGTCAGTTCTTACTCCCAAGTCTCTCATGCGATGAGGAGTGTCCACACCAATGTGGCTCTCACGGACAGAGCTAGGCAACTACCAGTGAACCAGGGTGGCGAAGAAAAGGGCGGGCGCTCGATTGATATAATGAGAAACGCCGAGTTAAGTGTAGCTAGAAAATCCGAGAATAGTATAACTAGAAAGTCCTTTGTGTGGAATCTACAGGGCAAAAGCAATAGAGGAAGACCAAATAACAAATAGAACGAACGAACGAATGAATGAACTTTATTTTCAAAGGGTTAAGAATTGGACACGCAGGCTCGTCTAACACTCTGCCCTTCTATCACTCTCTTTCATTCATTAGTTCATCCACACACCATTCAAGGCTAACTGAGAACAGCAACAATATAAAAGATATGCATTATAAAGGCATCGGGGAAATACGCACACATCAATACTACACGACTCAGTAATATTAGTGAATGATGTGCAACTGTTATTAGCTATGTTGAATATACTGGTCTCTCACAGGGGGATTGGCTGTTATAATAGGGTTTTATTATTATTATTATTATTATTATTATTATTATTATTATTAAGGGGCAGGTAATCCGTACTCAGATAGTGTTCGAATAATTTGCGATTATATGTAGGGATTAGTGATGTCTTTGATTTCTTGTGGAAGACTGTTCCACGGTTGAGCTTCGGAGTATACGCTAAGCTTGTTTTGTATAAGTCTATCCTAGGCTTTGAAATCTTAATATATTTTAGTCCTTTACTGTGTCTAGCATTAAATTTAAATAATGGCCAAAGGTAATTTGGGGCATTCCGATGTAGAGAGATGCAGAGAAGAGAAGTAGAGACATGAATATTATAGGAAGGACATGGACGCAGCTGCACGGGATAGCTAAGAAGAGGACGGCTTGGGGTGAGTTGACTGAAAAGCTATACCGCCTATAAAGAGTGAAAGATGAAGGAATGTACACGCTTCTGTCAGGGTACAGCTACGCTTCACAAGACAAACTTCGTGCCTATAACCTACCCGGCCCTGTAGCTGTGTGGCCCTGTTTAGCAAATGAAGTCATTCATCACCACGAGATAGTATTAGTAACCGGTCGAGTAATCCAACCCTACCATTTGTCACTGAAGACGCAGAAGTTACCCGGGACTTTAAATTAAATCACCACGCACTTTAAAGACTTCTGCCAATTTTACATAAATATCCCTCGGGAATAAGACACGAGACATTTTAGTACGACCAAACCTCGACTGGGGACTAATTAATTTCATCAACGATTGCTTCATCGTGTCGATGGTTTCTTGAAACTTGAGTATTTAGCGAGAAATTGATGATTCCAGTTGAAGAGATCACGCAGAAAGTAGTAAAACTGGAGTATTTAGCGAGAAATTGATGATTCGAGCCGAACAAATCACTAAAAAAGTAGTAAAACTGTTCGTTTTGAAAAAAGTAAATGTAGTGTAGTAAGTCCATGTTGTTTTCTGTATAATGTCATGTGTACAAAAAAATACTAAGCATATACAAACACCACTTCTAAAACCCCAGACATGTGTACAAATACCACTCCTTCAGCTTCAGACATGTGCACAAATACCACTCCCTCAGCCCCAGACATGTGCACAAATACAACTCCCTCGGCCCCAGACATGTGTACAAATACCACTCCCTCAGCCCCAAACATGTGTACAAATACCACCCCCTCAGCCCCCAGACATGTGTACAAAGAAGTACGATGAATGTACAAATACCACTCCCCCAGTTTCAGACATGTGTACAAAGAAGTACGACGCATGTACAAATACCACTTCCACAACCCTAGACATATGTACAAATAAGTACGATCCATGTATAAATACCACTTCCACAACCCAGACATGTGTAAAAAGAAGTACAATGCATGTACAAATACCACTTCTGCAGCCCCAGACATGTGTACAAAGAAGTACAATGCATGAACAAATACCACTTCCACAACCCAGACATGTGTAAAAAGAAGTACAATGCATGTACAAATACCAGTTCTACAGCCCCAAACATGTGTACAAAGAAGTACAATGCATGTACAAATACCACTTCCACAACCCAGACATGTGTAAAAAGAAGTACAATGCATGTACAAATACCACTTCTACAGCCCCAGACATGTGTACAAAGAAGTGCGATGCATGTATAAATACCAATTCCACAACCCCAGACATGTGTACACCTACTACTCCCACCACCCCATACATGTGTACAAAAACTACCCCCCCCCCCCAGCCCCAGACATGTGTACAAAGATGCACGATGCATGTACAAATACCATTCCCAAAACCCCAGAGACTGTCACCCACTGAACGAACCATCGTGTTTAACAATCTGGAAAAGCGCCAATGCGCAGATTCTGTCTAGATGAGAAAATCTGCCATACTAAACAGACCAGAGGGGTAGATTTCCCCAGTTCCATCCATCAGTGTCGGCGATTCATGGCTGGTTTCCGTTAACTCCGGCACAGATTGGATTAGTTCAGATCTGGCTATTGACAGGGAATCTGGGTTCGGCGATGAGGTTTTTTTTTTCAATTTCGTAAACAGGTTTGGGAGAGATACGCCGGCGTGTATTGTCAGCATGTTAGAAAGGTAGAATTCCGTGAGCTTAGCTTCTCAGTGATACCGCTGAGCTCAACTTTCGAATGAAATAATTGAGCTAAGTTTTCTAGTGAACAATCTGAGCTGGACTTTCCAATGAAATCTTTGAGCTAAACTCCGCGGTGAAAACACCGAGCCAAACTTTTTGGCGAAACTGCTAAACTGAACCTTCCAAAATGAAACCGCAGAGCTAAACTTTTCAGTTAGTTAGTCAGTTAGTCGCAGTTCCAACTTCACAGCAACAGGTCGTCCCCATTATGCTCCGTTCCTGTGCCAGTGAATATCATATAAAACGCTCCCCACCGCCCAATGTGAAAAGTGGAAAAGACAGGAGTCTCGACAAACAACAGCCCGCACAGATGCACTGTGCATAATGCCGCCGCCAGAATGTCAACACAATAGTCCCCCACAAAACACCCAGTTCATTTCTGATGGAATCTGCAGCCATTTTCCCATCTGGATGTTTCCTAGATGTTCACCCACACAGTCCACGAAATACAGTTCATCGTCGATGGCAGTGGCAGTCAACCAGAAGCCCAGCAGCCACGCATTTCTGCATAAGGCAAAAACCGGTCAACTCTGGGACATAGCCATCTGCCATCACTCCGAACATGCAGTCACATTCCAAAAAACCTCGGGCAGATTCAAAAGCACTTCACACGACACTCACAGCTCACAGTGTCGCGCCACGCACTCACTCAGTAGCAGGGCGACGGAACCATCAGTGAAACCGCTTAACTAAACTTTCCAGTGAACCAAAAATTTGTTGAGCTAAACTTTCCATCAACGCGTTGCACATACCTTACAAGAAGATCCATCTTATCCCGAACTACAGGTGAAAATCCAAAATCAGAAGCACTCAATAAATATATAAAATAAATAATAAAATAAAATACACACAAATGCGTACAATACGACACACAGGATAACCGACGTTTCCATTTTAAGAATCGTTGTCAAGGACAGGACAACCCGGATAGATAGAACAACGAAATATAAAAAACAAAAAACAAAAAAGCACAACTACTATGTTCCCATGCGAAAGCAGAAAAGGCCAGGTTGGTCGGTCGGTCGGTCGGTTGGTTGGTGTCTGTCTATCTGTCTATCTAGTCTGTCTAAAAACTTCAGAAACTTCAAAACCGCACACCCCTGATAATTGGCTATCTCTATCGAAATCCCAGTGCTGGACACGTCTGGTACGAAAACTTCACTACCATGATGGATGTGGTTTTCGCTTCTGGGAAGGAAATTATACTACTCGGAGACTTTAACATTGACACCAACAAATCCAACATAATATGGCGAAATATAATTGCATCATACAATTTCCAACAAATAGGACAACAAGCTACTAGAGTAACAAAGTCATCTTCAACAGTCATAGATCACATTTATGTAACTTGCTCAGACAACATCATAGAATGCACCGTACCCAATTGTGCAATGAGCGATCACTACCCAATATGCTGCACGTGGTCTAAAAAAGGAATGAAAACTCCTAAACATAAACACATAAGTGTAAAATATAGAAATTACAAAAATTTCAACCAAAACGCATTTTTACAGGACTTGCTCAATTCACCTCTAGACAATGTTTATCAGCTTCCTGACCCGGATGATGCTCTGGAATTCTTGATGTTTTTGATAGACATGTGCCAGTCAAGGAAGTTCGAGTAAAACACCACGTCAAGCCACCTTGGATCACCCAGGAAATACTTGAAATTATGAGAGACAGAGATAAAGCACATAAAAAGCGGGATCTCAGTGCATACCGTACTCTTAGAAACAAAGTTCAATATACCATACGACGGGAAAAGAAAAATTATTTTAAGAACTTAGTAATGGATAAAACAAATAGTAAGGATATATGGAAGGCAATTAACACCTTGACAAACAAGTATAACTTCCGAAATTCTTTACCATCAAATCATATTACATGCGACCAATTCAGTAATTTTTTTCAAACTGACATAGACCAGTTGAAGGCTTCAATACCTAATTCTCCTTGCAACTTATCTGTATTGTCATCGTTTTGCGAGAATAGATGCTCCCGCGATATTATTTCCGACATACCGCTAATGACAATCACTGAAGTATTCACTTACCTCAGTAACCTAAAAAACACAACCTCATCTGGGTTAGATGGAATCAGCAACCGGATTCTCCGTTGTGCTGCGCCAGTGATCTGTACATCACTAACCTATGTATATAATCAGTGTCTCACTAAAGGCCACCTTCCATCAGCTCTCAAAATCGCTGAAGTGTACCCTCTTCTTAAATCTGGTTCATTGGACAATGGTCTCCCGAACAATTACAGACCCATTTTCTTACTATCATCACTATCTAAGCCACTAGAAAACACATCCATAAAGTAACATTACAGTATTTAGTTCGCAACAAGCTTATTGTTCACAGCCAATCAGGATTTCGACCAAAATATTCTTGCCATACGGCCCTAACAAACATGATAGAAAATTGGCACCAGAATATAAACAACAACAGTCTATGTGGAACTGTGTTTATTGATTTCAAGAAAGCATTTGATATGATAGACCATGTTTGTCTAATTAAAAAACTTGAGACAATGAAAATTGGCCCTAATGTAGTCACTCTAATATCATCTTTTCTATCAAACAGAAAGCAAGTAGTATCACATAATAAATCTCTGTCTCAAACCACTACCTTCAATATTGGAGTACCGCAAGGCTCTATTCTTGGCCCTCTATTATTTGTCATATATATTAACGATCTACCGTTGCATCTTTCGTCGTCCTGCGATCTATTTGCAGATGACTGTATAGTGTACACAAACGCTGAAAACTGTATTTTACTGGAGTCGTCTGTACAACAAGAATTAAATAATGTAGTTAGGTGGAGCTATTCAAACCGTATGCAAATTAACATCACTAAAACAAAAACAATGTTATTAACAACCAGACAGAGACTTCAAACTCAAGCTCACACACATCACTTCAACTTCACATCGATAACATGCCAGTAGAAAGTGTAATTGAGCACAAAACATTAGGCCTAATCATTTATAGAAACCTAACCTTTAATTCCCACGTTCAAGCGCTCATTAAACAAACAGTGAAAAAAGTCTACCAACTCGCCAAAATTAAAAACTTCCTTGATGAGGACACAAGGAAACTATTCTATACTTCTCATATACAGACACACTTTGACTACTGCTCTACAATCTGGGACGGTTGTTCTAATTCAAACACCAAGCGACTTTACTCACTCCAGAAACGGGCCATGAGTCTAATTTATAGCAAACATTTATCTGACCATCCTAGCCTGTATAAACGCCTTCAGTTACTACCATTCCGCAAACGCCTGCTTTTCAAAAAAGCTAAACTAATTCACAAAATCCTGCATCGGAATGCCCCAAATTACCTTTGGCCATTGTTTAAATATAATGCTAGATACAGTAAACGTTTAAATATACTACACATTCCGAAGCCTAGGACTGACTTATACAAAACAAGCTTAACCTACTCTGCAGCTCAGCTGTGGAACAATCTTCCACAAGAAATCAAAGACATCAACAATCCCTATTCATTTAATCGCAAATTATTCGAACTCTATCTCAATACGGATTACCTTCCCCCTTAATAATAGAGATAATAATAATAATAACAAAACTCTAGTATGACAGCCAGTCCCCTTTTTGTAGGCCAGTATATTCCACATGGCTAATAACAAGTGTCAGACCATTATCTAATATTACTGAGTCGTGTAGTTTTGATGTTCGCATTTTCCCCATGCCTTTATAATGCATATCTTTTATATTGTTGCTGTTCTTTGTTAGCCTTGAATGATGTGTGAATGAAATAATGTATGAAAGAGAGTGATAGAAGGGCAGAATGTTAGACGGGCCTGCATGCCCAATTCTTAACCCTTTGAAAATAAAGTTCATTCATTCGATCGATGGATCGATGGATCGATCGATGGATCGATGGATCGATGGATCGATGGATCGATCGATCGATGGATGGATCGATGGATGGATCGATGGATGGATCGATGGATGGATCGATGGATGGATGGATCGATGGATGGATCGATGGATGGATCGATGGATGGATCGATGGATGGATCGATGGATCGATCGATGGATGGATCGATGGATCGATGGATGGATCGATGGATGGATCGATGGATGGATCGATGGATGGATCGATGGATGGATCGATGGATGGATCGATGGATGGATCGATGGATGGATCGATGGATCGATCGATGGATCGATCGATGGATCGATCGATGGATCTATCTATCTATCTATCTATCTATCTATCTATCTATCTATCTATCGATCGATCTATCTATCGATCGATCGATCGATCGATCTATCGATCGATCTATCGATCTATCTATCTATCTATCTATCTATCGATCTATCGATCGATCTATCTATCTATCTATCTATAGCCAGGGGACTTAACTTAAGATATAGCAATGCTACTAAAAGTTATGTCCCTTGTTTTATTTTTTCTTATGTTGAGTCATGTAATTACAAAATTAAATTTTAGTAAGTAAATAGATGATAGTACACTAAGAAACTATTACAGTTGGTTGCACAGGAATGAAAAGAAGAAGTGTAGAAAATGTCATCTCAATCGGATGGACCGTTCGCGAACGCATAAAGAACGGACATACATACACACACACATACACACATACATACATCCTTTATTATATATATATATATATATATATATATATATATATATATATATATATATATATATATATATCAATGCTATTAAAAGTAATGTCTCTTGATATAACGTTTCTTAAGTTAAGTCCCCTTGCAATATGTTAATTATAATTTAATTTAAAAATTAAATTTTATTACGTAAATAACTGTTTGTAAACTAACAAACTATGCCAGTTGGCTGCACGGGAATGAGAAGAACATCTGTAGAAAATTTCATCTCAATCGGATGGACGGTTCGCAAACGCATAAAGGACATACATATATACATACATTGTCTTTTATATATATAGATTGGGTGCTTCTGATTTTGGATTGTCACCTGTATTTCGGGATACGATGGATCTCCTTGTAAGGTATGTGCAAAGTGTTGATGTTTAGTACGTTTCTTCTCGCAGGAGCTAAATATACCTATTTGTTTCCAATTCATATTGTTATATCCTGCTGCAGCCGCTGCTTTTTCTTCTATTCCATAAACTTTCCAGTGAAACCGTTAAGCTAGACGTGTCAATGAAACCGTTGACGTTAACTTTCCAGCGAAACCGCTATACTAAACTTCCCAGTGAACTGTTGAATTTAACTTTCCAGTAAAAGCCTTCAGCTAAACTTTCCAATGTAACTGCTGAACTTAACTTTCCAGTGAAACCAAACTATTGAGCTAAACTTTCCAGTGAAACAATTGACCTAAACTTTTCAGTGAAACCGCTAAGCTAAACTTTCCAGTGAAACCAAACAGTTGAGCTAAACCTTGCAGCAAAACCGTTCTCCTAAACTCTCCAGAGATACCGCTGAACTTAACTTTCCAGTGAAGCCAAACAGTTAAGCTGAACTTTCCAGTAATACCGCTAAACAAAACTTCGAGTGAAACCAAACGGCTAACTAATCATTCCACCGAAACAGCGCAGCTACGCTACCTAGATTCCCGTTGAACCGAACTTTTTTTCAGTTAAGACGTTTAACCACATTTACAAGTAGCGTAGAATAAGACATGAGATAACCAGTTCTCTTTATTGTCGTTTTTCTATTCTCTGTTCAACGTTCGCAGCGTGCACACGGGTCATCTTGGTTATTTCGCTCTTCTCTGAGAAGTTTAGACGTTAGAATCCCATAAATGGTTCCGTCGCCCAGCCACTGAGTTAAATGCGTGGAGCAACACTATGAGCTGTGGATTTCATGTGGAGTGCATTTACATCTGTGTGCGGTTGTTTGTATCCATCCATCCATCCATCATGTGCCATGCCGGTAAGCGTGGGCGGTCATGTTCTGCCATCTCACTCGATCAACAGAGTCGTGGATCAGTTCCGTGTTTCTGTCTCGACCATGCCACAAGGCCAAGCCATCCAGATACTTGTTTCTAGGTCTTCCCCTTGGTCTGTTCCCCTCGATCTTACCAGTTGTCACCAAGTTCTCCAAATCATTTCTTCTCATAACATGCCCAAAAAATTGTGACTGTCTACGTCTAATGTCTCTGATCAGTTTACGATCTTCATTTGTTTCTTGAAGGACTTGTTCATTGGTCACAACATGATTTTCTTGGCATGTGTAAAGAAGGTAGTTTGCCATTGCTTTCCTTCCCAGCAGTGACCATACTGGTCAGTGACCGTAGCCATTGTCTCCTCAAAAAAGGAGATCCTCTGCCTACCGTCGTGAAGGTGGAGACCATAACCTACAACTATCTGTCGGCTGCTCTCCATCTTCATCCACCACCTGCACCCATGGTTTGTATCATGAACATTATATTCAGAAAAATGCGGTCGATCGGTTGCTGAACTAACTGGGTTTGCCATATGCAGTAATGTGTGGCTGCTGGTTTTCTAGTGACTGCCGCTTCCATCGACGATGAACTGTATTTTTCGTGGAGGACTTTTGTGTTGGCACTCTGGCAGGGGTCTTATGCATAGTATACCTGTGCGGGCTGTTGGTTTGTCGAGACACCTGTCTGTTCCACTTTTCACATGGGGTAGTGAGGAACATTTTGTGTGATATTCACTGGCACAGGAACGGAGCATTATGGGGGGGGGGATCCTTTGTCGTGAAGTTGGAGCCGCGACTTTGGGACAGTACGGATGAACTTTTAACCAGCTTACTTATATTTCCGACAAGAATTTGGAAGCAACAGAGGTGTGGTTCCCGAGAAGAATGTTGCGAATTCCTTGGACTGCCAAAGTAACGACAATTGCCCGAAAGAAACTAGAACACTATATATCATATTTAAGAAAGAGGCAAACAGCTTTCTTTGGATGAAAAGAGAGGCATTGGAGAACATCGTGACGACTCGAAAGATCCAGGGGAAGAGGGGCAGAAGCCGACCAAGAGAAATTATGCTGGATGGATTACGACGGTGGCATGGAGGAATATCAGCAGCAGATTTGATTTAAAAAAAAACACCAAATAACGAAATATGTGGAGAGACATGAACGCCTACGCCAGCTGGCAAGACACTTGATAATGATCATGTTTCCAACGATCGCAAGTAAATCGAAAACAAGCATCCGTGACTAACAACGGTATACAAGACAACACACGCAAACCATGATCACACTTTGCAAAAGCCCTTCCGTCACTGAAGAGTTAAAGTAATAGCTGTTTGGGACAGAAAGAGTTACAGCTCCTGCGTCAACTCGCCCTGCGTGGAAGCGAAGTGACAATTGAGCTCCTCAACCCGATCAACTTGTCCCCCGGGAGGCAGTTAAACCTGGCCAACAGCTGCCGCGCGGCGCATCTACGTCAATACAACGATCGATATCTTATTAACCCCAGGGCGGCGCTGGCGAAGATGTGGCTAATTAATGAGTACTATGGAGTGAAACAAAAGTAAACAGCCCTCTCACGCGCCTGGGGGTATACAGTAGATAGTTCTCATCATCATGTGCCATGCCGATAAGTGTGGGCGGTCATGTTTCGCTATCTCACACGATCATCAGAGTCGTGGGTCAGCTCTGTGTTGTCTCGACCATATCACGTGGCCAAGCCATCCAGCTATTTACGTCTCCGCCTTCCCCTTGTTCTTTCCCCCTCAATCTTGTCAGCTGTCATCAAGTTCTCCAATTTATTTCTTTTCATAACGTGTCCAAAAAAATTTGACCGTCTATGCCTAATTTTTCTAATCAGCTTACGGTTTTCATTTGTTTCTAGCAGGACTTTGTCGTGTTTTTCTGTCTGTCCATGGTATTCTTTGCATTCTCCTCAGAAACTACATTTCGACTGTTGTGTTTCAGCTTGTCCGCTCATTGTCCACGCTTTACATCCATACAGAAGTACCGGTTCTGTGTAGCACACTCTTTTTTCCCGTTGCAAATAGCATCCTTTTATTGGTGCTAGATGTATATTTTATAATCCAATCGGCATTCGATGTATGATATTGTCAATATCACATCAGCCGACTATACTGTCCCAGGACATTTCCTTGTAGTCATGTTAGGTCGGATAGCCGCAATAGCGTAGTGGCTAGTCATTCGCCTACTGGCCCGACGCTCATCGGTTCGAATCCGCATTGGAGCAAATGTTTACAACTGACCTGGGTTCCGAGGGCGACCCAGCATAAAATGGTATCCAAGACATGTCTCGGGAAGTAAAGACAGCCGGCGTGACAGTGACTACAATATCCGTCGAGTGCTGACTTATCTAATAATAAAATGAATAAAGCACTCTATGTCCACTGCGCGTTAACAACACCTGTCCTTGACTTACGTTTTGCTTACATTTAAGGCTGGGTCGACCTGTAAGCCTAAATGCAACACTGTCCATTACCCCATGTGGACAACAATCACCTTCGGATGATAAGACTGTGAAGGTAAAACCATATTCAGCTGCTCTGGTGGCTGTCTAGTCACATGACTATCATTCTGAGCCGGTGATGGACCCTAACTATAACTTCTCCCTGAGGTTGAACGGGGTAGGGGTAATGGTGAAATTGAGTAAGCCTAAACATTTTTGTTTTCAAAATTCGCCTCGGTGGGGTCATGAATACATGACCACGCAAGGGTTCTCCGTGGCCAAGTGGTTAAACCACCTGCCTCACGCTCAAACGGTAGTGGGTTCGATACCGGATTCCATCTTTTGGTTCACAAGTGCAATTTTGTCAGAGACTCCAGGGGGTCGTCGCAGGAACTACGGTGTTCGTGCTTTGTACGACGCTTTCAGCAGGCTGCTCTGCGGAAAGAGACCGAGCCGTATGGGATAAAACCCAGTGAAATACACTGTTTTCATTTAAACATGATCACCGGGGCAGCAGTGGCGCTACCGCTTTCCTCAGTTGTTTGGTTAAAAGTTAGTTGGATGTCCTTTACACGACGGTGCAATCAACGCAGCCGATGCATCATACTATCGAAATCAGCGCAAAGTGGTCTGCTTCCAAATCGCCAACCGCTAATTTCGAACCCTGGACTTGGTATGACGGGGAAATTGTGAAACAGTGTTACCATCGCCTAAACCACAGCGCCGGTTGTTGAGTGGTAGTAGACATAAAAAGGCTCCTTGTTTACTCAATCACCCGTGGAGACATTATGTGCTGAGTGAAGTTTTCACAACGATTCTGCAAAGACTGCTAATGACAGGCTGTAAACATACAGACACGTCATGGGTGGGAAGACTTGGCGCGCGGGAGATGCGGATTGGGAGGGGAGAGAGGGACAAGAGAAAGGAGAGGCAGAGGACAGACTGTGACAGAGAAACGCATAAAGAGGTAAATGCTTCGTATTCATCAATATCTTCTTACGGGAGTCGGCTTTTTCTCTTCTTCTTCTTGCAGTACATGCCATGTATGTAGCGTTGGTGAACATGGCTGTCAACAGCCTTTTGTCTCGAGTACTGTCAATCTTCTTATAGTCCATGCCGTGTGGAATTGGTGATCATGTCTGTCCACAGCCTTCTGTCTCGTGTACTGTCAATCTAGGAGGATTGGGGGGGGGGGGAAGCGCTGAGTGGTCTCGAGGCATGGTGTCCGCCTCGAGTGCTGGAGGTCCCGGATTCAAGCCTCGGTGAGGACCGGGATTTTTTCACGTGGACTTCTAGTAATATAATTTCCCCTGGTCTCTGGGTAGTGAGATCGTTGTATATTGTTGCGCACGTAAAACATCCCTTGGCAGGTGGAAATCGAATAAGAGTAGCCTAATGGCGCTGCCCGGGCAAAATTTCGAGTTAAAAATCTACCCAAAGTATTTTCAGGATCCTCGCCGATGTTACGGAGTTCGTGCACTGAGCCGAGATTCTCCGGACTCAGGCTTGAGTTAGGAGTAGAACGGAGCACTTAAGGTTACACCCGTGAGCGGCGATGTTGATCCATCGCTAAACGTACTGTCAATGTTCTTATAGTCCATGCCGCGTGGAATGTGATCATGTCTGTCCACAGCCTTCTCTCTCGTGTACTGCCAATCATTTCTGATACCGATGTTCCTCCATGTCATGATGTCAAACTGTCCAGCATCTTCTCTCTAGGTCTTCCCCTGCCTCTCTTCCCCTCTAACTTTCCCATTGTGACGACAACCTCCAGCTTTCCACTTCTGATGACACGCCCAAAGAATGTGGACTGTCTTCTTCTGATGTCAGTAACTAGTTCTCTTTGTGAATTAACCTCTTTTAACAAATCTTCATTATTCTTTTTATCCGTCCACAGTGTTCTCATATTTCTTCTACAAAACCACATTTCCGCAGCGTCCACATAAATCCTCACTAAACTGCTAACTGCCCATGATCCGCTTCTGTACATCAGGGTTGGCTGGATATTTGGAGCCCCATTTGGTGCATGTCAAAAGTGGGGCGGTCCTCTTTGAACTGTCTTTATGACACCATTGTGTTCGTCTGCACAGAGATGTCACTTGCTTAACCCTCTTGACGTTCTTAACAACAATATTGACAGGTTACAAAGCAATGGCATGGTTATTGCAATTTCTATTACCCTTTTAATGTTTTCATTTGAAGCCCTCTCGTAGATCTGAAGAACTATTTGTCTCATTTCGCTAAACCATTTCCCACCGAACCAGCAGAGATAGGATTGTTCTGTCCTACCAGTACAGTTCTGGGGCAGCCGTGGTAGCGTGGTGGCTAGATGGTAGCGTGGTGGCTAGATGGTAGCGAGGTGGCTAGACGGTAGCGTGGTGGCTAGACGGTAGCGTGGTGGCCAGACAGTAGCGTGGTGGCTAGACTCTCGCTGCTGGCCCGCTGGTCTTGGGTTAGATTTCAGTTTTTACAACATTGGCCTGGTCTCCCAGGTCGACCCAGTCTAAAATGGGACCGAAAATGTCAGGGAAGTAAAAGCGCTCGGCGTGCTAAGGACGACATCAGCCACCGAGTGTCAGTTGGTGTCAATGGCGTCTGTCCATCAAGAATGGTGATGACCATTCATTTCATCCAGTGGGGTTGAAAGTTTGGAGCCGTGAGTTCTAAAATGGCTGGCGTTTGTCCATAAAGAATGATGATGACGATTCATTTCATCTAGTGGGATTGAAAGTTTGGAGCCGTGAGTTCTAAGATGGCTGGTAAGGCCTATTGTGGCTCGAAATGTTCTTTGACAATGTGGGCAAAGAATGCTTGACGTTCAAGGAGGAGGATATCCTGCGGTGCTTTTTTGTGTGTGTGTGGTCCAGCCGTCACACCCCCCCCCCCTCCCCCACAGCGCTTGCAGTCCTGTTTGTTTTACAAGTGACTACACCCTTGCATAATGAGCTGGTGTCAATAAACACAGTAATCCCGTTGCGCATCAGGATGTGTAAAAGGGTCCGTTACTTACTGTCCTGAGTACAGCTCTGAGATCAACACCACCCCACACACATGGATACCAGACAACTGTCATAGGTTTATGAGAATCATCTGGGAAGGTAAGGCGATAATGATAGAACTGGAATATGCGAAAGACTAACACATTATAATCCAACGGCAGTATCTGCTTTGGGCTAACTTTAACACACAAAACAAAACTATTTTCAGTAGACTTGGAGAGATGGATGCATGCTAGCAGATATGGTATACCATGATACTAGAAGTTAGTTAATTAGTTAGTTGGTGGGTTGGTTCGGTGGGTGGGTAGGTAGTTAGTTAGATAGATAGTAAGTTAGGTATTAGGTTGGTAGGTAGTTATCAGGGGCGTGTCGTAGGCACTGTTCCTCTCTCTCTCTCTCTCTCTCTCTCTCTCTCTCTCTCTCTCTCTCTCTCTCTCTCTCTCTCTCTCTCTCTCTCTCTTCCATCTTGCTTCTCGGTGCCTACATATTCCAACTATATTGCTGGTGGTCTGATTTTAACAAAACCACTGGGTGGTTTGATCCTCAAATACGTTGTATAACAATCAACCTTACTGCCTCTATTTAATAGGGAACAGTATGAGTGAAGCCTCGTATTTATAGACCTACCCACTCCGCATACCTCAGGTGGTATGTCACAGGCAGTTTTCCAACCTCTCTTATTTTATTTTATAGTTAATTTTTTACTCTCTCTCTCTCTCTCTCTCTCTCTCTCTCTCTCTCTCTCTCCTAATAATCTTGCTTCTCTGTGCCTACCCACACCATGTGTATTACCAGTAGTTGGGTCTTATGCAGCCCCTATAAAATAAGCACTGGGCGATTTTGATTTTTAAATACGGTGTATAACAATCAACCTTACTGGCTCTAGTTCATAGGCAACAGTATGAGTGAAGCCTCGTATGTGTAGACCGACCCATCCGCATTCCTCATGCGGTATGTCGCAGGCAGCTTTCCAACCTCTCTCTCTCTCGCTCGCTCTCTCTCTCTCTCTCTCTCTCTCTCTCTCTCTTTCTCTCCCCTTACATCTTGCTTCTCTGTGCCTACCTACTTCACGTGTATTACCAGTGGTTGAATCTTATACAGCCCCAATAACTCAAGCATTGGGCGAGTAGATCCTTACATATGTTGTATAACAATTCAACCACACTGACTATTTCATAGGGTACAGTATGAGTGAAACGTAGTACGTGTAGACCGACGTACTCCGCATACCTCAGGTGGTATATCACAGGCACTTTTCCTCTCTCTCTCTCTCTCTCTCTCTCTCTCTCTCGCTCTCTCCCTCTTCTTACATATACCTTGCACATGCCCACACACACCAGCATTTTGTCTGTTGAGATGTGTCTATGTATGTATGCGCGTTCACGCATATCAGTCCACCCAGGCTTTAAGACTCGCCCCTATAATAACACAATGGGGTTTTGATTAGTACCACCTTCTATCTTGCGCGCCCCATACCCCGCCCCCTTCCTTCCATGTGCTCACTGAACCGTAACACCCAGCACCGGGTATCAGAATACATCGGAGGTTTTCTTAGTCACTTATAGATCCGAACGGTGAGGTGAGTATGAACGTTTTCTCTATTAACATTTTTTTTTCCCAATTAAACATTTTCTTCAACTAACATTTTTTTTCAACTAACATTTTTTTCAATTCTCATTTTCTCTGCATTGCTTCCATTTTTCCATGCTTTTGTTCTTCTCGTCCTGTCGTCACCTTCTGATCACAGGAGATCTCCTTGACTGTATGTTGTGTTTGTGAATGTGTTTGTTTGCTGATGAATGCTAATCGCCGCAACGTTCTGTATGTGTCTTAACTCTGTTATGTAAAGCTGCACTACTTTGTGTCATTTATATTGTTTACACTTTCACAGCTTTACCGCAGTTCCACCAAATTTAATTCATAGGCCTCTAATAGTGCCTGTTATGCGATCTTTGTGTTTTTATTTTTACGAGATACCTCATTCTCCCGATGTGCCTCTCGTGTCTAGTCGTGTCAGTTCTTACTCCCAAGTCTCTCATGCGATGAGGAGTGTCCACACCAATGTGGCTCTCACGGACAGAGCTAGGCAACTACCAGTGAACCAGGGTGGCGAAGAAAAGGGCGGGCGCTCGATTGATATAATGAGAAACGCCGAGTTAAGTGTAGCTAGAAAATCCGAGAATAGTATAACTAGAAAGTCCTTTGTGTGGAATCTACAGGGCAAAAGCAATAGAGGAAGACCAAATAACAAATAGAACGAACGAACGAATGAATGAACTTTATTTTCAAAGGGTTAAGAATTGGACACGCAGGCTCGTCTAACACTCTGCCCTTCTATCACTCTCTTTCATTCATTAGTTCATCCACACACCATTCAAGGCTAACTGAGAACAGCAACAATATAAAAGATATGCATTATAAAGGCATCGGGGAAAAATACGCACACATCAATACTACACGACTCAGTAATATTAGTGAATGATGTGCAACTGTTATTAGCTATGTTGAATATACTGGTCTCTCACAGGGGGATTGGCTGTTATAATAGGGTTTTATTATTATTATTATTATTATTATTATTATTATTAAGGGGCAGGTAATCCGTACTCAGATAGTGTTCGAATAATTTGCGATTATATGTAGGGATTAGTGATGTCTTTGATTTCTTGTGGAAGACTGTTCCACGGTTGAGCTTCGGAGTATACGCTAAGCTTGTTTTGTATAAGTCTATCCTAGGCTTTGAAATCTTAATATATTTTAGTCCTTTACTGTGTCTAGCATTAAATTTAAATAATGGCCAAAGGTAATTTGGGGCATTCCGATGTAGAGAGATGCAGAGAAGAGAAGTAGAGACATGAATATTATAGGAAGGACATGGACGCAGCTGCACGGGATAGCTAAGAAGAGGACGGCTTGGGGTGAGTTGACTGAAAAGCTATACCGCCTATAAAGAGTGAAAGATGAAGGAATGTACACGCTTCTGTCAGGGTACAGCTACGCTTCACAAGACAAACTTCGTGCCTATAACCTACCCGGCCCTGTAGCTGTGTGGCCCTGTTTAGCAAATGAAGTCATTCATCACCACGAGATAGTATTAGTAACCGGTCGAGTAATCCAACCCTACCATTTGTCACTGAAGACGCAGAAGTTACCCGGGACTTTAAATTAAATCACCACGCACTTTAAAGACTTCTGCCAATTTTACATAAATATCCCTCGGGAATAAGACACGAGACATTTTAGTACGACCAAACCTCGACTGGGGACTAATTAATTTCATCAACGATTGCTTCATCGTGTCGATGGTTTCTTGAAACTTGAGTATTTAGCGAGAAATTGATGATTCCAGTTGAAGAGATCACGCAGAAAGTAGTAAAACTGGAGTATTTAGCGAGAAATTGATGATTCGAGCCGAACAAATCACTAAAAAAGTAGTAAAACTGTTCGTTTTGAAAAAAGTAAATGTAGTGTAGTAAGTCCATGTTGTTTTCTGTATAATGTCATGTGTACAAAAAAATACTAAGCATATACAAACACCACTTCTAAAACCCCAGACATGTGTACAAATACCACTCCTTCAGCTTCAGACATGTGCACAAATACCACTCCCTCAGCCCCAGACATGTGCACAAATACAACTCCCTCGGCCCCAGACATGTGTACAAATACCACTCCCTCAGCCCCAAACATGTGTACAAATACCACCCCCTCAGCCCCCAGACATGTGTACAAAGAAGTACGATGAATGTACAAATACCACTCCCCCAGTTTCAGACATGTGTACAAAGAAGTACGACGCATGTACAAATACCACTTCCACAACCCTAGACATATGTACAAATAAGTACGATCCATGTATAAATACCACTTCCACAACCCAGACATGTGTAAAAAGAAGTACAATGCATGTACAAATACCACTTCTGCAGCCCCAGACATGTGTACAAAGAAGTACAATGCATGAACAAATACCACTTCCACAACCCAGACATGTGTAAAAAGAAGTACAATGCATGTACAAATACCAGTTCTACAGCCCCAAACATGTGTACAAAGAAGTACAATGCATGTACAAATACCACTTCCACAACCCAGACATGTGTAAAAAGAAGTACAATGCATGTACAAATACCACTTCTACAGCCCCAGACATGTGTACAAAGAAGTGCGATGCATGTATAAATACCAATTCCACAACCCCAGACATGTGTACACCTACTACTCCCACCACCCCATACATGTGTACAAAAACTACCCCCCCCCCCCAGCCCCAGACATGTGTACAAAGATGCACGATGCATGTACAAATACCATTCCCAAAACCCCAGAGACTGTCACCCACTGAACGAACCATCGTGTTTAACAATCTGGAAAAGCGCCAATGCGCAGATTCTGTCTAGATGAGAAAATCTGCCATACTAAACAGACCAGAGGGGTAGATTTCCCCAGTTCCATCCATCAGTGTCGGCGATTCATGGCTGGTTTCCGTTAACTCCGGCACAGATTGGATTAGTTCAGATCTGGCTATTGACAGGGAATCTGGGTTCGGCGATGAGGTTTTTTTTTTCAATTTCGTAAACAGGTTTGGGAGAGATACGCCGGCGTGTATTGTCAGCATGTTAGAAAGGTAGAATTCCGTGAGCTTAGCTTCTCAGTGATACCGCTGAGCTCAACTTTCGAATGAAATAATTGAGCTAAGTTTTCTAGTGAACAATCTGAGCTGGACTTTCCAATGAAATCTTTGAGCTAAACTCCGCGGTGAAAACACCGAGCCAAACTTTTTGGCGAAACTGCTAAACTGAACCTTCCAAATGAAACCGCAGAGCTAAACTTTTCAGTTAGTTAGTCAGTTAGTCGCAGTTCCAACTTCACAGCAACAGGTCGTCCCCATTATGCTCCGTTCCTGTGCCAGTGAATATCATATAAAACGCTCCCCACCGCCCAATGTGAAAAGTGGAAAAGACAGGAGTCTCGACAAACAACAGCCCGCACAGATGCACTGTGCATAATGCCGCCGCCAGAATGTCAACACAATAGTCCCCCACAAAACACCCAGTTCATTTCTGATGGAATCTGCAGCCATTTTCCCATCTGGATGTTTCCTAGATGTTCACCCACACAGTCCACGAAATACAGTTCATCGTCGATGGCAGTGGCAGTCAACCAGAAGCCCAGCAGCCACGCATTTCTGCATAAGGCAAAAACCGGTCAACTCTGGGACATAGCCATCTGCCATCACTCCGAACATGCAGTCACATTCCAAAAAACCTCGGGCAGATTCAAAAGCACTTCACACGACACTCACAGCTCACAGTGTCGCGCCACGCACTCACTCAGTAGCAGGGCGACGGAACCATCAGTGAAACCGCTTAACTAAACTTTCCAGTGAACCAAAAATTTGTTGAGCTAAACTTTCCATCAACGCGTTGCACATACCTTACAAGAAGATCCATCTTATCCCGAACTACAGGTGAAAATCCAAAATCAGAAGCACTCAATAAATATATAAAATAAATAATAAAATAAAATACACACAAATGCGTACAATACGACACACAGGATAACCGACGTTTCCATTTTAAGAATCGTTGTCAAGGACAGGACAACCCGGATAGATAGAACAACGAAATATAAAAAACAAAAAACAAAAAAGCACAACTACTATGTTCCCATGCGAAAGCAGAAAAGGCCAGGTTGGTCGGTCGGTCGGTCGGTTGGTTGGTGTCTGTCTATCTGTCTATCTAGTCTGTCTAAAAACTTCAGAAACTTCAAAACCGCACACCCCTGATAATTGGCTATCTCTATCGAAATCCCAGTGCTGGACACGTCTGGTACGAAAACTTCACTACCATGATGGATGTGGTTTTCGCTTCTGGGAAGGAAATTATACTACTCGGAGACTTTAACATTGACACCAACAAATCCAACATAATATGGCGAAATATAATTGCATCATACAATTTCCAACAAATAGGACAACAAGCTACTAGAGTAACAAAGTCATCTTCAACAGTCATAGATCACATTTATGTAACTTGCTCAGACAACATCATAGAATGCACCGTACCCAATTGTGCAATGAGCGATCACTACCCAATATGCTGCACGTGGTCTAAAAAAGGAATGAAAACTCCTAAACATAAACACATAAGTGTAAAATATAGAAATTACAAAAATTTCAACCAAAACGCATTTTTACAGGACTTGCTCAATTCACCTCTAGACAATGTTTATCAGCTTCCTGACCCGGATGATGCTCTGGAATTCTTGATGTTTTTGATAGACATGTGCCAGTCAAGGAAGTTCGAGTAAAACACCACGTCAAGCCACCTTGGATCACCCAGGAAATACTTGAAATTATGAGAGACAGAGATAAAGCACATAAAAAGCGGGATCTCAGTGCATACCGTACTCTTAGAAACAAAGTTCAATATACCATACGACGGGAAAAGAAAAATTATTTTAAGAACTTAGTAATGGATAAAACAAATAGTAAGGATATATGGAAGGCAATTAACACCTTGACAAACAAGTATAACTTCCGAAATTCTTTACCATCAAATCATATTACATGCGACCAATTCAGTAATTTTTTTCAAACTGACATAGACCAGTTGAAGGCTTCAATACCTAATTCTCCTTGCAACTTATCTGTATTGTCATCGTTTTGCGAGAATAGATGCTCCCGCGATATTATTTCCGACATACCGCTAATGACAATCACTGAAGTATTCACTTACCTCAGTAACCTAAAAAACACAACCTCATCTGGGTTAGATGGAATCAGCAACCGGATTCTCCGTTGTGCTGCGCCAGTGATCTGTACATCACTAACCTATGTATATAATCAGTGTCTCACTAAAGGCCACCTTCCATCAGCTCTCAAAATCGCTGAAGTGTACCCTCTTCTTAAATCTGGTTCATTGGACAATGGTCTCCCGAACAATTACAGACCCATTTTCTTACTATCATCACTATCTAAGCCACTAGAAAACACATCCATAAAGTAACATTACAGTATTTAGTTCGCAACAAGCTTATTGTTCACAGCCAATCAGGATTTCGACCAAAATATTCTTGCCATACGGCCCTAACAAACATGATAGAAAATTGGCACCAGAATATAAACAACAACAGTCTATGTGGAACTGTGTTTATTGATTTCAAGAAAGCATTTGATATGATAGACCATGTTTGTCTAATTAAAAAACTTGAGACAATGAAAATTGGCCCTAATGTAGTCACTCTAATATCATCTTTTCTATCAAACAGAAAGCAAGTAGTATCACATAATAAATCTCTGTCTCAAACCACTACCTTCAATATTGGAGTACCGCAAGGCTCTATTCTTGGCCCTCTATTATTTGTCATATATATTAACGATCTACCGTTGCATCTTTCGTCGTCCTGCGATCTATTTGCAGATGACTGTATAGTGTACACAAACGCTGAAAACTGTATTTTACTGGAGTCGTCTGTACAACAAGAATTAAATAATGTAGTTAGGTGGAGCTATTCAAACCGTATGCAAATTAACATCACTAAAACAAAAACAATGTTATTAACAACCAGACAGAGACTTCAAACTCAAGCTCACACACATCACTTCAACTTCACATCGATAACATGCCAGTAGAAAGTGTAATTGAGCACAAAACATTAGGCCTAATCATTTATAGAAACCTAACCTTTAATTCCCACGTTCAAGCGCTCATTAAACAAACAGTGAAAAAAGTCTACCAACTCGCCAAAATTAAAAACTTCCTTGATGAGGACACAAGGAAACTATTCTATACTTCTCATATACAGACACACTTTGACTACTGCTCTACAATCTGGGACGGTTGTTCTAATTCAAACACCAAGCGACTTTACTCACTCCAGAAACGGGCCATGAGTCTAATTTATAGCAAACATTTATCTGACCATCCTAGCCTGTATAAACGCCTTCAGTTACTACCATTCCGCAAACGCCTGCTTTTCAAAAAAGCTAAACTAATTCACAAAATCCTGCATCGGAATGCCCCAAATTACCTTTGGCCATTGTTTAAATATAATGCTAGATACAGTAAACGTTTAAATATACTACACATTCCGAAGCCTAGGACTGACTTATACAAAACAAGCTTAACCTACTCTGCAGCTCAGCTGTGGAACAATCTTCCACAAGAAATCAAAGACATCAACAATCCCTATTCATTTAATCGCAAATTATTCGAACTCTATCTCAATACGGATTACCTTCCCCCTTAATAATAGAGATAATAATAATAATAACAAAACTCTAGTATGACAGCCAGTCCCCTTTTTGTAGGCCAGTATATTCCACATGGCTAATAACAAGTGTCAGACCATTATCTAATATTACTGAGTCGTGTAGTTTTGATGTTCGCATTTTCCCCATGCCTTTATAATGCATATCTTTTATATTGTTGCTGTTCTTTGTTAGCCTTGAATGATGTGTGAATGAAATAATGTATGAAAGAGAGTGATAGAAGGGCAGAATGTTAGACGGGCCTGCATGCCCAATTCTTAACCCTTTGAAAATAAAGTTCATTCATTCGATCGATGGATCGATGGATCGATCGATGGATCGATGGATCGATGGATCGATGGATCGATCGATCGATGGATGGATCGATGGATGGATCGATGGATGGATCGATGGATGGATCGATGGATGGATCGATGGATGGATCGATGGATGGATGGATCGATGGATGGATCGATGGATGGATCGATGGATGGATCGATGGATGGATCGATGGATCGATCGATGGATGGATCGATGGATCGATGGATGGATCGATGGATGGATCGATGGATGGATCGATGGATGGATCGATGGATGGATCGATGGATGGATCGATGGATGGATCGATGGATGGATCGATGGATCGATCGATGGATCGATCGATGGATCGATCGATGGATCTATCTATCTATCTATCTATCTATCTATCTATCTATCTATCTATCTATCGATCGATCTATCTATCTATCGATCGATCGATCGATCGATCTATCGATCGATCGATCTATCGATCTATCTATCTATCTATCTATCTATCGATCTATCGATCGATCTATCTATCTATCTATCTATAGCCAGGGGACTTAACTTAAGATATAGCAATGCTACTAAAAGTTATGTCCCTTGTTTTATTTTTTCTTATGTTGAGTCATGTAATTACAAAATTAAATTTTAGTAAGTAAATAGATGATAGTACACTAAGAAACTATTACAGTTGGTTGCACAGGAATGAAAAGAAGAAGTGTAGAAAATGTCATCTCAATCGGATGGACCGTTCGCGAACGCATAAAGAACGGACATACATACACACACACATACACACATACATACATCCTTTATTATATATATATATATATATATATATATATATATATATATATATATATATATATATATCAATGCTATTAAAAGTAATGTCTCTTGATATAACGTTTCTTAAGTTAAGTCCCCTTGCAATATGTTAATTATAATTTAATTTAAAAATTAAATTTTATTACGTAAATAACTGTTTGTAAACTAACAAACTATGCCAGTTGGCTGCACGGGAATGAGAAGAACATCTGTAGAAAATTTCATCTCAATCGGATGGACGGTTCGCAAACGCATAAAGGACATACATATATACATACATTGTCTTTTATATATATAGATTGGGTGCTTCTGATTTTGGATTGTCACCTGTATTTCGGGATACGATGGATCTCCTTGTAAGGTATGTGCAACGTGTTGATGTTTAGTACGTTTCTTCTCGCAGGAGCTAAATATACCTATTTGTTTCCAATTCATATTGTTATATCCTGCTGCAGCCGCTGCTTTTTCTTCTATTCCATAAACTTTCCAGTGAAACCGTTAAGCTAGACGTGTCAATGAAACCGTTGACGTTAACTTTCCAGCGAAACCGCTATACTAAACTTCCCAGTGAACTGTTGAATTTAACTTTCCAGTAAAAGCCTTCAGCTAAACTTTCCAATGTAACTGCTGAACTTAACTTTCCAGTGAAACCAAACTATTGAGCTAAACTTTCCAGTGAAACAATTGACCTAAACTTTTCAGTGAAACCGCTAAGCTAAACTTTCCAGTGAAACCAAACAGTTGAGCTAAACCTTGCAGCAAAACCGTTCTCCTAAACTCTCCAGAGATACCGCTGAACTTAACTTTCCAGTGAAGCCAAACAGTTAAGCTGAACTTTCCAGTAATACCGCTAAACAAAACTTCGAGTGAAACCAAACGGCTAACTAATCATTCCACCGAAACAGCGCAGCTACGCTACCTAGATTCCCGTTGAACCGAACTTTTTTTCAGTTAAGACGTTTAACCACATTTACAAGTAGCGTAGAATAAGACATGAGATAACCAGTTCTCTTTATTGTCGTTTTTCTATTCTCTGTTCAACGTTCGCAGCGTGCACACGGGTCATCTTGGTTATTTCGCTCTTCTCTGAGAAGTTTAGACGTTAGAATCCCATAAATGGTTCCGTCGCCCAGCCACTGAGTTAAATGCGTGGAGCAACACTATGAGCTGTGGATTTCATGTGGAGTGCATTTACATCTGTGTGCGGTTGTTTGTATCCATCCATCCATCCATCATGTGCCATGCCGGTAAGCGTGGGCGGTCATGTTCTGCCATCTCACTCGATCAACAGAGTCGTGGATCAGTTCCGTGTTTCTGTCTCGACCATGCCACAAGGCCAAGCCATCCAGATACTTGTTTCTAGGTCTTCCCCTTGGTCTGTTCCCCTCGATCTTACCAGTTGTCACCAAGTTCTCCAAATCATTTCTTCTCATAACATGCCCAAAAAATTGTGACTGTCTACGTCTAATGTCTCTGATCAGTTTACGATCTTCATTTGTTTCTTGAAGGACTTGTTCATTGGTCACAACATGATTTTCTTGGCATGTGTAAAGAAGGTAGTTTGCCATTGCTTTCCTTCCCAGCAGTGACCATACTGGTCAGTGACCGTAGCCATTGTCTCCTCAAAAAAGGAGATCCTCTGCCTACCGTCGTGAAGGTGGAGACCATAACCTACAACTATCTGTCGGCTGCTCTCCATCTTCATCCACCACCTGCACCCATGGTTTGTATCATGAACATTATATTCAGAAAAATGCGGTCGATCGGTTGCTGAACTAACTGGGTTTGCCATATGCAGTAATGTGTGGCTGCTGGTTTTCTAGTGACTGCCGCTTCCATCGACGATGAACTGTATTTTTCGTGGAGGACTTTTGTGTTGGCACTCTGGCAGGGGTCTTATGCATAGTATACCTGTGCGGGCTGTTGGTTTGTCGAGACACCTGTCTGTTCCACTTTTCACATGGGGTAGTGAGGAACATTTTGTGTGATATTCACTGGCACAGGAACGGAGCATTATGGGGGGGGGGGATCCTTTGTCGTGAAGTTGGAGCCGCGACTAACCAACATCCCAGAAATGCTGGTGACGTGTTGTCAAACTTCATACCGCCAACAATGTGAATGGAAGGAGGTCTGCTGGGGTTAGAGCGGATATCGTACCTTGAAGCCACTCCACTGATATCCAAAGTCGGGATCCTTTACGGCCAGCAAAGGAATACACGGCCACTATGTAATGGGGAGGAGATGTATAAATGATGAACCCAAGTCCCGTTGCTATGAGTGGAATGAGAACAATGACTGACACTTCAGCCCCCTCGTTGGCCTGTCGTACAATCGTCTTCCAGACTGTAAGGGCGGGAAGCGTTGCCAGAATGTGTCACTGAGAAACGGGGACATTTCTCTTAAGCACAGGGAACATCAAAGCTGTTACACTAATTAATATTTTCAGCACTGACAATAATAATAATCATAACAATAATAAGAAGAAGGAGAGTGAGTAAGAATAAGAAGGAGTTAAAAAAAAAAAAAGTAGGAACAAGAAGAAGAAACAGGAGGAACAAGAAGGAGAAGGGGAAGAAGGAGAAGGAGAAGGGGAAGAAGGAGGAGGAGGAAGTGAAGGAGGAGGTGAAGGAGAAAAAAGAAGGAGTAGAAGGAGGAGGAGGAAGAAGAAGAAGGAGGAGGAGGAGGAGCAGGAGCAGGAAGAAAACAGGAAGAGGATGAGGAAGAAGAACAAGAAGAAGATTAGTT
>OY992876.1:357756475-357917004 GCA_963921405.1 Cepaea hortensis | reverse complement strand
TGTGAACTGTAGTGTCTCCATCTGACTCTAAGATCTACTGAAGCACATGTGAACTGTAGTGTCTCCATCTGACTCTAAGATCTACTGAAGCACATGTGAACTGTAGTGTCTCCATCTGACTCTAAGATCTACTGAAGCACATGTGAACTGTAGTGTCTCCATCTGACTCTTAAGATCCACTGAAGCACATGTGAACTGTAGTGTCTCCATCTGACTCTAAGATCCACTGAAGCACATGTGAACTGTAGTGTCTCCATCTAACTCCTAAGATCCACTGAAGCACTTGTGAACTGTAGTATCTCCATCAGACTGCTTAGAGTCAGTATGTTACTCCTCTCACAAGCTGTTTGTTAATTGTCTCACTGACAGGTCTTTCTGTAGGCCCAACTCATACTTCCCCTCCTCTACATTGAAATTACTTGTTCTGTTTCCTTGAGTTCTGACATGTAGTCAATATTTAATGTGTCCCATGTACAGATTAGTATTGATTATTCTGTGCATTATTGTACTGTTCACATTTATAGTTTTTGTGTTTCTTTATGTTCTCCGGTTTCTCCCTTGGCTGCAGATGTGTTAGCCATGTCACTAAAATATTCTGCAGAATGAATGTAGTTTTGTGTTGAATGTTTAAAATAAAAAAGTAGGGAGTGCTGAAGTTTCCATGTAAAAATGCTCTAATGAGCTTTGTGTGTAGATGTTCTGATTAAATTGTATTGTTTTCTGTATGGTAAACTTCGGGGTTAGCATGGCCAAGAGGTCTGTGACAATCACGCTTAAACTTCCTGTGCGGTGATGGCAGGATAGTGGGTTCATTCCAGACTGGCAGTTGCGCTTAAACTTTGGCTTCATTCAGAAAGTAGTGACAAACTTTTTGTGTGTGCTTATTCTTTTTACAGGACATCACAGTCAACACCAGCATTTCTGCCACTGTAATCTTTTGGCAAGTTTACGTTCGGTAGTTTGCCATTGTTTTCTGAATGACCGGCACCGAAAACCAACGCAAAACCAACACAACGCGGTCTGCTTCCAAATCACGCGGAGCTGTGTTTCAAACGCGGGTAGACGGGATTACGAACCGTGTCTGTAACCCCTTTGCCACGGAGACCGGCAGTGGCAAACTAGTGAATGTAAAATGGTCTAGAGAACCAACATGGGATTGATAACAACATCGTGCAAAGGACAAGCAATTCTGAAGTTAGTCGTGGTTCCAACTTCACGGCAAAGGGTCACCCCACACACATATTCTAAACTGTTGAGTCATGTTTGTTTTGTGTTTACTAGTAAGTTAGTCGCTGGTCTCCGTGGCCTAGGGGTTAAACGACTTTCTCCGTAATCCCGTTTATCCATGTGGGGTAATGCAGCGCGCGAGAATTGGAAGTGGTTCTCGCCACGTTGGTAACTTAGGGATAAGTGAGCCGGCCACTTAGAAAGCAATGGCAAACTACTGAGCGTAATCTTGCCAAGAAATCAGCGACAGCGGTAAAATGGTGTTAACATCATTGTCCTGTAAAGGATATGCGGGGGAAAAAAGTAAGTCGTTAGTCGCGGTTCCAACTTCTCGGAACTTCTTCTGAGCACCTATGGCAAGGCCTGTGATGATTATGCTTAGCTTATAGAATTTGTGCTTTATGCATATGTCTGGTTCAGTTAGTTGGCCCTACCTGTCTGCTAGCCTGGGAGACCATTTAATCCCCCATGGAGTGAGGTAGCCACCTTAGAAAGTTTGACACTAGACCAAGTACCTCATCTGGTAGAAAGCTTTAATTGCACAGTCCAGCCAATAAACACAGGGCTTGGCTCGAGTTGGTTGGGGATTTTGCTCCATTGGGAGATGACAGGCAGAAGAATACGAAGATGATGATGATGATGGTGAAGAAGAAGACGGTGATGGTGAAGAAGAAGATGATGATAGTGATGGTGAAGAGGAAGATGATGGTGAAGAAGATGATGATGATGGTGAAGAAGAAGATGATGATGATGGTGAAGAAGAAGAAGATGGTGATGGTGAAGAAGATGATGATGGTGAAGAAGATGGTGATGATGGCGAAGAAGAAGATGATTGTGAAGAAGAAGATGATGATGGTGAAGAAGATGATGATGATGGTGAAGAAGAAGATGATGATGGTGAAGAAGAAGATGATGATGGTGAAGAAGAAGATGATGATGATAGAGAAGAAGAAGAAAAAGAAGAAGAAGAAGAAGAAGATGGTAATGCAGAAGAAGAAGAAGAAGATGAAGAAAAAGATGATGATGATGATGGTGGTAAGGAAGAAGAAGAATAAGATGATGGTAAAGAAGAAGAAGAAGAAGAAGAAGAAGAAGAAGAAGAAGAAGAACTGCCGATAGCCAGTGTTTAGTACAGATGGCAGAAGACAGGATACCAAGATAGAATGATAGATACATACATATTTGGACTGAAGAGGAGCATCTTAAGAGTAAAGAGACAGACAGACAGACTGACTGACATACACATGGTTGCCAAACGTCCTCAGACAGACAGACTGACTGACATACACATGGTTGCCAAACGTCCTCATTTCCCAGAACACGTCCTTATTTTTACATTCCATGGACTGTCTGGGAACAACTTATAAAATTTTGAAAATTTCCAGAATTTTCGCTCTTAAAATTTGAAAATTTACCGATCCTTATCATTTGTGAAACGTGCAAGGTATGCACCGGTTGGTATTTGCTCAAGTTTCCCCCACAAGCATCTTCACTTCTGATTATAAATCGCACAGATAGCCAGGAGTTTTGAAAGACTTTCCAAGCTGGTGGCATCTTGTTTGTGTAGTCTGAATTTTTCTCGCCATCGTTTGGATTCAGTTTTATCCCCGATTTGAATAGACCATTGAAAATAAATGTTGTTCCTCTATAGATGTATTTATAGTTGAGTTGAGCTAAGAATTGACATCACTGCACTCAGGACATTCCCGCTAGCTCCGTCCCCTCATTAACCGGCCAGCGAAGAGTCATACTGCTAATCATTTCAACTTCCATCTGATTGAACGTTCTCCTGGTCTTCTCTCTGTTTTGAGATTCATCCAGAACCCTTGCCGATTCTCTCCACCGCTTTCTCCACCTGGTCCCATAGGCGCCCGGCCACCTCTTTATTGTCTTATACTTGTAAGTCATAGTATATGTTCACTAAATATACTGTTAAATATTATACCTCAGAAACAAGTTAAATAATTTAAATATCTAGGAAGTATAATAACAGAAGATGACAGAATATACAGTGAAATTGAAATCAGATGTCAAAAAGCAAGTGCGCTTATATATCAACTGTCATCCATACTGAAACATCCAAATATACCTATGTCCACAAAACAACAGATAATAAATAGCATATTCACTCCCAAAGTTACCAATGTCAACCATGGACATTATCTACATTACAGTTACACAAAATCAACACCTGTGAGATGAGATGCCTGAGGAGAGCTGCCAACTGAACTATCCAAGACCCAGTATGGAATTATGTTATCAGACAGACTTTGGAATCAACACTTGCGAGATGAGATGCTTGAGGAGAGCTGCCAACTTAACTATCCAAGACCCAGTATGGAATTATGTTATCAGACAGACAGTGGAATCAACACTTGCGAGATGAGATGCTTGAGGAGAGCTGCCAACTTAACTATCCAAGACCCAGTATGGAATTATGTTATCAGACAGACAGTGGAATCAACACCTGTGAGATGAGATGCTTGAGGAGAGCTGCCAACTTAACTATCCAAGACCCAGTATGGAATTATGTTATCAGACAGACAGTGGAATCAACACTTGCGAGATGAGATGCTTGAGGAGAGCTGCCAACTTAACTATCCAAGACCGAGTATGGAATTATGTTATCAGACAGACAGTGGAATCAACACCTGTGAGATGAGATGCTTGAGGAGAGCTGCCAACTGAACTATCCAAGACCGAGTATGGAATTATGTTATCAGACAGACAGTGGAATCAACACCTGTGAGATGAGATGCTTGAGGAGAGCTGCCAACTTAACTATCCAAGACCGAGTATGGAATTATGTTATCAGACAGACAGTGGAACCAACACCTGTGAGATGAGATGCTTGAGGAGAGCTGCCAACTGAACTATCCAAGACCCAGTATGGAATTATGTTATCAGACAGACAGTGGAATCAACACCTGTGAGATGAGATGCTTGAGGAGAGCTGCCAACTTAACTATCCAAGACCCAGTATGGAATTATGTTATCAGACAGACAGTGGAATCAACACCTGTGAGATGAGATGCTTGAGGAGAGCTGCCAACTTAACTATCCAAGACCCAGTATGGAATTATGTTATCAGACAGACATTGGAATCAACACTTTGTGCCACATATATTGAATAAAGGGAGATTACATGGTTTGGCCATCTGGTTAGAATACAACACCATCAACTACCAGCACTGGTCCTGCTTCAAAGAAGATCTGCTACGAGGGCGCTCGAGAAGACAATGGATTGGCGACGTCAAAGACATAGTACAATCACACTGAATGACACTATCCCAGTGGTTCTGAACCTTTTTTGGCCTATGCACCCCTTCACCATATGTTTAGAATGTCATCCCTCCCCCCTCCTTTCGTCCATCCATCATGTGCCATGCCGATAAGGCGGTCATGTTTTGCCATCTCACTCGATCACCAGAGTCGTGGATCAGCTCTGTGAGAAACATCAGCTCTGTGTCTCGACTAATGCCACGTGGCAAGGTGTTTACTTCTCGGTCTTCCTCCTGGTCTCTTCCCTTCGATCTTGCCAGTTGTCACTAAGTTCTCTCATTCATTTCTTATAACATGCCCAAAAAATTTTGACTGTCTACGTCTAATGACTCTAATCAGTTTACGATCTTCATTTGTTTCTTGAAAGACTTGTTCATTGGTTTTTCTGCCTGTCCATGGTATTTGCATTTTCCTCAGAAACTACATTTCCACAGCCATCAGATGTTTTTCAGCTTGACTGCTCATTGTCCACGCTTCACATCCATACAAAAGTACAGGTTCTATGTAGCACTTCATCTCTCTTTTTCTCGTTTCAATTGATAGCTTTTTATTGGTCAGTATGTTTTTCATCTTGCAAAAGGCTACCTTCGCAATGGCAATTCTTGTTCTAATCTCTTCAAGACATTTCCCATCAGATGTTATGACCGTCCTAGATAGCTGTACAGATTCACTTGATGAAGAATATTCCCATTTACTTATATATTACATTGTGGTGTTTCCTTCTTCCCAGTAACGACCATAATCTGTGTCTTTTTTTCTATTCAATTCTAACCCTAGTTTTCACTGTGTGCAACAACCGCATCTGCTAAATGTTGCAGGTCCTGTTCATTGTCTGCAGTCAAGACTTATCATCTGCATATCTAATGTTATTGATGTATCGTCCCCCAATGTTGATTCCTTCCATATCTTCTATATGTCTGAAAATATTTTCACTGTTCAGAGAAAAAGGATCTGGAGACATTACACATCCCTGTCTCACACCTCCTTTAATAGGCTTATATTGACCTACATTAGTATCAATTCTAATGGCAGCTTGTTTCCAATATGTTTTTTACAAGTCTAAGGTCTTTTCCATCAATTTGTAGATCTTCAAGCATCCTTATCATGTCGACATGTCTCACATTATCGAAAGCCTTTGTGTAGTCAAAAAGTAAAGGTATCGATCTTTGTTTACTTCTATAGAACGTTCAATTACTTTTCTCAGTATATACACAGCATTTACTGTGCCCTTGCCTTCTACAAACCCACATTGTTTTTTCTCATATTTCGGGTTGTATTTTCTTCCTAACTCTTTGCATGATAATTCTCAGCAAAATATTTGTGATGTGGCTCATTATACTAATTGTTCGATGTTGATCACATTCCAAGGCTCCTAATTTCTTTGGGCTTGCAATAAATATAGAATTACATAATTCATGAGGTATATCGCCAGTTTCAAATATTGTGTTTAGCCGTGCTCATTCTCTTCTTCTTCTTCTTCTTCTTCTTCTTCTTCTTCTTCTTCTTCTTCTTCTTCTTCTTCTTCTTCTTCTTCTTCTTCTTCTTCTTCTTCTTTCTTCTTCTTCTTCTTCTGCATTCATCCGGAGTTTTTTTTCCGGATGTGATTGCGTTGTGCCTGTTTACAGCAGAGCTTTGTTCTTGCGCCGTTAGGCCGACACATCAGACTTCTGCGGGTATTTGTTGACCGGGTTAACCTTCCCGGGGTGATCATTTCTATTGTTATGTTATCTGTACCCGGGGTCTTGCAAATTTTCAAATAGTTAAAAGCATTCTGAACTTCCATCTTCAAAATTGATGGTCCTTCATTATTATTCCGATGATCATATTGTTCTTCTCTTGTATCGTCATAAAGGTCTTTCACATAATCTGACCACACATGTAAAATCTTATCTTTTTCTATTATGATTTTGCCATCTTTGGTTTTTAGGCAACCCGTTGATGTGTGTGTTCTATTGTTAGTGATGTCATTAATTCTTTTGTGCTTTAATTTGGTATTCCGGGTGTTATGTTGGTTTTCAATTTCCTTGCAATTTTCCTCAAGCCATGTTTCTTTTGCCTCTTTGCATAGCCTCCTAATTTTCCTGTGAATCTCTTCATATTTTTCCTTGTTATTTTTGTTATTTCTTCTTATTTCCATGAGTTTTAAGATGTCTTCCGCCATCCATTTCTTGCGTCCTATTATCTTTATTTTTGGGATGGTTGTTTTTGCAGCTCGGTTGACTGATTTCTTTAAAATTTCCCTTTGGTCGCTGACATCTTGAAATAATATTTCCATATCGGACAGTGCATCGAATCTGTTCTTTACCTCTACATTGAATTTATCGTTTATCTCCTCACTCTTCAGTGCCCGTAGTTCAAATTTTGTGTTTCTTGGTGTATATTTGACTTTCTTTAATTTTATATGTATATTGCTTAAGATTAATCTATGGTCGCTGTAGCAGTATGCGCTTGGTATAGTTTTTGCAACTTTTAAGGCATTTTGAAATCTTCTGTTGATGAGAATGTAATCAATCTGATTTATGATCTTATAATCAGGACTTCTCCATGTCCATAATCTCGTTGGGTGCTGTTGATACCAGGTGTTTCCAATAATCACATCATGTTCTTTTTCCCACTGTACAAGTCTGCAACCTCTTTCATCCTGTTCCCCTAGTCCATACTTGCCTACTATGTATAATTGTATCCGTCCTGTTGATTTCCAACTTTGGCATTCAAGTCACCCATTATGATATTTACTTCAGAATTCTTGCATTTCTTGAAGGCTTTCTCTAAATCATTATAAAATTCATCAATGCTGCCATCACTACTGTCTGCTGTTTGTGCATAAACGTGTATGACGTTGACATTAAAAGGTCTTCCACTCAATGTCACAAGTAACACTCTGTCTGATACAGTCCGGTATCCTTTGATCGATTTTGATCTCTCTGTATCCATTATAATTGCTACTCCTCGCTGTTGTTTTCTCCACCAGAATAGATTATTCTATAATCCTCAGATGTTATAATGCCCATCCTGTCCTTTCTTATTTCCGCCACATAACCCCCCACCCCCGACCCTACACAGTTTACATAAAAATGGAAGCTAAATTAAATAACACATACTAGAACAAGTCTATACGTCCAAATATAATGTGATTTGCGGGTCTACTTACGTTATAAAACTTCCCCCCTGGGGGAGGGGGGGGGGAATTTCCCACCTGTTGAGAACCACTGCACTATCCAATACCACCTATCGGCCTCTTGAACGTCAACTATTCCTCCCCACGCTGTTTGATGAAGTAGAAGATGATGATGAATTTACTGCAAAGCTGTCCGTTCATATTTATCCAAAATTCCAGATTTACTAAGAAAAATTGCATCCGTGGAAAAATATAAAAGAATACAGATAAGTGCAACTTAAATACTCTGAGAAAAATGACAGCACTTTTTATTCATATAATAAATAAAGCGTTCGCGTGCATCATTATTTTTTCGGGTGTAAGACAATTAAGGAATCCAAATAAGAATGGTAAGAGAGAATTGTGTTACTTTAAAAATGTGAGATACTCAATTAAAATATATAATACGTTTTTAGACATGATAGGCACTTTAAAGAGACTTCATTAGACATGGTAGTTTGACAAAATGAAAGGCAGTTTACAGACACAACATTGAACATGATAGTTTGACAACATGATAGGCAGTTTAAAGACACAACATTAGACAAGATAGCTTAAAGACACGATAGTGAAATTAAGGCCCATCATTAGACATGATAGTTTAAAGATATGATAGTGAGTGTAAAGATACCTCATTAGACATGATAGTTTGACGACATGATAAGCAGTTTAAAGGCACACCATTAAGTTTGGTAGTTTGAGACATGGTAGGCAGTTTAAAGACACAACATTAGACATGATTGTTTAAAGACATGGAACTCAGTTTATAGTCACGTCGCTAGACATTGGAGTTTGAAGACATGATAGTCAGTGTCAAGACATCTTTAGACATATACTAATCTGACGACATGATAGGCAGTTTAAAATAACCATGTTAGACAACTCATATTACTGTGTGAGCTGTACATCTTGAAGGAATTATCTTATTGCTTAGGTTTATGTTGTGTGATTTCTGCAGTATGTATCTGACGAGATGCAGTAAATCGTGCAATCTATTGTTTGCACCTTCCTTACTCAAATAAGCTATTAGTTTGCCAATGACTGCGTCATAACCGTAACATCATCGTAATAACCAAAAATGATACCAAAGAGGAAGGTCATTTATAAAAGACTATTCGATAATCTAAAGGTGTTTTTTGATATCACAGGGAACAGCGTCCTCAGAAGTCCTGCTTCAATTAAATGTCCTGATTTTCTGCGTCCTCAAAAGTCCTATTTAAAACAAACCTCCTGATTTTCTAGGTCCTCAGAAGTCCCGTTTCAACCAAATGTCCTGATTTTCTGGGTTAGCGAGGATGACGGGCCTACTATACACGTATAGATGCATACAGGCATAGGAACATGTAGTCTGTATATAAACGTACATGGGTGCACATACATATAGATAGACAGACACACAGTTACACAGACAACAGACAGCAGGATGCGTAATAGACATGAAAGATATCTGTTGCTCGGGGAATAAACTGCGTTGAAAGATGCCCCATGTCCCGAAAAGAATATCGTATCATTTTGTCGCCTTATTTATATCAAAGAGAACACACTCTCTGTCTTTTGCGAAACTTATTTCATGCTTATTTCACAACTTACTACTTGTGACATCTGTTTAAAAAGAAACAAAGATAACTAGAAGAGCATGAGGAAATACGTAAACCAGACACAGAGCCTAAGCTCCCGCACGTCACCATCAGGAGAAGACAAAAGAATCATTAAGACATAACGAAGCCATGTCTTTTGGCAGTGTACGTGAGCCGGGTCTCTCAGTATCGGCGTCAATACAGACCCCATTACTGTCCTCTTTGTTGTGTTTATTTTTGTTTAGTGGCAGTTAGTTCTTTTTGTTTGTTTTAATGAGGGTGGGTGTTCTTTGTATGTATTTTGTTCTCATATTGTTTATAAATTGCCAGAACAGGTTATCGTGTTTATGATCTTTCTTTCTTTCTTTCTTTCTTTCTTTCTTTCTTTCTTTCTTTCTTTCTTTCTTTCTTTCTTTCTTTCTTTCTTTCTTTCTTTCTTTCTTTCTTTCTTTCGTTGCCAGTTTGCAGTTGAAAAGACCAAGGGGAAGGCAGAGAAGTAAATATCTAGATGGCTTGGCCACGTGACATGGTCGAGACAAGAGCACAGAGCTAATCCACGACTATGGTGATCGCGTGAGATGGCGAAACATGACCTCCCGCGCTTATCGTCATGACACATGATAATGAGGTGAAAAGTGGCCCAATCTTATAACCCACCATCCCCTTCTCGAGAAGGGGATGGTGGGTTATAAGATTGGGCCACTTTTCACCTCATTATCATGTGTCATGACGATAAGCGCGGGAGGTCATGTTTCGCCATCTCACGCGATCACCATAGTCGTGGATTAGCTCTGTGCTCTTGTCTCGACCATGTCACGTGGCCAAGCCATCTAGATATTTACTTCTCTGCCTTCCCCTTGGTCTTTTCAACTGCAAACTGGCAACGAAAGAAAGAAAGAAAGAAAGAAAGAAAGAAAGAAAGAAAGAAAGAAAGAAAGAAAGAAAGAAAGAAAGAAAGAAAGAAAGAAAGAAAGAAAGAAAGAAAGAAAGATCATAAACACGATAACCTGTTCTGGCAATTTATAAACAATATGAGAACAAAATACATACAAAGAACACCCACCCTCATTAAAACAAACAAAAAGAACTAACTGCCACTAAACAAAAATAAACACAACAAAGAGGACAGTAATGGGGTCTGTATTGACGCCGATACTGAGAGACCCGGCTCACGTACACTGCCAAAAGACATGGCTTCGTTATGTCTTAATGATTCTTTTGTCTTCTCCTGATGGTGACGTGCGGGAGCTTAGGCTCTGTGTCTGGTTTACGTATTTCCTCATGCTCTTCTAGTTATCTTTGTTTCTTTTTAAACAGATGTCACAAGTAGTAAGTTGTGAAATAAGCATGAAATAAGTTTCGCAAAAGACAGAGAGTGTGTTCTCTTTGATATAAATAAGGCGACAAAATGATACGATATTCTTTTCGGGACATGGGGCATCTTTCAACGCAGTTTATTCCCCGAGCAACAGATATCTTTCATGTCTATTACGCATCCTGCTGTCTGTTGTCTGTGTAACTGTGTGTCTGTCTATCTATATGTATGTGCACCCATGTACGTTTATATACAGACTACATGTTCCTATGCCTGTATGCATCTATACGTGTATAGTAGGCCCGTCATCCTCGCTAACCCAGAAAATCAGGACATTTGGTTGAAACGGGACTTCTGAGGACCTAGAAAATCAGGAGGTTTGTTTTAAATAGGACTTTTGAGGACGCAGAAAATCAGGACATTTAATTGAAGCAGGACTTCTGAGGACGCTGTTCCCTGTGATATCAAAAAACACCTTTAGATTATCGAATAGTCTTTTATAAATGACCTTCCTCTTTGGTATCATTTTTGGTTATTACGATGATGTTACGGTTATGACGCAGTCATTGGCAAACTAATAGCTTATTTGAGTAAGGAAGGTGCAAACAATAGATTGCACGATTTACTGCATCTCGTCAGATACATACTGCAGAAATCACACAACATAAACCTAAGCAATAAGATAATTCCTTCAAGATGTACAGCTCACACAGTAATATGAGTTGTCTAACATGGTTATTTTAAACTGCCTATCATGTCGTCAGATTAGTATATGTCTAAAGATGTCTTGACACTGACTATCATGTCTTCAAACTCCAATGTCTAGCGACGTGACTATAAACTGAGTTCCATGTCTTTAAACAATCATGTCTAATGTTGTGTCTTTAAACTGCCTACCATGTCTCAAACTACCAAACTTAATGGTGTGCCTTTAAACTGCTTATCATGTCGTCAAACTATCATGTCTAATGAGGTATCTTTACACTCACTATCATATCTTTAAACTATCATGTCTAATGATGGGCCTTAATTTCACTATCGTGTCTTTAAGCTATCTTGTCTAATGTTGTGTCTTTAAACTGCCTATCATGTTGTCAAACTATCATGTTCAATGTTGTGTCTGTAAACTGCCTTTCATTTTGTCAAACTACCATGTCTAATGAAGTCTCTTTAAAGTGCCTATCATGTCTAAAAACGTATTATATATTTTAATTGAGTATCTCACATTTTTAAAGTAACACAATTCTCTCTTACCATTCTTATTTGGATTCCTTAATTGTCTTACACCCGAAAAAATAATGATGCACGCGAACGCTTTATTTATTATATGAATAAAAAGTGCTGTCATTTTTCTCAGAGTATTTAAGTTGCACTTATCTGTATTCTTTTATATTTTTCCACGGATGCAATTTTTCTTAGTAAATCTGGAATTTTGGATAAATATGAACGGACAGCTTTGCAGTAAATTCATCATCATCTTCTACTTCATCAAACAGCGTGGGGAGGAATAGTTGACGTTCAAGAGGCCGATAGGTGGTATTGGATAGTGCAGTGGTTCTCAACAGGTGGGAAATTCCCCCCCCCCTCCCCCAGGGGGGAAGTTTTATAACGTAAGTAGACCCGCAAATCACATTATATTTGGACGTATAGACTTGTTCTAGTATGTGTTATTTAATTTAGCTTCCATTTTTATGTAAACTGTGTAGGGTCGGGGGTGGGGGGTTATGTGGCGGAAATAAGAAAGGACAGGATGGGCATTATAACATCTGAGGATTATAGAATAATCTATTCTGGTGGAGAAAACAACAGCGAGGAGTAGCAATTATAATGGATACAGAGAGATCAAAATCGATCAAAGGATACCGGACTGTATCAGACAGAGTGTTACTTGTGACATTGAGTGGAAGACCTTTTAATGTCAACGTCATACACGTTTATGCACAAACAGCAGACAGTAGTGATGGCAGCATTGATGAATTTTATAATGATTTAGAGAAAGCCTTCAAGAAATGCAAGAATTCTGAAGTAAATATCATAATGGGTGACTTGAATGCCAAAGTTGGAAATCAACAGGACGGATACAATTATACATAGTAGGCAAGTATGGACTAGGGGAACAGGATGAAAGAGGTTGCAGACTTGTACAGTGGGAAAAAGAACATGATGTGATTATTGGAAACACCTGGTATCAACAGCACCCAACGAGATTATGGACATGGAGAAGTCCTGATTATAAGATCATAAATCAGATTGATTACATTCTCATCAACAGAAGATTTCAAAATGCCTTAAAAGTTGCAAAAACTATACCAAGCGCATACTGCTACAGCGACCATAGATTAATCTTAAGCAATATACATATAAAATTAAAGAAAGTCAAATATACACCAAGAAACACAAAATTTGAACTACGGGCACTGAAGAGTGAGGAGATAAACGATAAATTCAATGTAGAGGTAAAGAACAGATTCGATGCACTGTCCGATATGGAAATATTATTTCAAGATGTCAGCGACCAAAGGGAAATTTTAAAGAAATCAGTCAACCGAGCTGCAAAAACAACCATCCCAAAAATAAAGATAATAGGACGCAAGAAATGGATGGCGGAAGACATCTTAAAACTCATGGAAATAAGAAGAAATAACAAAAATAACAAGGAAAAATATGAAGAGATTCACAGGAAAATTAGGAGGCTATGCAAAGAGGCAAAAGAAACATGGCTTGAGGAAAATTGCAAGGAAATTGAAAACCAACATAACACCCGGAATACCAAATTAAAGCACAAAAGAATTAATGACATCACTAACAATAGAACACACACATCAACGGGTTGCCTAAAAACCAAAGATGGCAAAATCATAATAGAAAAAGATAAGATTTTACATGTGTGGTCAGATTATGTGAAAGACCTTTATGACGATACAAGAGAAGAACAATATGATCATCGGAATAATAATGAAGGACCATCAATTTTGAAGATGGAAGTTCAGAATGCTTTTAACTATTTGAAAATTTGCAAGACCCCGGGTACAGATAACATAACAATAGAAATGATCACCCCGGGAAGGTTAACCCGGTCAACAAATACCCGCAGAAGTCTGATGTGTCGGCCTAACGGCGCAAGAACAAAGCTCTGCTGTAAACAGGCACAACGCAATCACATCCGGAAAAAAAACTCCGGATGAATGCAGAAGAAGAAGAAGAAGAAAAAGAAGAAGAAGAAGAAGAAGAAGAAGAAGAAGAAGAAGAAGAAGAAGAAGAAGAAGAAGAAGAAGAAGAAGAAGAAGAAGAAGAAATGAGCACGGCTAAACACAATATTTGAAACTGGCGATATACCTCATGAATTATGTAATTCTATATTTATTGCAAGCCCAAAGAAATTAGGAGCCTTGGAATGTGATCAACATCGAACAATTAGTATAATGAGCCACATCACAAATATTTTGCTGAGAATTATCATGCAAAGAGTTAGGAAGAAAATACAACCCGAAATATGAGAAAAAACAATGTGGGTTTGTAGAAGGCAAGGGCACAGTAAATGCTGTGTATATACTGAGAAAAGTAATTGAACGTTCTATAGAAGTAAACAAAGATCGATACCTTTACTTTTTGACTACACAAAGGCTTTCGATAATGTGAGACATGTCGACATGATAAGGATGCTTGAAGATCTACAAATTGATGGAAAAGACCTTAGACTTGTAAAAAACATATTGGAAACAAGCTGCCATTAGAATTGATACTAATGTAGGTCAATATAAGCCTATTAAAGGAGGTGTGAGACAGGGATGTGTAATGTCTCCAGATCCTTTTTCTCTGAACAGTGAAAATATTTTCAGACATATAGAAGATATGGAAGGAATCAACATTGGGGGACGATACATCAATAACATTAGATATGCAGATGATAAGTCTTGACTGCAGACAATGAACAGGACCTGCAACATTTAGCAGATGCGGTTGTTGCACACAGTGAAAACTAGGGTTAGAATTGAATAGAAAAAAAGACACAGATTATGGTCGTTACTGGGAAGAAGGAAACACCACAATGTAATATATAAGTAAATGGGAATATTCTTCATCAAGTGAATCTGTACAGCTATCTAGGACGGTCATAACATCTGATGGGAAATGTCTTGAAGAGATTAGAACAAGAATTGCCATTGCGAAGGTAGCCTTTTGCAAGATGAAAAACATACTGACCAATAAAAAGCTATCAATTGAAACGAGAAAAAGAGAGATGAAGTGCTACATAGAACCTGTACTTTTGTATGGATGTGAAGCGTGGACAATGAGCAGTCAAGCTGAAAAACATCTGATGGCTGTGGAAATGTAGTTTCTGAGGAAAATGCAAATACCATGGACAGGCAGAAAAACCAATGAACAAGTCTTTCAAGAAACAAATGAAGATCGTAAACTGATTAGAGTCATTAGACGTAGACAGTCAAAATTTTTTGGGCATGTTATAAGAAATGAATGAGAGAACTTAGTGACAACTGGCAAGATCGAAGGGAAGAGCAGTAGTCACACTGTATACTAAACCTGAATTATTTGAAGTCTGTTAACACTTTCTGAAGTGTCACCTCTACGTTACTCACATACCTCGGATTGGAAGGTCTCACATTAAAAAGTTCTACCATATGAACATCAACAAAAAGTTCTATTTAAATAAATCTACCATTTACCAGGAAACATTCCGACGTCTTGGAAACATTCTTCGGTTCAGTATATTATGTTTAAAAAAAAAACCGGGACGTGTGACAACCCTGGGGAAGCGGCATTCGTTGAAAAAGCGGACTTGGAATCGATAGCACAAGCTACAGTCATTAATTCCATATATGATATCCAAAAGGAGTGTAATAGTTACTTGTATTGCTAAACATTCTGCAACTTCTTTACCTTTCTCACTCCCTTTTCGTATGTGTCAAATTCAGTCCTAGTGCTGAGTCTATTTTCTTCTCCCATCCTCTCATTTGCATCATTCTCTCCTCATCCCTATAATCCTACCCATCCTCTAAATCCCCTACATCTCAATTACTCGCGTTCTCCTCACTGCTATTCCTCCTTCCCACTCCCTCTCTCTTTCTCTCTCTCTCTTCTATTTTCGACACCTTAACCCCGCCGCGCTCTCATCCGCTCTCATCGTGTCTTTTCTATAATTCTCTCTCCTCTTTCATTACATTGCTCCGCCCTTCTCTACTTCCAACCTGTCTCCCGTTCTCTCAACATCTCTTTCTTTCTACATCTATTTTGCCAACAACAACCTCTCTCTCTCTCTCTCTCTCTCTCTCTCTCTCTCTCTCACACACACACACACACACACAAATATATATATATATATATATATATATATATATATATATATATATATATATATATATATATATATATATATATATATATATATCCCTCCCTCCCTCTCTCCTATTTCTTTCTTTCTTTCTGTTTCATTCTGCCTGTCTTTCTTCCATCTCTGATAGATTCAACTCCCCCCCCCCCCCCCGCCTCCGCCATAGTTCGAATCAGTATCACTATTTTGAGATACCACTTTCTTATCCGCTAAGCCCACCGCTGGCCGTAGCCTGGTCCCAGACAGAGATGAAGTTACAGTGCATTCCTGATCATTTGACACAATTACAGACAACTGCACACACACAGGCCAGCAGGGTGGCTAGCGGCATTTACTCTCATTTAAAAATCGATGAAGAAATGACGGTACGCGCAGTTTGACATCTGCAATTTACCATATTGATTTTAGTGTGTGTCTTTGTGCCTATTGCTGCTGATATATGCTCTCTCTCTCTCTCTCTCTCTGGCTCTCCGCATCTCCTGCTTTCTTTCTCCCTCTCTTCATCGTTCATTCCTTCAATTAATTCACTGATCCTCCCACCTTAACCTACTTAACTACCTATCTACCCCATAGTCTATCCATCTTTTTATCTACCTACCTACCTACCTACCGATCTGCCCGTCCTTCTATCAATCTGTTTGTCTGCCTGCATTTTCATCCATCTATTTATTTCTCTATTCATCTATAAACCCGTTTCTCTACCTACTAACCTATCTCTCTATCTAACTACGTGCCCTCCTAACTACCTACCTACCTATCTATCTAGCTTCAAGGCCTCCAGATGTTGGAACATATGCGATGGACAAGAAACATTTTCTGAAGTCTATGAACGACTCCTCACAACAACAACAACAACAACAACAACAACAACAACAACAACAACAACAACAACAACAACAACAACAACAACAACAACAACAACAACAACAACAATCTAGTATCTTCCTCAGCTGCGTTCATCCGGAGTGTTTTTTCAGACGTAATTGTGTGTCTCGATATGCACCCTTGGGCCAAAACCCTTAGGCATACGACATACGAATTTAGCGGGCGTTTTTTTTAAAAAAAAAAACAGGTTAGCAGCCCTAGGGGACTCTCACTGTTGTGGTGCCGTCCACATTCCAGCTAGTCAAGTTACGACGGTCGAAGACTTCACAGTCAGCCCTTAAGGGAAGGCGGGGGCAGTCCATGGACATTTACCGCCGTCCAAGGAGGCTTCCATACTTGCAGAGCCGATACATAGCGCTCTGGTACCGGGCTCCCCCAAGGAATCGCCACGACCTGCACATGGCTGCTTTAATTCCTCACTTCCATGTATTGGGCATTTCGTTCGCCACAGGCCGCTCTCCGCACAAACCAGGAATGGTTGGTCTGCAGACGCGTCCAGTCAGCGAGCTTTCGGTTCGGATATGTGCTGGACACCATGCCCGGAAGACTAGGTGTCAGAGCTGTTCCGGGCACGAAGGACATTCCACTCTCACTCGGGCGTTTTTGCGTTGTGCCAATTTTATTTGCACCCTTAGGACAGCACATTCGACTTCTGCGGGCGTTTTTACGGGTTTGCCTTTCCGGGGCTTCGAGGGACATTAGACTCTTACTGTTGTGGTGTCGTCCACATCTCAGCTGGTCAGGTTAGAACGGTCAAAGACATCACGGTCAACCCTCAAAGGAAGGCAGGGACAGACCATGGGCATTCCCTACCATCCAAGGTGCCTTTCATAATTGCAGAGCCGGCACATCGCGCTCTGAGACTGGGCTTACCCAAGGAATCGCCACGTCCTGCTCATGGCTGCTTTAATTCCTCACTTCCATGTACTGGGTATTTCATTCGCCACTGGCCGCTCCCCACGCAAACCAGGAATGGTCAGTCTGCAGACGACACCCACTCAGCAAGCTTTCGCTTCGGACTTTCACGTAATGAATTCGCTAGCCAAGCGTTCCATTTCGTGTTAATGGGACATTTTTCCACTTTAGTCTACAGACGACATCCACTCTGCAGCTTACACTTCCGACTTTTAGGTAATAGATTTGTTAGCCAAGCGTTCCATTTCGTGTTAATGAGACGACATTCACTCGGCAAGCTTCCGCTTCGGACTTCCACGTAATGGATTCGCTAGCCAAGCGTTCCATTTCTTGTTAATGAGACGTTTCTCCACCTTTGATTATGCTCACTCAATGAGTTTTTTATAGAGACTTGCATCGTAACCAATGTGTACGATTGGGACGCTTTTTCGACCGTTAGTAACGCTCACGAGGTAGGCTACTTGTGCTGCCGGCTAAGCATCTTACCTCCATGCAGCAGAGAGCGAGTAACGGTCAGGTCCTCTCATCCGGGGATCCCTCATATCCCTCGGCTGAGAGCCGTAGAACAAGTGTCTGGACGAAGCTTGTAAAAGGCTCAGCATCTCACCTCTATTTATCAGTGGGTAAATATCGACCCGGCCCTAACATCTGGGGGATATTGACTTAGAGGCGTTCAGCCATATCCCTCAGCTGAGAGCCATAGAATATGTGTCTGGACCAAGAATGTAGTGGCATCGTACGCCTGATTCGGACTTGAGTGTTGTAGATTTGCTTATCTTTAGCCTTTGACTGCCTGTCCTCAGTCTACCTGCAAGCCAGCAGGTGTGCGTCTCTCTTGGTCTGGTTCCTATCTCTTGACCAGTCCGACATGGGAAACACTAAAATTGCCACATCATTCATTAATATTAGTGAGTCATGCAAATATTGATTTTTGCATTTTTCTCATGCCTGTATAATGCATATCGTTTATATTGTTGTTGTTTTCTGTTATCCTCAAGTGATGTATGGATGAAATAATGTATGAAGAGAGTGATAGAAGAGCAGAATGTTAGATGGGCCTGTGTGCCCAATTCTTAATTGAAATTCTTAATAAAAATAATGTTTGTTCGTTCGTTCGTTCATTCTACCTATCAACCTAATTGTTTGTCTGTCTGCCTGCCAGTATATGCTCCAAACTCCCCTCTACCCTCACCACCAATCGGTAATAACACAAGGCATACATAACCACATAAGAGTATGATATGCGAAGAATGTAACACATACAAGGTCAGAGTTTTATGACGCGAATAGTCCAGATACCTTCCTCGATGCCCTTGCCTTCCCTAACCAGGAACATATACGAGGACAAGTGTCAACTACAGCTCTCCGGAAAAGCTGGCCGCTGTCATACGGTGCTGTCGTAACGCTTCTATCTAAGGAGAACAAATGAGTTGTTTAGTTGGTCATGCGTCGAAGACAATTTGTTCCTGCAGCAAGGCGTCGTCGTCATTTGAAGATGACAGGTTCGAATCCCGATCGGTAACTATAGGTTTTAATTTTAATGTTGTCTTATTCGTCCTCTAGTTTCTACTTCTTTCTCCTACTTTTATGAGCACCAAACCAATACTAAAAAATTATGTTTGCATATCCTTTACAGGACATCGCTGTCAACATCAGCATCTTGCAGCTGATTGTTGATTTCTTGGCAAGATTACGCTCAGTAGTTTGCCATCTGGGCGGCCGGCTCACATATTCCGTAAGTTACCGACCCGATTCGAATCACTGCTGATTCTCACCGTCGTCACGTTACTTACGAGAGTATACGAGATTACGGAGAAAAGTCGCTAACCTCTAGGCCAGGAAGCCGGCAAACCAATACTATGTGTGTTTATGTATGTTGTCTAATGCGTCCACCAGTCTACTTCCTTCTTCTCACTTCTATGAGCGCCAAACCAATACTTGTGGGTTTATTTATGTTGTCTAGGGAGTCTTCGTGGCGAAGTGGTCAAGTCGTTTAACTCGGGCTCCGAAGGTTCTGGGTTCGATTCCGGGCCGCGTCCTTCGGTTCACGAGTTAAATTTTTCGGAGACTCCTGTGGGTCGTCGCTAGAGCTACGGAGTTCGTGCTTTGTGCGACGCTTTCCGCGCTGCAGAAAGAGACCGAGCCATATAGAATAAAACCCGGTGCAATGAAGTCGACAACTGTCAAGATTGAGGGGGTAAATAACAATTCCGTACAAGTGGAATCGGACAATGAGTAGGAAAGCTGAAAACACATCTAATAGCAGTGGAAACGTGGTTTCTGAAGAAAATGCAAAGAATACCATAGACAGAAAACCAAATGGGCAAGTCCTACCTACTAGAGGCAAATGAAAACCGCAAACTGATTAGAGGAATTAGACGTAGTAGTAAAAATGTTCTAGGCAATGTCGCTTAAAAAAGTCGCTTACAAGTCGACCTGGTTCATTGCGCCAGGTTTTATCCCATATGGCCCAGTCTCTTTCCGCATCGAACTGCCAAAAGCGTCGCACAAAGCATCACCTCCGTAGCTCCAGCGTCGACCCACAGGAGTCTCCAAAAAAATGCACCCGTGAACCGAAGGACGCGGCCCGGAATCGAACCAACAACCTTCGGAGCCGGAGACAGACGGTTTGACCACTTCGCCACAGAAACCCCAAACTGAACGTAAAATCAATAATCCAATCAGGTGCCGTCTCCGCAATGAAGGTCGCCTACAATGGATCTCCAACACTGTCTGTCTCTCACCTTGACTGTACATTCTGTCAGGCTGAGTTCGTCCATCTCTAGATGTTATCTTCCCACTTGTATCGTTGTCTACCTCTTGCTCGCTTGCCCTCAACCTTACCTTCCAGTATGGTTTTCATAAGAGTATTATGTCTTTTAACATGGCCGAAGTATTTCACTTACCTCCTATTTACTTCTTTCATCAACTCTCTCTTCATTCCAAGTTTTTCTAGAACCTCTGCATTTGATTGTTTTTGTTTCCATGAAATACGACGTATTCGTCTGTATATCCACATCTCCAGGGTTTCTATGCGACTTTGTAGTTGCTTCTTCACTGTCCAGGCTTCCGCGCCATACAGTCGCGTTGTATATACGTAGCATTTGACAATTCTCATTTTTAATGCGTTATCAATCTCTGTAGATGTTAATACTGATTTCATGTCGTTGAAAGCATTTTTGGCTATTCCTATTCTCTTTTTTATTTCTATTTCACTTCTGCCATCATCTGTTATTATATGTCCAAGATAGGAGAAACTTGTTACTTATTCTAGTATCTGCCCGTTTACTGTGATGTTCATTGATGACCTTTCCTTCTCACTGCTAATTATCATAGTTTCTGTTTTTTGGATGTTAATATCCATGTCAAGGAGACAGATGAACTAGTTGTGATGGGTGATTTTAACGGACGAATAGGCACACGAAGAACACCGTGGGAGGATTGCATGGGGCCATTCAGCGACACAGAGACTGATTGTAACAGCAATGGTCAACATCTACTAAACATATGTTCGGAAATAGTTTTTTTCAACATCGTCGTAGCCACACCAAAACCTGGTATAAATGGAATGACATAAACCAAGCATCCCAAATTGACTTTATTCTAATTAGGAAATCAGACAGAAGGCTACTATTAGATTCAAGAGCACTCCCAAATACAGATGTTGATACTGATCACAAACCAGTCATAATAAAAAAGATTTCATCACACAGGAGAATAAGAAACAAAAAAGTAACAACACATGTCATCAATTATAGGAGGCTGCAGGAAAATACAGTTAAAGACGAATTCAATCAAGAAATCCCAAACCTACATAAGAACATCCCTGATGACCACTCAAGCGTAGATAAGGAATGGACATGTTTCAAGGCTGCCATGCTCGACACACTGAAAAATAAATGTGGAACAAAGAAAGTAGGGCAAGACAAAAGATTAAGAACAGCCTGGTGGAACAACGAAGTTAAAGATAGCATATTCAAAAAGAAGGTAGCATTCAAAAAGTGGATCACAACTAAATCTGAACAGGACTATATTACTTATAGAATAGCACGACGTAATGCCAAACGAACAATTAGAGCATCTAAAGATGAATCGTGGAGATTATACGGTGAACAGATGGCGACCCTTAGCAAAGACTGCCCAAGAGAATTTTATAAACGTGTCACCACAATGAGAAACAGAGATGCATGTTACAACCCAACCACCATCATAAACAGCAAAAGAGGTATACCAATATTTAATCCACAACAAAGACTAGCAAGATGGGCAGAATACTTTCAAGAACTACTTAACCCCACACATAACATAGGAAACCTCACTTTTGTGCCTAAACGCCAGGGACAGCAAGAACCAAATTTCATACCTGCAGAAGTCAAAGCAGTTATACAGAAAAGTCCTAAGAACAAATCACCAGGTCCAGATGGAATAACCACAGAAGCTATTCAGGCCTGTGGGGAAACAGGAGTTAAATGGCTAACAAGACTTTTTAATATAGCATGGGAAGAAAGAAAAGTCCCAGATGATTGGCAACAGGCAATAATAGTACCAATATGGAAAAAGAAAGGCAATATGAGAGAGTGCGAAACATACAGAGGTATATCACTCCTAAGCCATATAGGGAAAATGTATGCAAAACTTTTGGAACAAAGAGCTAGACCAATAGTTGAACAACAGTTAAGCAAAGCACAATTCGGTTTTCGGAAAGGTAAAAGTTGCACTGGCGCATTATTTACACTTAGACAAATTTGTGAAAAAACTATTGAATATAGTGACCAGCAGAATATTGTGTTTGTAGATCAGGAAAAGGCTTTTGATAGAGTAGACAGTTACAAATTATCGACCATCCTTGAAGACTATGGGATAGAAGGGCAACTGCTAGAAAATATCATAGCCATGTACCACTCGAGCCAAAGTGCAGTAAGAACACAGGAAGGTATATCAGATATGTTCACAGTCAATACAGGAGTGAGGCAGGGATGTGTGCTCTCTCCCCTGCTATTCAATATCTACATGGACAGAATTTCCAAAGAAACAAGTCTCGACAGACCAGATTCAGAAAATATAGAACTTTTTACTCCAGATGAAACAACTGACCCACAGGGAATAAATGAACTTCTATTTGCAGATGATCAGTGCCTGTTTTACAGCGATGAGGGCAGACTACAAAATCATATTACTAATCTGAGTTCAACCTGCAGCAGATACAATATGAGTATAAACACAGCCAAAACCGAAGTAATGCAAGTTGGCAGATCGCCAGGCCCACTAAATATACAGATAAATAACACACCTCTGAAACAAGTTAAAGAATTCAAATACCTTGGAAGTATGATCACAGAAGATGGCAGATTGGACAGAGAAATTGACATCAGATGTCAAAAAGCTAGTGCACTTACATATCAACTATCACCCTTACTGAAACATCCAAACATACCCATGTCCGCAAAACGACAGATAATAAACAGCATATTCACACCAACCCTATGCTACCAATCTCAAACCTGGACTTTATCCAAATTACACCTTCGCAAAATCAACACCTGCGAAATGAGATGCCTGAGGAGAGCTGCCAACTTAACAATCCGAGACCGAGTAAGAAATGCTACTATCAGACAGACTGTGGGATCAACACCTTGTGCCACATTTATTGACAGACAGAAGATCAAGTGGTTTGGCCATGTCATTAGAATGCAACATCAACAACTACCATCACTGGCCTTACATCAAAGATCATCTGCGACGAGACCACGAGGACGTCCAAGAAGAAAATGGATTGACGACATCAGAGACATTGTACAACCTCACGGAATGACACTATCCAGTGCCGCCCACCGGGCGCTGGAACGCAAATTATTCCTCCCCACGACGCTTGACGGCAGAAGTGGAAGATGATGATGATGATGATGAATATCCAAGCCACATTTTGCACTGTGTCTGTTTACTTGTTCCACTAGGTCTTGTAACTCTTGTTCACTTTCTGCTAGTAACACGGTATCATCAGCATACCTAAGATTGTTTATGATTCTTCCATTGATGTTAAGTCCAGGCATTTCAACTTGTTTAAAAATTCTTTCTGTATATAGGCTGAAGAGGCTAGGGGACAGTACACATCCCTGCCGTACTCCTCTTTTTATCTCTATAGGCGACGAATAGTTATTTCCGCATCTAATAGACGCCACTTGTTCCCAGTAGAAGTTACTAATAAGTCTGATGTTCTTTCCGTCTTCTCCTATATCTTGAAGGCACGTAATTAATCGTTCATGTTGTAGTCTTTCTTGTAGTCTATACAACAAACATGTATACTTTTTTGAACTTCTATATATTTTTCAGTTAACATCCTCAAACAGTTAATTGCTTCTCTGGTGCCGCTGTTTTTGCAGAACCCAAATTGTTCTTCAGCTACTTACTCATCTATTTTATGTTTAATTCATTCTTGTATGAACTTCAGTAGTATCTTAGTTACGTGGCTCATTAAGCTAATAGTTCTGTAATCCTCACATTCAATAGCTCTTGGCTTCTTCGGTAGTGTGATGAAAATGGATGTTTTCAAATCCTTGGGTATTATATATATATATATAATTACATAATTCTGTGATAGTTTCAATGCCAAAGCTGGATAAGGATTTTATCATCTCTGTTGTTATCTTGTCAGGACCTGCAGCCTTTCATTCTTTCATCTTTTCAATAGCCTTTTCTACGTCAGCCGTTAGTATTTTTGGTCCATCTTGAGTATTATACAATGTTGGTCGATTGACCCTGTTATCCCAGAATAAATCTTCTGTGTACTCTGTCCATCTTATTATTATGTCAGTGTTATTAATCATAATTTCTCCAATTTTTCCTCTGATACAACCGTTTCCTGTTATATTAGTTTTCTTCTTTGTAAATCTTCTTATATGTTCACGTAATTATTTCGAGTTGCGTTTTATTTCCAGATTCTCTATTTCTTTGCATTGTTTCTGCAACCACTCTTCTTTGGCAACTCTACACATGTGACGTATTTCTCTATCTATTAATATTTATTATATATACTCTGGAGTGTTCTTTGCTTTCTTTCTTTGAGTCATTTTACTCAAGATTTCATCGGTTTCCATAATTGTATTCTCTTATTTATCTTCACTGGCAAGGTGGTATTTGCAATCTGTATGATGGTTTTTAAACTTTCCCATTTATGTATTAATTGTATCCTCAGGATTTTCACGTCTATATTGAATTGTTCCCTATCTTCAATGATTAGCCCATCATATCTAATTTTTTGTTACTTCAACCATGTATAGTTGACTTATTTCTGGTTGTTTCAATGCCGATATATCTACTTGAGGTGTCTTCGATGTCCTTATTCCTGGGTAGTTTTATTTTAATTTAAGGACTACAGGATCAGAGTTGATACCAGCACCAGGGTATGTTTTGGCATTTTTAACATTGTTTTTAAATCTATTTCTAATCATAATGTAGTCAATTTGGTTTCTTGTTCTATCTCCAGGGCTTTTCCATATATACAGTTTCCTAGGGTTATGTTGGGAAAATGTGTTATAAACGATAAGATTGTTTTCTTCACAGAACTGTCGTTTCTGTTTCCCATTCCATATTGCCCTACTATCTGCTTATATTTATTTTTTCCAACTTTTGCGTTCATGTCTCCCATGACAATTAGGACCTCTGATGATTTTACAACTTTCAGTGTTTGTTGTAGGTCTTCATAGTATTCTTCTAGCTGTTCATCACTATAATCAGTTGTCGGAGCATATGTTTGAAGAATTACTATGTTGAATGATCTTGCCTTAATTTTGAGAAGTATCATCCTATCTTTATGAGTCCAGAATCCACTAATATTTTTCTCTATATTTCGTTTTACTAAAATTCCCACTCTTCTCTCGTGATAATCTCCTCATGAGTAATGACTACGTAATCTTCTCTTCTTATATAACTTGTATCTGTCCATCTTGTTTCAGATACAGCTATGATATCTAAATTCATGATTTTTGCTTCGGCAATAAGGTTACGAAACTAACCTGCTTGATATAGGGTGCGTACTTTCCACGTACCAATTCTTAGACTTCTCCTTCTACTTTTAAGGTAGGTACTGTCAGAATGCACTCTTTCAAAAGAATTTGGGATGCATTCGTCATTATGCACTTCCTTATTCACTATAGGAATTGTCTCTTCCCTGAGAATATTTACAACAGGCTCATCTCCATGAGGGGCCAAGAATTACCCGTATTGGTTTGGCGCTCACAGAAGTGAGAAAAGGGAAGTAGAGACTGGAGGACGCATTAGACAAGATACATAAACACAAATGTATTCGTTAGGCGCTCATAGAAGTGAGAAGAAGGAAGTAGAGACTAGAGGACGCATTAGAAAACATAAATAAACACACATAAAGACACATGTATTGGTTTGGCGCTCATAGACGTGAGAAGAAGGAAGTAGAGACTGGAGGACGCATTAGAAAACATAAATAAACACACATAAAGACACATGTAATGGTTTGGCGCTCATAGACGTGAGAAGAAGGAAGTAGAGACTGGAGGACGCATTAGAAAACATAAATAAAGACACATGTATTGGTTTGGCGCTCTGTGCAATGTTAAGAGAAGAAATAAACTGGAGAACTTGGTGACAACTGGCAAGATTGAGAAAAAAGAACAAGGAGTAGGCAGAGGGAAAAGAACAAGGAGAAATCAGAAAAGTAAATACCAGGATATCTTGGCCACATGGTATGGTGGAGACAAGAACGCATAGCTGATCTACAACCCTGGTGATCGTGTGAGATGGCGAAACATGACAGCCCATGCTTATAGGCATGGCACATGATGATGATGACTTGTGGAATAACCAGCGCCATGGCTTAGGTGCAGTGAACGCGTTTCACAATTCCACGACACGCCGAGTCGCGGATTAGAAATCAGCTCCAGGCGAATTGGTGGAAGCAAGCCGCCTTGCGCTGATTTCGATGGTATGGTGGCATACTGTAAGTCCCTCTTCATTCTGTTTTGCCATATATATATATATATATATATATATATATATATATATATTAGTGAACTTAACAGTAGGTATTAGGCTCAACTATAACGGAGTGAAGATAACAGTCACTGAAACCAACGGTGAACTTTAAAAGATGAAGCAATCTCTGAGTTCACAATGCGAACACTGCTTTAATCCGGCAGCTGACATAGTTACAATAAATATCTTTTATGGTACTCTTAAACGGCCTGTTATTACTAGGGCGGGCATTTAAGTTTTATGTACACTAAGATGATCTACTCAAAACCTGTTACAAGTTCGCCATTGTCCTTGCTCTTCTAGACCTCTCCTTCTTTCGTTCACACAGGCTGTCTTCGCTGCTATACCAATCCGGTCCTGTCTAGGTTCTGCCCGTCATTCTTGAATCCGTGGTGTTACTAATCTTCTGTAACATACTTCTAGCTGTTATTAACTTGATAGCCACTGATATATTGCCAACCATTCCGTAGCCACACGAATTCAAATGCACGACCTTTCATATTGAGAACCCCACAACGTCTGTTTTTGTTGTCAAGATTACGGCAGCGTGATGTTTCTCCGTTGTCAACTTGTGTCCCTTAGTTTTCTCTGTACTTTTGTCTTCTAGACTTCTTCACATCCTTTCTATGACGTAACCCGGGCACCTCTGTGGCATATGGGCGTCGGTCGTTCAGAAAGCAATAGCGCCAATAGCAAACTACTGAACGTAAGTCTGAACAGTCTGAAAAGTCAAGAGGATCGAGTTCATTGCCACGGATTTTATCCCACATGGCTCGGTCTCTTTCGGCAGGATGGCCTGCTGAAAGCATGGCACAAAGCACGAACTCCGTAGCTCTGGCAAAGACCCCCAGGAGTCTCCGAGAAAAATTCACTTGTGAACCGAAAGACGTATCCCGAAATCGAACCCACAACCTTCAGAGCGCGAGGCAGACGTCTTGACAACTTTACCACGGAGACTCCCAACTGAAAGTAAAAACTGCCTAGTAAATCATAAACAACCAAACAGCTGTCGGGGTTGATGGTGCCGTCCTGTAAAAAAACATGCAACTAACTATATAGGCAATCTTTCATGTGTTTAGTTTAGTTTAGTCGATGGATGAACATCACGGCAGACAGGTGTAACCCATAAGTGCTCCGTTTTACCCCTAACTCAAGCCTGAGTCCGGGGAATCTCAGCTCAGTGTACGAACTCTGTAGGAGGATCCTGAAATACTTTGGGTAGATTTTTAACTCGAAATTTTGCCCGGACTGCGCCTTTAGACTACTCTTTTTCGATTTCCAACTGACAAGGGATTTTTTACGTGCGCAACAATACACACGTGCGTCCGATCTCACTACCCAGACACCAGGGGAAATTTTGTTACTAGGAATCTATGTGAAAAAATCCCGGCCCTCACTGGGGCCTGAACCCGGGATCTCCAGCACTCGAGGCGGACACCATACTTGGAGACAACTCAGTCCCCTTCTTTCATGTGTAGTGTACTGTAACTCATGGAGCGAGTGACCCCCTAGGCAATAAATATCGATTACGGAAGTCTGGGTGATTATCTGCAGTCGATGATGTTTGTTGGACTCGTAAAGACACGCAGAGTGCCAAACTGACATAAATATTCACGACCAAAGCGGTCCCGCAGGATGTCCGTGGACAAGCTATATTAATCCACAGAGATGCAAAGCGAGCCAAACATAAATTTACGACCAATCCGGCCTCGTGGGAAGTTTGATGGATGCACATGTTGTGGCGGGGCAGGAGATGGTATAGGCATAACCAGGATTGGCTCGCTGAGTGGACTGACTAGGGTATTGGGTTGCCTGATGGCAAGTGGACACGGTAAGCCTCTGGTGTAGTCGATTCCCCTAAACATTTTTTAAAAGTTGCATATCCTTTACAGGACGTCGCAATCAGCATCAGCACTTTACTGCCGTTGTTAATGTCCTGGCAAGCCCCACGATCAGCTGTTTGCCATTGCTTTCTGAACGACCGGCTCCCATACCACACGTTAAAACCAGCGCGACACGGTCTGCTGCCAAATCGGTCACGCTGAGATTCGAATGCGAGTAAGCGGCATTACTAGTCGCGTCCGCAACGACATCGCCACGGAGACAACCCTTTTCTGGCACACACCGGGGCACTTTTTTTCGTAGTTTTCGCTCTCGGCCCACCATCTTATTTCCAGTGCTTCCAGTTTAATGTCTTGCCTCCCCATCTTCACGTACCACTTCCACGCATTTACCCGTAATCTTCATTGAACCATTTCCATTCCCTGCCCCTGTCCCCATCACACCACAGACACTCAGGCCTGCCTATATAAAAGTACCAACGTCAAGATTCACGTTAGTATCACAGACTGGGATTCTGAGATGTGTAGCACTGTTTTTCCATTTTCTTTTCGTTGTTCTCATTTTTTTTTCATTTTTTCATTCTTCTCATCCCGTTCTTATGCCTTTTCTGAATTTATATGTTATGTTTTGTGTGCGTATTTGATTGCTGATGAGGGATAATTGCCGCAACGTTCTATGTTTCCCGTAAATGCGGTCTGTAAAGCTGCATTATTTTTCTTCTATATATATAAAAGACAATGTATGTAAGTATGTTTGTACGTATGTCCTTTCTGCGTTTGCGAATGGTCCATCCGATTGAGATTAAATTTTCTACACATGTTCTTTTCATTCCCGCCCAGCCAACTGTCACAGTTTGTTAGTTTACAAACAGTTATTTACGTAATAAAATTAAATTTTTTAAATTACATTATAATTAATATATAGCAAGGGGACTTAAGAAAAGTTATATCAAGGGAAATAGCTTTTAGTAGCATTGATATATATGTAATTTAAATAATTGTTGCTTTTTTCTCAAAGTTTTATCAAATGTTTATCTACAGTTATCTACAGGCATATGCGTTATAATAGATAATGATAAAATCTTTAAGGCATTTTCAAAGTTTTCATAAAAATAATGCATCTATTTTAAACACGTGAAAATTTTCTAACTCATCTTTTTATGTTTAAAGAAGTTATCTACAGTCATGTAGGTGATTTAAAAACAGTTTTCATTAAAAATAATGGATTTATTTTAGATACGTTAGAATTTTATTTCTGTACTTTTTTGGGAGAGAAATTTCTAAATTACGCCGAAGTCAACCCAGCATATCCTGGATATCGAAGGATTTGTTTTTCCGTTCACTTGGCCGGAAGAAGGTCAGTACAAAATTCACACTTGCATAAAATGTGTATATGCTTTATTTTTATTTTAAAAAGACATACAGACCTACACAAATACCATACACGCATCACGCCTGTTAAAATACTAAATTTACGAACCCATTTTTCCCGCAACGGAAACGGGAAAGGAATCTTTTGAATTACGCCGAAGTCAACCCAGCATATCTTGGATATCGAAGGATTTGTTTTTCCGTTCGCTTTGCCGGGAGGTCAGTAAAAAAAAATTCACACTTGCATAAAATGTGTATATGCTTTATTTTTATTTTAAAAAGATATACAGACCTACACAAATACCATACACGCAGCACGCCTGTTAAAATACTAAAATTACGAACCCATTTTTCAGCAGGCAGGCAGGCAGGCAGATAGGTAGGTAGGCAGATAGGTAGGTAGGCAGATAGGTAGGTAGGTAGGTAGGTAGGTAGGTAGGTAGGTAGGTAGGTAGGTAGGTAGATAGATAGATAGATAGATAGATAGATAGATAGATAGATAGATAGATAGATAGATAGATAGATAGATAGATAGATAGATAGATCCCTGTCAGGGACTGGGCGAAGCCGGGCCGGGTCAGCTAGTATTTTATAATATTTACATTTTCAGTCCCACTAATTTTCATACTTGCTGTGTCTGCTGGTAACCAATATGCTTAGACCCATTCCGCCACTCTCTGTCTGTGTGTGTGTGTGTGTGTGTGTGTGTGTGTGTGTGTGTGTGTGTGTGTGTGTGTGTGTGTGTGTGGTTGTTGTTGTTGTTGTTGTTGTTGTTGTTGTTGTTGTTTTATTCAGAGCTGGGAAAGGAAATTTTCGCAGTTGACTTCTCGTCCTTGATTTGGGAACGTAAATTACAAGTACTTCTGAAGTCGGAGTGTGTTCGCCTGGTGGTGAGGGGCACTGGTAATAATGGAATATCATTTTTTGTGGTTTAAATGTGTCTTCTTCTTCTTGTTTGTTTATGGAGGAATGTCACCGCAACGGCCTCTGTTTTCTGTATGTATATTTTGTAAAGCTTTCCTACACTGCGTATTGTCTTAATGTAAATAGAACGGAAGTTTTCACTAAAGTAGCCAGATTTTTTAGAGGTGCTGACCAAAAGTAAAAAGTAAGTATACGCATGAAGCGATGTTTGGGACACAAGGGGAAGGACCAATCACACATCAAGCGAGGCAGTAAGAGTTAAAGCATTAAGACTGCGTTCACTTTGTCTACAAATCTCCATTATCTCTTGGTTGAGGTGAGTTAAGTTAAGAACCAACACCGCGACATTCAGGACATTCCAATAAGAGTTCCTTTCTCATCTTCAACAACCAGCAAAGAATCCCAATACTAATGACACCAGCAACAGTCTAATTATGTGTCCGTCTGATTTTTGCTTGGAGTACTGAGTGCCGGCCAGATCCTCTGGTCACTCCCTGCCGACCATTCTCTCCAAACCGTGATGATTTATCTGTTCTCCCACGCTATGCATATGATTCCTCAGGGCATTGACCACATCTACCGTATTGTGCATTACCTCGCCTAGAGTATGGTAACTGTCAAAGTTAAATTCAGCGAGCAATTGATGCAGTTAGGGGAAAATAATTATAAATCAAGCCAAAAAAAAAAAAAAAAAAAAAACACATCTAATTACAGTGGCAATTGGGTTTCTGAGGAAAAAGCAAAGAATACCATGAACAGACAGAAAAACCAATCAGCAAGTCCTACAAGAACCAAATGAAAACAGTAAACTGATTAGAGACGTTAGGCGTAGGTAGGTACTACATTTTCCGTTACCGAACGTTTCCGGCGACGTTTCAAACTGCGATTTACGTTTTCTTGTTATTGTTCCCCGGTATTAAGGATTACTTTAATTAATGTAAAGACAATGCCTGGTGCTGACTGTAATAGTGATCATGTACCACTATGTGGACAAATAAAAGTAAGATTAAAGAGAGGGAAAAAAATGGTTAAGAACATGAGACTTAATAAAGAGGTTCTGAAAATAGATAAAGAAATGCAAGAACAATACAGAGTGACTGTGAAAAATAGGTACAATGCAATAACTAAAATACAGAGTATAGATGAACAATGGGAAATGTTAAGGGACTCCATTCATCAAACTAGCAAAGAAGTATTACCGGAGAGAGGCAAAATAGCTAAGAAAAAATGGATGAATGAAGATATCTTAAAACTGATGGACAAAAGAAAACAGAGTAAAAATGACAAACAAGAATACGCTAAGATAAATAAAGAAATAAAAGATAAATGTGGGAAGGCTAAAGAAAGTTGGTTAAACGAGCAATGCAAAAAAATTGAATTAAATTCCATTAAAGATACAAAAAATATGCACAGAAAAATCAGTGAGCTTACAGGAAGAAAAATAAGAATAAATACAGGGTGTTTGAAATCAAAAACAGGAAAGATAATATTAGAGGAAGATGCTATAATGAAGAGGTGGAATGAGTATATAAGAGAATTATATGAAGGAGAAAGGGGAGAATTAACAGAAGATAGTAACTTAGAAGGTCCACCTATTCTGAAAGAAGAAGTCGCTGACGCTATGAAACGTATGAAGAAAGGAAAAACAGCTGGGCCAGATGAAATCACAATAGAAGAATTAGAAGTATTGGGAGAATTTGGAGTAGATATATTAACCAAAATGTTGAATGATATTTACAGCAGTGGATATTTACCCAGTGATATGCTGAAATCTTTATTTATAGCTATACCAAAAAGACCAGGAGCAATTGATTGTGAAGATTTTCGTACAATTAACCTTATAAACCATATCACTAAGCTTCTACTCAGAATCATAATGAGAAGAATCAAAAAGAAAATAAAAATGGAAATTAGTGAAGAACAGTATGGATTTGTGGAAGGAAAGGGCACAAACAATGCAATTTATACATTACGGACTCTAATAGAAAGGTCAATAGAGAAACAGAGAGACATATATTTGTGCTTCATAGATTATACTAAGGCATTTGATAAAGTAAAACATGATGAACTGATTAAAATGTTGGAAGATATCAACATTGATGGAAAAGATTTAAGAATAATAAAGAATGTTTACTGGAACCAAGTAGCAGCAATTAAAATGGGAAATAAAGAGGGTAGTTACGAACGGATAAAGCTAGGAGTACGACAAGGGTGTGTCTTGTCACCAGATCTTTTCTCCCTGTATAGCGAAGTAATAATGAGAGAGATCAAAGAGATGCCAGGAATACTAGTTGGAGGTTATAATATAAATAATATACGCTATGCAGATGACACAGTATTGGTGGCGGATAATTCAACAGACCTACAACAATTATTAGACGTTGTAGTAACAGAGAGTGCAAGGAAAGGACTCTCCTTGAATATCAAGAAAACAGTAACAATGGTAATATCAAAGAAAATGGTGACACCAAAATGTGACATAGAAATAGAAGGGAAAATCCTTAACCAAGTTGATAATTTTAGATACCTAGGGGCATTTATAACATCAGATGGAAGATGTACAACAGAGATTAGGAGTAGAATAGGGCAGGCAAAAGCCACTTTTCAGAAAATGAAGAGTATCTTATGCAATAAGTCACTATCACTGAATGTAAGAAAGAGAGTGCTGAAATGCTATGTAGAACCAGTTTTGCTGTATGGCAGTGAATCTTGGAACGTAAATGAACAAATTAAGAAGAAATTAGAAGCAACAGAGATGTGGTTCCTGAGACGAATGTTGCGAATTCCTTGGACTGCCAGAGTAACTAACGACGACTGCCTGAAACAGGCTAATAAAACTAGAACATTATATACAACAATAAGACAGAGACAAACATCTTTCTTCGGTCACGTGATGAGAAGAGAGGCATTGGAGAACATCGTAACAACTGGAAAGATCGAGGGGAAGAGAGGCAGAGGTAGACCAAGAGAAGTGATGCTGGATGGATTGAGACGGTGGCATGGAGGAATATCAGCACCAGAGTTGATCCAGAAAACCAAAGACCGAGATTTATGGAGAGCCATGAACGCCTACGCCAGCCGGCACGGCACTTGATGATGATGATGATTAAGGATTATATAGTACTCGTTATATTAGACGTTGCCGCTTGATTTTGTATAAATAATTAAATTGAGCATCCTTTCTTACGCGTACTGTGAAATTTTCAAATATTTTAGTCGGCGGGGTCATCCCAAACAGAAATTATTAAGATCGTATGCTAAGATGCGTCATGTTAAATTTCAATGGCGGGAATATAGCGGTTTTCCGTGTCATAATACAGCGATGATCATTTAATATTCTTATGGATTATTCAAAGCGACGAGATTATAATAATGCACGTTTGCATTCACTACCCATTCTAGTATTTAGGGGTGGAGGAAGAGGCTGGAGGAAGAGGGAGTTTGAGGTTTTCATTTGAATTTTGCGTTCAAAATAAAATACTGAGTTATCCACCTTAGCGCAAAAAAAAAAAAAAAACAAAGAGCGGTTATCTGTCCTTAGCTTACGTGTTTTGTTGTGACACATTCCAGAGTGGGATTCTGGTGGGTCAATGTTAAATAATAACTGACATACAAAAACTAATATCTCAGCTTACAATTGACGTACATACTTGAATAAGGTGTCGTTGGATTTGTTTTTTCAAGAGGTATCCAACTATGCAGTTATATAATTAAAAAGCAATTTAGAAAAATGTTACTAAAGTACCTAGGCGTAGGCAGTCACAATTTTTCTGAGCACATTATAGAAGAAATAAACTGACAATAAGTGACAACTGGCAAGATTGAGGGGAAAAGAACAAGAGTAGGGCAAAGAAGTAAATATATGGATGGCTTGGCCAGATGATATGGTCGAGACAAGAACAAAGAGCTGATCCATGATTCTGGTGATCGTGTGAGATGGCGAAAAACGACCGTCCTTGCTTATCGGCATGGCACATAATGATAAATCACAAAGTCACAACAACAATAACAACCTACACTCCCAAAGAGTACCGGATAGCTTGAGTTAGGAGTAGAAAGGAGCACTTATGAGTTACACCCGTATGCCGTGATGTTGATCTGTTGACTAAACTGAACTAAACAGAGTGCCGGATAATGTTCAGAATTTACTGGAATTGTAAAAGGAAAGGCAGCGAGGAAGCGAACTGGCTAATATATCTCATTTTCCGTGGCATATTATATGCGAAGACGTGGGACTACGCTATCTCTATAACCATAACGTTATCAAAGAAATAAACAACACCTAAGTGTTTTTACAAAACCCTTCTAGAAATCGAAACTGCCAGTAAACAATGGTGAATAATTTTGTGAAAACTCTTACTCAAAGATAACTCTGCCTCGAGGCTAGCTCCCCTTGTCTGAAATAAAAACACACAGCCTTCGGCTCGGCGATTGTCCGCAGGATCCGACATCCGACTCGAGAAATTACAGCTTTGGCGTGTTGTTTAAATATGGGCCTTCAAACGTGTCATCAGCTTGTCTACAGATGGCGTGTCATTTTCTATAACTCATTATATACTTTACCGAGCATAACCTAGTATATGTAGACCGAGCTAGGCAGACAGGCTGGCAAGCAGGCACAGACAGACTTGTAGGCAGGAACAGGCAGACATAATGGCAGACAGACTGGCAAGCAGCACAGACAAACTGAGACAACTTAAGTATACATGACATGTCATTTTCTGTAGCTCATACCCTTTTTTGCGCATATCAAAGACAGGACATTGCAGTTAACATCAGCATTCTCAGCTGCTGTTGATGCCTTGGCAAGATTACGCTCACATACCCCCCTCCCCCCCCCCCCGGGGAGGGTTAGGTAACTAACGCGACGCGATCCGCTAGCGAATCTCGCGCAGTTGCGTTACCCACGTGAACTTACAGGATTACGGAGAAAGTCGTTAAACCCTAGCCAGGGAGACCGAACTCATACACTTTTTTTTTATTTTTGCATATCCTTTACAGGACATCGCAGTCAACACCAGTATCTTTCAGCTGTATGTTGATTTCTTGGCAAGATTACGCTCAGTAGTTTGCCATTGCTTTCTGAGCGGCCGGCTCACATACCCCGCAAGTCACCGATGCGATTCGAACCACTGCTGATTCTCACCGTCATCACGTTACCGACGAGAGTATACGAGATTACGGAGAAAAGTCATAACCTCTAAGCCACGAATCCGGCAACTCATACACTACCCTGATTAAAATCGGTGAACTTACAGGATTACGGAGAAAGTCGTTAACCCCTAGCCAGGGAGACCGAACTCATACACTACCCTGATTAAAATCGCTAAGTAAGTGTCCATGCCTCTCTTCTTCTCAGATGTGGCAGTATCCGCCCTATCTATAAGCGACCGCGCATCTTTCCACTGCATGCTATAACTGCGACTTTCGTTTGAATTGACCCTTTTATATATTTGATATATGCTCAGTCCTGATCTCTAAGTCCAGGAAAGTTAAGGCTGGGAGAGCGCGCAAGACCTTCCGGTATGAGTGGAGCAACAGCCTTCTTGGACGCCTCAGACATGGGGCATGCAACAGGACTGTTAAAACTCCTTTTTTGTAGCCCCCATGGGGGACCCCAGAAGTAGACAATGCGTGGAAAGCAAAGAGAGCTGCAGTGAAGCAGCTAAGGAAATTGCGACAGACACCCCTAAGCTCACGAGAGGAAGTGGACATAGCGGAAAATGACAAGAAAGACAAGGTGGGGGATTTCAAGCGATGTGCTGCAGAGGCCAAGAAAGTAAAATGGGAATATTTTATGAAGGAGATTGGAGTTGATAAAACACTGCATAAATTCTGGAAACTGTACAGACAAATGCAAAGAAAAGATCGGCCTATGACAGTGGGAACAATTTATAAAGAGGATGGGGTAAGCGTGACAACAGACAAGGAGAAAGGGGAGGCGTTTCTCCAGAGAGTTTTAGAGCAGACCAATCATAGTGATGCGGATACTAGGGATGCAGTTAGAGTGGAATTATCTGGCACAATAGAGAATATGCCTTACGAAGACATCATACTGTTTGAAGATGTTAAACATATTTTGCAAAAGGCAAAAGACACGGCACCAGGGCCTGATGGTGTCAGGTATGGCCACATGAAGGCTTTGGGCGATGTAGACCTGAAGGAGATGGCCGGCTGCTTTAATCAGAGCATCAGGACAGCGTCAGTACCGCATGATTGGCTGCATAGCTATCTCATTTCTCTCCCAAAACCATACAAGGATCATTCAAAGCTTGGCGGCTTTAGGATCATCACCCTCCAAAATACATTTGGGAAGGTTTTAGAGAAGATAGTCGCTGTTAAGCTGCAGGATTTGTTGGAAAGGGGGAAGCTTCTTCCAAGAGGCCTGGGGAGCTACAGGCCAGGAAAAGATACCTGGTCAAATGCAGCCACCTTTGCCTTTGACGTTTATGAGGGGTTCCAGAGTAGACAGGAAACGATGGCGGCAGCGCTTGATCTCGAGGATGCGTACAGTAGAGTTCGCTATGATATTTTGATGACCGCACTTATGGAGAAGGCGGTCAATCCCTGGTTGGTGAACTGGATAGCAGCCGTCCTGCATTCTCGTCAGGTTGCTCTCCGTCTGGGCGCATGGACCTCAGAGCCACATATTTTAACCCCGGGACTGGTACAGGGATCTGCAATCTCACCGGTGCTCTTTAATGTGTATACGAGCAAGATTGCATACCTAGAAGCACCAGGGGTTGGAAGGATTCTAACATTTGCAGATGATATTCTTGCATACAGGCAGGGGAGAAATAGGGATCAAACAGCCCAGGAGCTACAGGTGACAGTAGACAAAGTGATTGACTGGTGCACTGAAATGAGTGCTGTCATCAACCAGGAAAAGGCGGCTGTGTTGTGGTGCTCTCTGGACAACAGGATTGTGAGAGATTATGCCCCAAGCTTCACGATAGATGGTAGAAGCGTCAACAGAGAGAACCAACTGAAGTATCTGGAAATCACATTTGACAGGAGTCTGTCCTTCAAGGACCATGTGGAGACGGTTGTGACAAGATCTCAAAAGGGACTCAATGCACTTAAAACTATGGCTGCAATGGACACAGAGCAGAGAATGCTCTTCACACTATACCAGCACTTGATCCTCTCAGTGACTGATTATGGACTAGGACTGCTCACTGTCTCAAAGAGTCAGCTGGTGAAATTAGAGCGCAGTAGTGTGTATGCGTTACATCCTTGGTCTGCCTACTGTTGCTGGTAGGCTCAAGGTGATGCAAGCGAAGGCATACCTCAGAGTAGCTGCAGACACAGATCACCCGTTGCATGAGGCGCTGGACGTAGTTAAGGGTCAGAGACTTATAAGAGGGAAATCATGGATGGCTCAGGCGGAGGATACGATCAGACAGGTGTGCCCCTTGGAGAACATCAGGCGAGGAGAGGAGTGGGTCAGAGTGCCAGCCGTGCAGTCAGACTTGTGCAGAGTTATAATCACATTGAGCCGGGAGTGCAGGGAGTGGCCAGCAGGGGCCATGGAAGTGGAAATTCAGCAACTAATTCAGGAAAATTCTCGCCCGGGTGATGTGATTATCTACACGGATGGGTCGGTGTTGAGAGGTAGGAGAAGTGCCTGGGGGTTCTTGGCAAGAACTAATGGTCGGCGTTTGGTGCAGGAGAGCCTGGCGTATGATGACACTACATCTAGCTTAAGAATGGAGGTGGAGGCGGTCAGTGCAGCTTTCCGCTGGATAGAAAACACGATACATACACACATTGTGATTGTAACTGACTCAGAAAGCATGCTGAGAAGGGTGAGAACAGGCAAGCTTCGTGCAGAGTGGCTTGCTTCGCTTCGGAGGTCACGGGTAGCAAGCATCACTTGGATCTTTTCTCCTGGGCATGCCGGTGTGCTGGGGAATGAACAGGCGGACAGATTGGCTGGCTCGGCAAAACTTGGTGGAGTACTGATGCATGACAAGGCAGACGTGGTTGCGGCCTTGTGGGAGCACGTGTACACCTCGGAGGAGCAAATGGATCACCATAGTCTGGTAAGAATGAGACAGCGAGGTGTGACGAGGGGTGCTGGCCGACGCTCGACGCTCAGAGGAAAGGCGAGACGGACATATAATCAGATTGCTACTGGAACTATTAGTGTTGGAACTCTTCGCTGGCTTCTGAGGATGGGGACGGAGCGCTTATGGGAATGTCCCGAATGCTGTGATGTCGGTTCCTAAATCAATCAATCAATCAATCAATCAATCAATATATTTGAAGACTGTGAGTAAAGTACCACATACTTCATTTAATTTCTGCCAGCTTATTATTAGTGTGTATGTTCCTTATTGTCATGCCTTAATGTAGTTACCTTATTACCTTAGTGCCATCTCCATTGTCTATGTGTGTTGTTGTTGTTTTCTTGTTGTTTGCTGGTGAAGACTTATCAACGCAATGTCCTCTATCTCATGTAACTGTAATGCTGTAAAGCTAAACTAGCTTCGTCATTTCCATTTGTTTTCACTTCCACAGCTTTACAGTCGTGAAACAACTTTAATTTAATTACAGCTTAGGGTTCGGTGAACAGCTCGTTACGCCATGTTCTCGAAAACCAACAGCAACAGCAACAACTACAACAAGGCAGGATCTCGCACGTTGCTGTCTTGGCGGATGACAGGTTTGTAAAATGGAGTTATACCTCTCCATAGCGCACAGAATGGGCTGAGTTTAGAGACCATGTGGTGCCCATGCTGCATAATACCTCCTGTCACGGCCTGCCTAGTTTACTCCAGAGGAAATGCAACACTGATGCATCTGGAACAAGACAAGCTGTAGAAGCTGCCGGATCAGCAAAGCAATGCTCTAACTGTCCGCCTGTCGGAGCTTCGATCCTAGACCAGTTGCTGACCAAGGCTTAGGGCCTGGTCTGACCTGCCATTTAGTCTTTAGGTTTCATTTCCTAGCACTAGGGTAAGGCTTGTACCCGCCCAATTGCGCTCCTCCGCCCAAAACCTTTGGCACAATGTGGGGCGTCGGATTTGGTTAGCACCGTCGAACATTCGGCGATAACAGAAAGCAGGTAGTACCGTCTACTGTCATACGGTAGCTCAGTCATTTCTGACTAAGGTCCAACACCCCAACATTCGGCGCTAACAGAAAACAGGTAGTACCTTCTACTGTCATATGGTAGCTCAGTCATTTCTAAGACCCAACATTCGGCGCTAACAGAAAGCAGGTAGTACCATATACTGTCATATGGCAGCTCAGTAATATCTGACTAAATCCTGACATTATAAAGCTGGTTAGTTGCATAGCCTTTACAGGACGCCGCAGTCAATCCCAGCATTGTTTGGCTGTTTGTGATTTCTTGGCAAGTTTACGTTCAGTAGTTTACCATTGCTTTCTGAACGACCGTCACCCAAACCAATTCGTAAAAACCCAACGCAAGACGGTCTGCTGCCAAATAGCCCACATCTGTGTTTCGAACGCGGGTATGCTGGATTATGAACTGCGACCTTCCCCCTTAGCCACGGAGCCGATAAGCTGGATGGTCCCCTAAAATATAACCCGCCTCAAATGAGATAAAGTTCGAACAGCTGAGTTGCCTCGCCAGTGCTCTAACTACAACGCCAGCAAATCCATATATCAACAGAACTGTACCCTGACATGTTGAATGAATAATATCCTGCCCCAGAAAACCCTCGCTTGATCCCCGAAGCGCCAGTATTTGCTACATCACAATTTTATAAAGAACGCGGGTAACGATGGATGGGTGACTGCTGAAATGATCAATAACTGCACAAGAAATGAGGCACGCATGAACAGAATGTTTACCGTGGGAGCAACAATGGACTGACGGGCGGACTGGCTATCTGTTAAATTGGTTAAAACTGGAACAGTCTGGCGTCTGAAATGTTGCCCGTTGTTTCAGCGATCGTGTTATACACTTATATACTTCAATATAGTCTAAATAACTGATACATGTTACTTTACAATGTAGGCTACGTACGCAAAAAAAAAAAAAAAGTACAATCATAAACACTACAAACGCAATCGCAAACATTACACGTACTATCACAAGCACTACAAGTGAAATAACAAATATTGTACTAAAAATATAATTACCAACATTAAAAATACAGGCATTAACATTATACGTACCATCATAAAAACAAAGTGTAATTTTGTTTTCCACTCACTAAACTACAATCAGAAACACACTCTCTATCTCTCTCTTCCCCCCCCCCCTCTCTCTCTCTCTCTCTCTCTTTCTTTCTCAGATGGAGACTGGCCTGCGTGCCCAATTCTTAACCCTTTGAAAATAAAGATAAAGATAAAGATTTCTCTCTCTCTCTCTCTCTCTCTCTCTCTCTCTCTCTCTCTCTCTCCACACACACACACACACACACGCATGCACACAGAGAGAGAGAGAGAGAGAGAGAGAGAGAGAGAGAGAGAAAGCGAGCGGGTGAGAGAATCGTGGTCAGCAACAAATAATACACTGCAAGAGTTGGACGAGATGAACAATTAAGCATTTAGAGTCACCACGGGAGGGATAAGATCCCAGGCCACTATATGAAGAACAGTTTTAAAAACCTAGCTATGGGAAATATTGAAAAGAAGCAATTTTATCCATCAGGTCTAATGCGTCTGCACAAACACTGACCTGCCCACAACTGGTATCCCATTGAAAACTATCCTAGAACGAACTTCATCGAGAGAAGAACATAGACTGTCACTGTCAAACGCCCACTCCACGAGGCATGGATAAGTCAAAGGCTGGTATACAATGACCAGCATGAGTCACAAACACTCCATCGAGGCATGGATGAGTGAAAGGCTGATATACAATGCCCAGCATGAGTCACGACCACTCCACGAGACATGGATAAGTCAAAGGCTGATATACAATGACCAGCATGAGTCACGACCTCTCCATTGAGGCGTGGATGAATCAAAGGCTGATATACCACGCCCAGCATGAGTCACGACCATTCCACGAGACATGGATGAGTCAAAGGCTGATATACAATGCCCAGCATGAGTCACGACCACTCCACGAGACACGGATGAGTCAAAGGCTGATATACAATGCCCAGCATGAGTCACGACCACTCTACCGAGGCGTAGATGAGTCAATGGCTGGTATACAATGACCAGCATGAGTCACGACCACGCCATGAGTCATGGATGAGTCAATGGTAGGTATACAATGACCAGCATGAGTCACGACCACATCACGAGGCATGGATGAGTCAATGGTCGGTATACAATGACCAGCATGAATCACGACCACTCCACAAGGTATGGATGAGCCAAAGGCTGGTATGCAATGACCAGCACGAGTCACGACCACTCCACGAGGCATGGATGAGTCAATGGTCGGTATTCAATGACCAGCATGAGTCACGACCACTCCACGAGGCATGCATGAGTCAATGGCTGGTATACAATGACCAACCAGTTGCAAAGGGCTGTGACGACACTGGAATAGAGGAAAGAGGACGGTGTATAAGGAAGAGGGGGAAAATAAGATGAGAAGGAGGAGGAAGTGAAGGTGCAAGAAAGAGGAGGAATTGACGTTGCAGGAGTAGGGCAGAAGCAAGGAGGAGGAAGAGAAAGAGAAGTTGGGGAGACGCCATCAACATGAGTCATGCCCATTCCACGAGGCATGGATGAGTCAATAACTCGTATACAATGACCAACCAACAACAACGGGCTGTGAGGGCACTGCTAGTTATAGTGACACGTTCAGAACTAAGTCGTTCGCGGTTGAAAGCCCTTTCTTCAGTCTCAGAAAGTTTCGCACAACAATTTGTATTTGATTTTACATCTCTCTCTCTCTCTCTCTCTCTCTCTCTCTCTGTGTGTGTGTGTGTGTGTGTGTGTGTGTGTGTGTGTCGCGCGCGCACACACACACACACACACACAATTCCAGCGAAACAAACTGCATGTCACTTGTTGGTATGAATATAAAAAGATCGAAAGTTGCCAATGGGGTGGCCAGATTTCTTCAGCCCGTCGCTTAAAAGTCGACAGGGTCGACTTCATTGCACCGGGTTTATCCCATATGGCTCAGTCTCTTTCCGCAGAAAAAAAGGGGTGAGAAGACGCGTGGGGCGTTGTTTTAGACACACCACGAAGATGGTTGAAAATTTCGAATATCTTGGGTCATTAATTACCAACAATGGTGACACAATGAAAGAAATTAAAATTCGAATATCTATTGCTCTTCAAAGACTAAAAGAATTGAATAAATTGTGGCGTGGGACACACAGAACTACAAAAATTTGATTATTTAGAGCATGCATCTTTCCCATTGCAACATACGCCTGTGAGACCTGGACAATTACTAAACAAGCTGAACAGCGCATAAATGCCTTTGAATATAAATAATATAGACGTGTTCTAAGAATATCTTGGATAAAGAAAAGAACAAATGCAACCATACTTCAAGAGCTGAATATTGAAGAAGGTTGGCTATTAACGACATTTAAACAAAGAAAATTGAAATATCTTGGTCACTTGAAACGTCACGAAATTTTGGAGAGAACAATAATGGAGGGGTGCATGCATGGGAGGAGAGGAAGAGAAAGGCCAAAGAGAAGATGGGATCAGGATGTGGCGGATGATCTCCAGATGGGTGTATCGGACGCGGGACATCTTGCTTATGATCGAGAGATTTTCCGGAAGATACTCACAGATCATGTGTTCCGTAGAACTGAAAGAGTTAACTGGCTGTCAGATAAATGTGAGATATTTATAATGTCGATGTCCGTGTGTTTCCTGGCGTACCAAAGATGCAAAGAATGGTAACACTGTAACTTACCAAGTGTGTCGTAAGATGCGACTAAGGAAGTCTGACCTCTGAAAACGATCCCTGTTTCCAAGAGCTGGATATTACACAAACACACAGCTATAAGAGACAAACAGCATTCTTTGGTCATGTGATGAGAAGATAGACATTGGCGAACATCGAGACAACTGGAACAATCAGTGGGAAAAGACAGAGGCTGGCCTAAAGAAATAATACAGGATGGCTGAGACTGTGGCACGGAGGAATATCATTAACTTAGTGATCCAAAACACCAAAAGACCGAGCGAGATCTGGTGATAGACATGAACGCCAAGCAACAACCTCAGCTCAGACGGCTGCAAATCCTCTGAGGTATCCACCTAACTACTCACGGTGCATACAAATTCATCCTCTCGCAAATTGCCAGAGACTAGATCCTCTTGTCGTGACTGCTAGTTCCTTCTGTGCTTTATTCTTAATTTAAACTGGTCTTCTCCTCTCCATCCATCTACTTATCTATCATTCATCGATCCATCTCCGCTGTACCGGGATCACCACGGCATAACCGTACTTGCGATTCGTGTACAGTGAGTGATTCAACGATTAACGTTTAATTCTTGGTTGACGATAGCGGAATGAAAATAGCTGCGCTTCGTTTTATTGAGAGTGCGTGGGTGCGTTCCTACTTGTGTGTGTGTGTGTGTGAGAGAGAGAGAGAGAGAGAGAGAGAGAGAGAGAGAGAGAGAGAGAGAGAGAGAGAGAGAGAGAGAGAGAGACTTTCAGTTTCTTTGTGTGTGCGCGTGTGTGGCAACAAAAATGTGTTCGACTGAATAAGCCTGAAAATGAAACCTAAAATTTCCCCCCACCTCTCTCTCTCTCTCTCTCTCTCTGTGCGTGTGTGTGTGTGGGGGGGGGGGGGCGCTGGCTGGCTGCCTGGCTGGCTGGCAACAAAACTGGTGCGATTTCGACTGAATAAACCAGAAAATTAAACTACAATGTCTTCTTTGTACGAGTGTGTGTGTGTGTGTGGGGGGGGGGGGGGACAAATATGGTGCGGTTTTGACTGGATAAGGCTGAAAATAAACTACTTCTTCTTTGCACGTGAGTGTGTAAGTGTGTGAGTAACTGTCTATATGAGCGAGAGAGAGAGAGAGAGAGAGAGAGAGAGAGAGAGAGAGAGAGAGAGAGACAGAGAGACAGAGAGAGTAGCAACAAAGATGGTGTCTTAGAACTCTTAGAAGTTGTGCCCATAGCTTTAGCCATGTCGCAGTACGTATATGCGTGCGAAAGCCGTACATCCACACCCCCAAAATCCTTCACCCATCCCAGGTGGCAAGCAGACAATAATACACCTCCCGCCGACCCCAGGTCCATGGCTCGGACATCTAATCTTCTCAAATAAGGCCGAACAAACAGTATGAACAGTGTGCTGTTTCACGCCATACAAAATCGCCTCAGCAGTTGAAAGTGTAGGTCGAACAAGCCACTGCTAGGGTATTATTTCAAAATTAAAAACCTAACCCCAAAAAAATGGTGTCGAAAAATGGGGTTGGCTTTTGCCAAGCTGATAAAGGAGTCCAGCCATGTGCAGGACGTGACGATTCCTTGGGTGAGCCCAGTACTAGAGCGCTATGCGTCGGCTCTGCAATTATGGAAGACTCCTTGGATGGCGGGGAATGCCTATGGTCTGCCCCTGCCTTCTCGAGAGGGCTGACCGTTATGTCTCCGGCTGTTCTGAACGGACAAGCTGGGATGGGGATGACACCATAACAGTAAGAGGTGACCGTCTTACGACACACCCGGGAAGGTTAACCCAGTCAACAAATGCCTGCAGAAGTCGGATGTGCCGGCCGAAAGGTGCAAATATCGCAGTTCTGCTGTAAACAGCCACAACGCAATTACGTCCAAAAAATATTCCAGATGAACGAAGAAGAGGAAGAGGATGAGGAGGAGGAGGAAGAAGAAGAAGAAGAAGAAGAAGAAGAAGTAGAAGAAGAAGAAGAAGAAGAAGAAGAAGAAGAAGAAGAAGAAGAAGAAGAAGAAGAAGAAGAAGAAGAAGAAGAAGAAGAAGAAGAAGTCCGAACAAAAACACAAAATATAAGGGTCGTTCATTTGAAACCCGTTCCAATGGCTTTATTACAAAAGCATGAAAGAAACATTAAAAGGTGTGGTAGAATTAAAGAAAGCATTAATTTTGAATGAATTATGCACCATATGTTGGTTAGAAGAAGTCGCGGTAGGCATTCAGGCAAGTATCCCATTGCTTAGGTAGGCGGCGAATGCTGTCCCCAAAAAAAGGATTGTGGTTGCTCACTGAAACAAGTGTTTACCGCGTTCACATACACACACCGAAAACAAACAAAAACAAGAATATTTTAACATGTGTGATTCTGATACACACACTGGGACCCTCGCCGAAACGATACAACAGATTTGGTGCACACCGCTGGGAACCTCTATGTATGATCCATGGTAGGAGACGAGCATAAATGGCGGTAAGTAAGGAATCCTTTTGCACGCCTTGGTGGTTTTGGTTATACAGGTGCTAGTTTCTTATCCCTGTAGACCAATCGACAGTTGATAGGTGATGCGGTCAATGTCACAGATGCCGCTTTTACTTCCCATCGCATTTCCTGGTAACGATGTTAAGACTGTTGACTGGGTACATTTCTAAAACATGCGCCTCAGTGGGAATTGGAACACGTGTCCAGCAGGCAGGCAAGCAAACGTATTAGCCACTGCGCCACAGCGACTCCCCCTACCACATCTAGGTTTTAAATGATTCAGTGTGCAACAAAAATTAGGTTTGGACCAAACAAGGTACACAAGCATGTTATGGCTGCCGTCTTTACAGACGAAAGTATGTGGACTGGATATAAAGCTCCATCGCGCAATGCTTGGGCTGGACTCAGAGAACACGTGTTGCCCATGCGGCATGATCTCTCTCTCTCTCTCTCTCTCTCTCTCTCTCTCTCTCTCTCTCTCTCTCTCTCTCTCTCTCTCTCTCTTGGCCTTGCCTTGTTTACACCAGAGGAAAGGGTGACTAGTACGTCTATAACAAGGTAGGCAGCAGATGCTCGCGGCTTAGCATCAAACCTCCATGCAGCAGAAGGTGAATAACGGCCAGTCCCCCACGTCCAGGGGATGTTGACTTAGAGGCGTTCGGCCACATCCCTCAGCTGAGAGCCACAGACCAAGTGACTGACCTGGTAAGCATGCATTAGCTCTAGAACTGCCATATACACAAGCATATGTTAGTTGCATGTCCTTTACACGACGTAGCAGTCAATCCCAGCGTTTTTTTGTCTGTTCGTGATTCCTGGGCAAGTTTACGTTCAGTAGTTTTCCATTGCTTTTTGACCAACCGGCACCAATACCATTTAATAAAATACCAACACAGCTGAGTTTCGAAAGCGGGTATTCGGGATTACGAACTGCGCCCGTAACCCCTTTGCATATGAACACGTATTATAATGTAAATTTCCGCTCAGTGAGCTCTGCAATTGCGGAAGATACCGCGAAACAAAACAAATAACACTATGACCCTAGTATGAGGATATACCATCCGTCTGTTCAAATGGGAGGTCACATGTTGCAATCAGTTATCCTTCGGCACTTAATTAGTTTAATAAAAAGCTAGCTGCTTGTCCTTTACAGGACGTCGCAATCAACCCCAGCGTCTATTAGAGATTTGTGATTTTCTAGGCAACTTTACGATCAATGGTTTTTCACTGTGATTTACTGGGCAACTTTACGTTCAGTTGTTTGCCATTGATTTCTGACAGAAATACCATCGAAATCGACGCCAAGCGATCTGCTTCCAAATCTTCGCGGCTGATTTTGAAACTTCGACGCGGTACGTAGGGGAATTATGATACTACGTTTCACTATTCTCTAACAAACAGACGCCAATGACTGGGGGACTCGTATATAATGAAAGAGATCCGTTACAACTCAATTAAACTCCAGCCGTATATAATGAAAGAGATCCTTTACAACTCAACCAAACTCCAGCCGTATATAATGAAAAAGACCCTTTACAACCCAATACAGACACCAGCCGTATATAATGAAAGAGATCCTTTACAACTCAACCCAAACTCCAGCCGTATATAATGAAAGAGATCCTTTACAACTCAACCCAAACTCCAGCAGTATATAATGAAAGAGACCCTTTACAACCCAACTCAACTACGGCCTCGCCACCTATGCTCGTTTGTCCTTCATTTTTAACATCACCATTTTACTTATTTACTTTCATTTTTTTATGCTCCTTGTCTGAAAATCCCATTATTATCGACATCTCTATGCGGATCATTTGCATTCAAGGAACTCGCTGTTGCTATGGTAACGATTATTTTTTTAACTCATAACTGAACCAGTTATTTTCGATTTATATATTTTCAACTGGAAGCCGCGGTAGAGCACTAGCCAGTACGCTTGTGTGTGGGCCCGAATGTTATACGAGGGGGATTCAAACGAACACCGTTTCGTCCCATTGACTCCAGTTGTCTAAACAGATGGGAATCACTGGAGGTTAGGTCTGGCGAGTACGGGAGGGATGTGGTACACGCTGAAAGTGGAGGTCTTCGATGGTTTAAACCGAGTTGAGTTGAGTTGAGCTAAGAACCGACATCACTGCACTCAGAACATTCCCATACGCGCTCCGTCCCCTCGTTCAACAGCCAGCGAAGAGTCAAACTACTTATGGTTCCCACCGCTATCTGACTGAAAGTTATCCTTGTCTTCCCTCTCAGTTTTGACTTTTGAGATTCTTCCAGAATCCCTGCCGATCCCTCGCAATATCATTCTTTCCGCATACAGGTTCTCAACCTGTTTCCCCGCCATCTCCACCTGGTCCCACAGGCGCACGGCCACCTCTTCCTTGTCCATAGGTAGTCTACCACCAAAAGGTGCATTCCCTGCCAGCCTATCAGCCTCTTCATTCTCCCGCACTCGCGCATAGCCAAGGCAAAATATTCATACAATTCTCACAATCTGTGACCTCTGAAGTGAGGATAGCCATTCCACACGAAACGTTCCTTTCTCCACCTTACTTAGCATACTCCTGGAGTCCGCCATGGATACAACGTGTGTTGCAGTGGTCTCATTTAACCAACGGAATGCCGCTGTTACTGCTTCCACCTCCATTCTCATGCTGGAGGTCGTAAACTCATATGCCAGACTCTCCTTGTTCAAGCATCGTCCATTAGCCTTCTTGATGAAACCCCAAAGCATTGCCATGTTGCAAAAGAACACCTTTACTCAGAAGTCCACGTCATTAGGATTTGATAGCGGGTCGAAACTTCATACTCCACTCATACACTTACTGGACTAACAGGCATGCATCACTATACTGGACCTTCATTCGCCGATGAATTTCTACAGGTTTCACCCCTTCACTGACAAACAAACAGATAACAGAACGCTGCTACACTTTAATGCCCGTCAAAGGTGGGGTGGCCATCTTTAAACTGCCCCATTGACATCACCGTGTTCGTCTGCACCGTGATGTCCCGTGCTTAACCCTTTCAACATCCATAACAACAACATTAACAGGTTACTAGACAATGGCATGGTTATTGTAATGTCTACCACACTTTTAAAGTTGTCATTTGAAGCCCCTCGTATAATCGAATCCTGTTCAATGTGGGGGATTTTGTCCCTGGTGACTAGCGCTCCCAATGTCCACCCAGTCTAAAAGGGTACCAGGGAAGTTCCCAGGAAGTAAAGGCGGCGGAGGTGGTCTTGACCACATCAACCATCGAGTGACATCTGGTCTAGAACTGTAAAGTTTTTTTTTTTTTTGCATATCCTATTTACAGGACACCGGTCTCCGTGGTGAAAGCGTTATGGACGCGATTCGTAATCCCGTATGCCCGGGTTCGAAACATAGCGGTGCTGGTTTTTTCGAAAAAGTTATAGGTGCCGGTCGTTCAGAAAGCAATGGCAAACTACTAAACGTAAAACTTGCCCAGGAATCACGAACAGCCAAAATGTCGGGGTTGACTGCTATGTCCTGTGAACGACAAGCAACTAAATTTAAATGTTAAATTTACAGGACATCGCTGTCAATACCAGCATCATACTGCTGTTGTAGATGTCTTGGCAAGTTTACGTTCAGTGGTTTGCCATTGATTTCTGAACGACCGGCTCCCATACCAATACGTTAAAACCCAGCGCAATGTGGTCTGCTGTCATACCGGTGGCAGCTGTGTTTCGGGCTTACGAATCACGTCCGCGATACCTTAGCCACGGAGAACGGCACCATGAAGTTAGCACCATATACACAACACGCATGATGGCGTGGAATGAGATTCTTGACTTTTAACGAGAAGGGGATGGTGGGTTATAAGATTGGGCCACTTTTCACCTCATTATCATGTGTCATGACGATAAGCGCGGGAGGTCATGTTTCGCCATCTCACGCGATCACCATAGTCGTGGATTAGCTCTGTGCTCTTGTCTCGACCATGTCACGTGGCCAAGCCATCTAGATATTTACTTCTCTGCCTTCCCCTTGGTCTTTTCAACTGCAAACTGGCAACGAAAGAAAGAAAGAAAGAAAGAAAGAAAGAAAGAAAGAAAGAAAGAAAGAAAGAAAGAAAGAAAGAAAGAAAGAAAGAAAGAAAGAAAGAAAGAAAGAAAGAAGATCATAAACACGATAACCTGTTCTGGCAATTTATAAACAATATGAGAACAAAATACATACAAAGAACACCCACCCTCATTAAAACAAACAAAAAGAACTAACTGCCACTAAACAAAAATAAACACAACAAAGAGGACAGTAATGGGGTCTGTATTGACGCCGATACTGAGAGACCCGGCTCACGTACACTGCCAAAAGACATGGCTTCGTTATGTCTTAATGATTCTTTTGTCTTCTCCTGATGGTGACGTGCGGGAGCTTAGGCTCTGTGTCTGGTTTACGTATTTCCTCATGCTCTTCTAGTTATCTTTGTTTCTTTTTAAACAGATGTCACAAGTAGTAAGTTGTGAAATAAGCATGAAATAAGTTTCGCAAAAGACAGAGAGTGTGTTCTCTTTGATATAAATAAGGCGACAAAATGATACGATATTCTTTTCGGGACATGGGGCATCTTTCAACGCAGTTTATTCCCCGAGCAACAGATATCTTTCATGTCTATTACGCATCCTGCTGTCTGTTGTCTGTGTAACTGTGTGTCTGTCTATCTATATGTATGTGCACCCATGTACGTTTATATACAGACTACATGTTCCTATGCCTGTATGCATCTATACGTGTATAGTAGGCCCGTCATCCTCGCTAACCCAGAAAATCAGGACATTTGGTTGAAACGGGACTTCTGAGGACCTAGAAAATCAGGAGGTTTGTTTTAAATAGGACTTTTGAGGACGCAGAAAATCAGGACATTTAATTGAAGCAGGACTTCTGAGGACGCTGTTCCCTGTGATATCAAAAAACACCTTTAGATTATCGAATAGTCTTTTATAAATGACCTTCCTCTTTGGTATCATTTTTGGTTATTACGATGATGTTACGGTTATGACGCAGTCATTGGCAAACTAATAGCTTATTTGAGTAAGGAAGGTGCAAACAATAGATTGCACGATTTACTGCATCTCGTCAGATACATACTGCAGAAATCACACAACATAAACCTAAGCAATAAGATAATTCCTTCAAGATGTACAGCTCACACAGTAATATGAGTTGTCTAACATGGTTATTTTAAACTGCCTATCATGTCGTCAGATTAGTATATGTCTAAAGATGTCTTGACACTGACTATCATGTCTTCAAACTCCAATGTCTAGCGACGTGACTATAAACTGAGTTCCATGTCTTTAAACAATCATGTCTAATGTTGTGTCTTTAAACTGCCTACCATGTCTCAAACTACCAAACTTAATGGTGTGCCTTTAAACTGCTTATCATGTCGTCAAACTATCATGTCTAATGAGGTATCTTTACACTCACTATCATATCTTTAAACTATCATGTCTAATGATGGGCCTTAATTTCACTATCGTGTCTTTAAGCTATCTTGTCTAATGTTGTGTCTTTAAACTGCCTATCATGTTGTCAAACTATCATGTTCAATGTTGTGTCTGTAAACTGCCTTTCATTTTGTCAAACTACCATGTCTAATGAAGTCTCTTTAAAGTGCCTATCATGTCTAAAAACGTATTATATATTTTAATTGAGTATCTCACATTTTTAAAGTAACACAATTCTCTCTTACCATTCTTATTTGGATTCCTTAATTGTCTTACACCCGAAAAAATAATGATGCACGCGAACGCTTTATTTATTATATGAATAAAAAGTGCTGTCATTTTTCTCAGAGTATTTAAGTTGCACTTATCTGTATTCTTTTATATTTTTCCACGGATGCAATTTTTCTTAGTAAATCTGGAATTTTGGATAAATATGAACGGACAGCTTTGCAGTAAATTCATCATCATCTTCTACTTCATCAAACAGCGTGGGGAGGAATAGTTGACGTTCAAGAGGCCGATAGGTGGTATTGGATAGTGCAGTGGTTCTCAACAGGTGGGAAATTCCCCCCCCCCTCCCCCAGGGGGGAAGTTTTATAACGTAAGTAGACCCGCAAATCACATTATATTTGGACGTATAGACTTGTTCTAGTATGTGTTATTTAATTTAGCTTCCATTTTTATGTAAACTGTGTAGGGTCGGGGGTGGGGGGTTATGTGGCGGAAATAAGAAAGGACAGGATGGGCATTATAACATCTGAGGATTATAGAATAATCTATTCTGGTGGAGAAAACAACAGCGAGGAGTAGCAATTATAATGGATACAGAGAGATCAAAATCGATCAAAGGATACCGGACTGTATCAGACAGAGTGTTACTTGTGACATTGAGTGGAAGACCTTTTAATGTCAACGTCATACACGTTTATGCACAAACAGCAGACAGTAGTGATGGCAGCATTGATGAATTTTATAATGATTTAGAGAAAGCCTTCAAGAAATGCAAGAATTCTGAAGTAAATATCATAATGGGTGACTTGAATGCCAAAGTTGGAAATCAACAGGACGGATACAATTATACATAGTAGGCAAGTATGGACTAGGGGAACAGGATGAAAGAGGTTGCAGACTTGTACAGTGGGAAAAAGAACATGATGTGATTATTGGAAACACCTGGTATCAACAGCACCCAACGAGATTATGGACATGGAGAAGTCCTGATTATAAGATCATAAATCAGATTGATTACATTCTCATCAACAGAAGATTTCAAAATGCCTTAAAAGTTGCAAAAACTATACCAAGCGCATACTGCTACAGCGACCATAGATTAATCTTAAGCAATATACATATAAAATTAAAGAAAGTCAAATATACACCAAGAAACACAAAATTTGAACTACGGGCACTGAAGAGTGAGGAGATAAACGATAAATTCAATGTAGAGGTAAAGAACAGATTCGATGCACTGTCCGATATGGAAATATTATTTCAAGATGTCAGCGACCAAAGGGAAATTTTAAAGAAATCAGTCAACCGAGCTGCAAAAACAACCATCCCAAAAATAAAGATAATAGGACGCAAGAAATGGATGGCGGAAGACATCTTAAAACTCATGGAAATAAGAAGAAATAACAAAAATAACAAGGAAAAATATGAAGAGATTCACAGGAAAATTAGGAGGCTATGCAAAGAGGCAAAAGAAACATGGCTTGAGGAAAATTGCAAGGAAATTGAAAACCAACATAACACCCGGAATACCAAATTAAAGCACAAAAGAATTAATGACATCACTAACAATAGAACACACACATCAACGGGTTGCCTAAAAACCAAAGATGGCAAAATCATAATAGAAAAAGATAAGATTTTACATGTGTGGTCAGATTATGTGAAAGACCTTTATGACGATACAAGAGAAGAACAATATGATCATCGGAATAATAATGAAGGACCATCAATTTTGAAGATGGAAGTTCAGAATGCTTTTAACTATTTGAAAATTTGCAAGACCCCGGGTACAGATAACATAACAATAGAAATGATCACCCCGGGAAGGTTAACCCGGTCAACAAATACCCGCAGAAGTCTGATGTGTCGGCCTAACGGCGCAAGAACAAAGCTCTGCTGTAAACAGGCACAACGCAATCACATCCGGAAAAAAAACTCCGGATGAATGCAGAAGAAGAAGAAGAAGAAAGAAGAAGAAGAAGAAGAAGAAGAAGAAGAAGAAGAAGAAGAAGAAGAAGAAGAAGAAGAAGAAGAAGAAGAAGAAGAAGAAGAAGAAGAAGAAGAAATGAGCACGGCTAAACACAATATTTGAAACTGGCGATATACCTCATGAATTATGTAATTCTATATTTATTGCAAGCCCAAAGAAATTAGGAGCCTTGGAATGTGATCAACATCGAACAATTAGTATAATGAGCCACATCACAAATATTTTGCTGAGAATTATCATGCAAAGAGTTAGGAAGAAAATACAACCCGAAATATGAGAAAAAACAATGTGGGTTTGTAGAAGGCAAGGGCACAGTAAATGCTGTGTATATACTGAGAAAAGTAATTGAACGTTCTATAGAAGTAAACAAAGATCGATACCTTTACTTTTTGACTACACAAAGGCTTTCGATAATGTGAGACATGTCGACATGATAAGGATGCTTGAAGATCTACAAATTGATGGAAAAGACCTTAGACTTGTAAAAAACATATTGGAAACAAGCTGCCATTAGAATTGATACTAATGTAGGTCAATATAAGCCTATTAAAGGAGGTGTGAGACAGGGATGTGTAATGTCTCCAGATCCTTTTTCTCTGAACAGTGAAAATATTTTCAGACATATAGAAGATATGGAAGGAATCAACATTGGGGGACGATACATCAATAACATTAGATATGCAGATGATAAGTCTTGACTGCAGACAATGAACAGGACCTGCAACATTTAGCAGATGCGGTTGTTGCACACAGTGAAAACTAGGGTTAGAATTGAATAGAAAAAAAGACACAGATTATGGTCGTTACTGGGAAGAAGGAAACACCACAATGTAATATATAAGTAAATGGGAATATTCTTCATCAAGTGAATCTGTACAGCTATCTAGGACGGTCATAACATCTGATGGGAAATGTCTTGAAGAGATTAGAACAAGAATTGCCATTGCGAAGGTAGCCTTTTGCAAGATGAAAAACATACTGACCAATAAAAAGCTATCAATTGAAACGAGAAAAAGAGAGATGAAGTGCTACATAGAACCTGTACTTTTGTATGGATGTGAAGCGTGGACAATGAGCAGTCAAGCTGAAAAACATCTGATGGCTGTGGAAATGTAGTTTCTGAGGAAAATGCAAATACCATGGACAGGCAGAAAAACCAATGAACAAGTCTTTCAAGAAACAAATGAAGATCGTAAACTGATTAGAGTCATTAGACGTAGACAGTCAAAATTTTTTGGGCATGTTATAAGAAATGAATGAGAGAACTTAGTGACAACTGGCAAGATCGAAGGGAAGAGACCAGGAGGAAGACCGAGAAGTAAACACCTTGCCACGTGGCATTAGTCGAGACACAGAGCTGATGTTTCTCACAGAGCTGATCCACGACTCTGGTGATCGAGTGAGATGGCAAAACATGACCGCCTTATCGGCATGGCACATGATGGATGGACGAAAGGAGGGGGGAGGGATGACATTCTAAACATATGGTGAAGGGGTGCATAGGCCAAAAAAGGTTCAGAACCACTGGGATAGTGTCATTCAGTGTGATTGTACTATGTCTTTGACGTCGCCAATCCATTGTCTTCTCGAGCGCCCTCGTAGCAGATCTTCTTTGAAGCAGGACCAGTGCTGGTAGTTGATGGTGTTGTATTCTAACCAGATGGCCAAACCATGTAATCTCCCTTTATTCAATATATGTGGCACAAAGTGTTGATTCCAATGTCTGTCTGATAACATAATTCCATACTGGGTCTTGGATAGTTAAGTTGGCAGCTCTCCTCAAGCATCTCATCTCACAGGTGTTGATTCCACTGTCTGTCTGATAACATAATTCCATACTGGGTCTTGGATAGTTAAGTTGGCAGCTCTCCTCAAGCATCTCATCTCACAGGTGTTGATTCCACTGTCTGTCTGATAACATAATTCCATACTGGGTCTTGGATAGTTCAGTTGGCAGCTCTCCTCAAGCATCTCATCTCACAGGTGTTGGTTCCACTGTCTGTCTGATAACATAATTCCATACTCGGTCTTGGATAGTTAAGTTGGCAGCTCTCCTCAAGCATCTCATCTCACAGGTGTTGATTCCACTGTCTGTCTGATAACATAATTCCATACTCGGTCTTGGATAGTTCAGTTGGCAGCTCTCCTCAAGCATCTCATCTCACAGGTGTTGATTCCACTGTCTGTCTGATAACATAATTCCATACTCGGTCTTGGATAGTTAAGTTGGCAGCTCTCCTCAAGCATCTCATCTCGCAAGTGTTGATTCCACTGTCTGTCTGATAACATAATTCCATACTGGGTCTTGGATAGTTAAGTTGGCAGCTCTCCTCAAGCATCTCATCTCACAGGTGTTGATTCCACTGTCTGTCTGATAACATAATTCCATACTGGGTCTTGGATAGTTAAGTTGGCAGCTCTCCTCAAGCATCTCATCTCGCAAGTGTTGATTCCACTGTCTGTCTGATAACATAATTCCATACTGGGTCTTGGATAGTTAAGTTGGCAGCTCTCCTCAAGCATCTCATCTCGCAAGTGTTGATTCCAAAGTCTGTCTGATAACATAATTCCATACTGGGTCTTGGATAGTTCAGTTGGCAGCTCTCCTCAGGCATCTCATCTCACAGGTGTTGATTTTGTGTAACTGTAATGTAGATAATGTCCATGGTTGACATTGGTAACTTTGGGAGTGAATATGCTATTTATTATCTGTTGTTTTGTGGACATAGGTATATTTGGATGTTTCAGTATGGATGACAGTTGATATATAAGCGCACTTGCTTTTTGACATCTGATTTCAATTTCACTGTATATTCTGTCATCTTCTGTTATTATACTTCCTAGATATTTAAATTATTTAACTTGTTTCTGAGGTATAATATTTAACAGTATATTTAGTGAACATATACTATGACTTACAAGTATAAGACAATAAAGAGGTGGCCGGGCGCCTATGGGACCAGGTGGAGAAAGCGGTGGAGAGAATCGGCAAGGGTTCTGGATGAATCTCAAAACAGAGAGAAGACCAGGAGAACGTTCAATCAGATGGAAGTTGAAATGATTAGCAGTATGACTCTTCGCTGGCCGGTTAATGAGGGGACGGAGCTAGCGGGAATGTCCTGAGTGCAGTGATGTCAATTCTTAGCTCAACTCAACTATAAATACATCTATAGAGGAACAACATTTATTTTCAATGGTCTATTCAAATCGGGGATAAAACTGAATCCAAACGATGGCGAGAAAAATTCAGACTACACAAACAAGATGCCACCAGCTTGGAAAGTCTTTCAAAACTCCTGGCTATCTGTGCGATTTATAATCAGAAGTGAAGATGCTTGTGGGGGAAACTTGAGCAAATACCAACCGGTGCATACCTTGCACGTTTCACAAATGATAAGGATCGGTAAATTTTCAAATTTTAAGAGCGAAAATTCTGGAAATTTTCAAAATTTTATAAGTTGTTCCCAGACAGTCCATGGAATGTAAAAATAAGGACGTGTTCTGGGAAATGAGGACGTTTGGCAACCATGTGTATGTCAGTCAGTCTGTCTGTCTGAGGACGTTTGGCAACCATGTGTATGTCAGTCAGTCTGTCTGTCTGTCTCTTTACTCTTAAGATGCTCCTCTTCAGTCCAAATATGTATGTATCTATCATTCTATCTTGGTATCCTGTCTTCTGCCATCTGTACTAAACACTGGCTATCGGCAGTTCTTCTTCTTCTTCTTCTTCTTCTTCTTCTTCTTCTTCTTCTTTACCATCATCTTATTCTTCTTCTTCCTTACCACCATCATCATCATCATCTTTTTCTTCATCTTCTTCTTCTTCTTCTGCATTACCATCTTCTTCTTCTTCTTCTTCTTTTTCTTCTTCTTCTCTATCATCATCATCTTCTTCTTCACCATCATCATCTTCTTCTTCACCATCATCATCTTCTTCTTCACCATCATCATCATCTTCTTCACCATCATCATCTTCTTCTTCACAATCATCTTCTTCTTCGCCATCATCACCATCTTCTTCACCATCATCATCTTCTTCACCATCACCATCTTCTTCTTCTTCACCATCATCATCATCTTCTTCTTCACCATCATCATCATCTTCTTCACCATCATCTTCCTCTTCACCATCACTATCATCATCTTCTTCTTCACCATCACCGTCTTCTTCTTCACCATCATCATCATCATCTTCGTATTCTTCTGCCTGTCATCTCCCAATGGAGCAAAATCCCCAACCAACTCGAGCCAAGCCCTGTGTTTATTGGCTGGACTGTGCAATTAAAGCTTTCTACCAGATGAGGTACTTGGTCTAGTGTCAAACTTTCTAAGGTGGCTACCTCACTCCATGGGGGATTAAATGGTCTCCCAGGCTAGCAGACAGGTAGGGCCAACTAACTGAACCAGACATATGCATAAAGCACAAATTCTATAAGCTAAGCATAATCATCACAGGCCTTGCCATAGGTGCTCAGAAGAAGTTCCGAGAAGTTGGAACCGCGACTAACGACTTACTTTTTTCCCCCGCATATCCTTTACAGGACAATGATGTTAACACCATTTTACCGCTGTCGCTGATTTCTTGGCAAGATTACGCTCAGTAGTTTGCCATTGCTTTCTAAGTGGCCGGCTCACTTATCCCTAAGTTACCAACGTGGCGAGAACCACTTCCAATTCTCGCGCGCTGCATTACCCCACATGGATAAACGGGATTACGGAGAAAGTCGTTTAACCCCTAGGCCACGGAGACCAGCGACTAACTTACTAGTAAACACAAAACAAACATGACTCAACAGTTTAGAATATGTGTGTGGGGTGACCCTTTGCCGTGAAGTTGGAACCACGACTAACTTCAGAATTGCTTGTCCTTTGCACGATGTTGTTATCAATCCCATGTTGGTTCTCTAGACCATTTTACATTCACTAGTTTGCCACTGCCGGTCTCCGTGGCAAAGGGGTTACAGACACGGTTCGTAATCCCGTCTACCCGCGTTTGAAACACAGCTCCGCGTGATTTGGAAGCAGACCGCGTTGTGTTGGTTTTGCGTTGGTTTTCGGTGCCGGTCATTCAGAAAACAATGGCAAACTACCGAACGTAAACTTGCCAAAAGATTACAGTGGCAGAAATGCTGGTGTTGACTGTGATGTCCTGTAAAAAGAATAAGCACACACAAAAAGTTTGTCACTACTTTCTGAATGAAGCCAAAGTTTAAGCGCAACTGCCAGTCTGGAATGAACCCACTATCCTGCCATCACCGCACAGGAAGTTTAAGCGTGATTGTCACAGACCTCTTGGCCATGCTAACCCCGAAGTTTACCATACAGAAAACAATACAATTTAATCAGAACATCTACACACAAAGCTCATTAGAGCATTTTTACATGGAAACTTCAGCACTCCCTACTTTTTTATTTTAAACATTCAACACAAAACTACATTCATTCTGCAGAATATTTTAGTGACATGGCTAACACATCTGCAGCCAAGGGAGAAACCGGAGAACATAAAGAAACACAAAAACTATAAATGTGAACAGTACAATAATGCACAGAATAATCAATACTAATCTGTACATGGGACACATTAAATATTGACTACATGTCAGAACTCAAGGAAACAGAACAAGTAATTTCAATGTAGAGGAGGGGAAGTATGAGTTGGGCCTACAGAAAGACCTGTCAGTGAGACAATTAACAAACAGCTTGTGAGAGGAGTAACATACTGACTCTAAGCAGTCTGATGGAGATACTACAGTTCACAAGTGCTTCAGTGGATCTTAGGAGTTAGATGGAGACACTACAGTTCACATGTGCTTCAGTGGATCTTAGAGTCAGATGGAGACACTACAGTTCACATGTGCTTCAGTGGATCTTAAGAGTCAGATGGAGACACTACAGTTCACATGTGCTTCAGTAGATCTTAGAGTCAGATGGAGACACTACAGTTCACATGTGCTTCAGTAGATCTTAGAGTCAGATGGAGACACTACAGTTCACATGTGCTTCAGTAGATCTTAGAGTCAGATGGAGACACTACAGTTCACATGTGCTTCAGTGGATCTTAAGAGTCAGATGGAGACACTACAGTTCACAAGTGCTTCAGTAGATCTTAGAGTCAGATGGAGACACTACAGTTCACATGTGCTTCAGTAGATCTTAGAGTCAGATGGAGACACTACAGTTCACATGTGCTTCAGTGGATCTTAAGAGTCAGATGGAGACACTACAGTTCACATATGCTTCAGTAGATCTTAGAGTCAGATGGAGACACTACAGTTCACATGTGCTTCAGTAGATCTTAGAGTCAGATGGAGACACTACAGTTCACATGTGCTTCAGTGGATCTTAAGAGTCAGATGGAGACACTACAGTTCACATGTGCTTCAGTAGATCTTAGAGTCAGATGGAGACACTACAGTTCACATGTGCTTCAGTGGATCTTAGAGTCAGATGGAGACACTACAGTTCACATGTGCTTCAGTGGATCTTAGAGTCAGATGGAGACACTACAGTTCACATGTGCTTCAGTGGATCTTAGAGTCAGATGGAGACACTACAGTTCACATGTGCTTCAGTAGATCTTAGAATCAGATGGAGACATTACAGTTCACATGTGCTTCAGTGGATCTTAGAGTCAGATGGAGACACTACAGTTCACATGTGCTTCAGTGGATCTTAGAATCAGATGGAGACACTACAGTTCACAAGCACTTCAGTGGATTTTAGAATCAGATGGAGTTACTACAGTTCACAGGTGATTCAGTAGATAAAGTGTGAGAAATACAACCAGTGCTGCCTGGTTGAGGAATCATGAGGCAAGAGAACTGACAAAGGATCAAGAAACTTTAAAGGGGTTTAGAGGCACAAGGATCTGGCCGACACTCAAGACTCAAAGGAAAGGCCAAATGGATACATAATGAGTCTGCTACTGGTACCATTAGTATTGAGACTATTCATTGGCTGTTGAAAATCGGAACATAGCTTGTATGGGAACGTCCCGAGTGCTGTGATGTTGGTTCTTGATTGAACTCAACGCAAGAGGATCAACTTCATTACACTGGGTTTCATCCCATACAGCTCAGTTTATTACCACAGAACGACCTGCTAAATGTGTCACATAGAGCATAAATTCTGTAGCTCCAGCAATGACCCCTGGAGTCTCAGAAAAATGTGCACTTGTGAATTGTGAGTCCGGAAACAAACTCACAACTTTCTGGGTATGAAGCAGGAGGGTTGACCACTTCACCACAGAAACCCTCAATGAAAGCAACTGTTCAGTAGGCCAAATGTGACGATGTGTAGTGGTGAAACAGCTCGCAGAAACTGACAGTAAAGGACAGATGGGCAGAGGATTAGACAGACAGAGGATAAGACAAACAGAGGATTAGACATACAGAGGATTAGACAGACAGAGCAACCTTCCGTAATTGTGATGATGTTTAGTGGTGAAACGGCTCACAGGAAACTGGCAGTAAAGGACAGACAAGCAGAGGGATAGACCGAGGATTAGACAGGCAGATGATTAGACAGACAGAGGGTTAGACAGTCAGAGTAACCTTCTGCAACTATAATGACATGTAGTGGTGAAACAGCTCGCAGAAACTGACAGTAAAGGACAGACAGGAAGAGGGTTAGACAGAGGATTAGACAGACAGAGCTTCTGCATTTGTGATGATGTTTAGTGGTGAAACAGCTCGCAGAAACTGACAGCAAAGCACAGACAGACAGAGGATTAGGCAGGCAGAGGATTAGACAGACAAAGGATTAGACAGACATAGGATTAAACAGACAGAGCAACTTTCTGCAATTATGATGCTGTGTAGTGATGAAGGCTGGCAGAAACTGAAAGTAAAGGCAGAAGAGGATTAGACAGACAGTAGCGGCAGAAATTCTCTAATCAGTTTATGGTTTTCATCTCTTTCTTGTAGGATTTGGTCATTGGGTTTTCTGTCTGTCCATGGTATTCTTTGCATTTTCCTCAGAAACCATGTCAGGCTCAAAGACCCCCTTGCCATACACCGCAAGGAACTAAATTGGCAGTAAATGACAGTTGACAGTTTAAATGACAGTTACAACGCACTGGGGAGGTCCACATGGCCGAATGGGTAAGAACGCGTGTTCTTAAACATCCGGTGTGCCAATGCCGAGGTAAGATGTTCAACCCCTACACCGGACAGCTGGACTAAAATGTTGATCTGTCGTCCTTGACTTGGGGACATAAATTACAAGAACCTCTGAAGTCGGAGTGGGTTCATCTGATGGCGAGGGACACTGTTATTAGGGAAAGCTAATCCACACGCAAAATTCAATCCATCATTACTATAAATAGTTTGTATGGCCTACGCTTGAGTTCAAAGCGAGCGAGCACACAAATAAAACCAAAAAAACAACAATGCATTGGGTATATGGTACTAGACAAATATTTGTATAGGACAATGGACACTCGGTGAGTGAGGGTGTCGGTATCATGCCGGCTGCCTTACTTCCCAAGACATTTCATGGCACCCATTTTAGGCTGGGTCGACCTGGGAACATGGGTCAATTTAAAAAAAAAAAATTTAAATGCTTCCCTTGAGGATTTAACCCATAACCACGGGGCTGGCAGGTGAACGTCTAACCACTATGCTACCGCAGCTCCTGTGGTAGGCAGTGGTACTAGCATTCTACCATGGAGAAGCCCACATCATAACTGTATTTTTAGAATAACTCTCATAAATTAACTCCAGTATCTCAAAACTGAGAGGGAAGACCAGGAGAACTTTCAATCAGATTGAAGTTGAAACCATTAGCAGTATGACTCTTCACTTCCTGTTGAACAATGGGGATGGTGCGTGTGTGGGTATGCCCTGAGTGCAGTGACGTCGTTTCTTAGCTCAACTCAACTCAACTCCAACATGACTTAGTGTGAGACTTACTACTGATGTCACATATACGTACAAGCCAAACCACTAGTGACCAAAAAATCCATCAATGGAGAGTTCGTAGAAGATAACTCTTAGTATAGTCAAGCCATTTTATGCAGTACACATACTGAACAAACAATACTGTAGTCAGTGGCATTCGTATGTAGCATTTGATTTTCAGTAAACGTTATTAAAATCTAGCATGACTATATTACTATTACCTTATAAATGTTGGTGTTTTAGTTGTAGCATTTAAGATGTTTATAATCCTAATATTGATAATAACAGATGCGGCACTCTTCCGAATGATGGTCCCAAATTATTTAGCGTAAAAAGCATCCCTTACAAGGCCTCATTAGCTGATATAATAAAAAGAATATGAACTACGAACTAAAATATAGAACTGGGAAAATGGAAATACGTACCAATAATATTAAACAGTTATATGTGGAAATTGTGGCACTAAAGTTGTAAACACTGTCGGAAAACATGTTCTAAACTCTTGTATTGGTATATCCGCGGAGGGAAAAATTATACATATCGGAACGAGCACTGAATGTGTTGTCAATCACTTCCGGTTCAGTGTGTCCGGAAGGGCTCTCACTGTCGTTAGTAGCACAAGATATGGATATACACTCCGACGACAGTGAGGGCCCTCCGGGCCCATAAACATTTATTGTATCCATCAATCGGTCTAGCAGTCCACCACACACTCAAATGCTGATCGGTCTAGCAGACGACAATACTCTCAAACTTAAGTGATTGACAACACATCGCCCTAGAAATGACCTTATGAGGCCCTATAAGGGATGCATTTTACACTAAATAATTTGGGACCGTCATTCGGAAGAGTGCCACAGATGGGATTGTACTTGTACCCAAAAACTAAACAATTGTTGTGTAAGAAAAGAACTAAAGTCATTTGCTGTGAGTGAAAATAACTAGTCATTCGCTGTAAGTAAAGAGCTAAACTAAAGTAACTCGCTGTGAGTGAACACACAACATCCACTGCATAGTGAAATTAGGAAGATGAAGGGCAGCAGGTTAAAAAGAGGAAGGTCGTGGATGGGTCCAGCCGAAGACATTCTTCAACAGGTATGTGCACTTGAGGACTTAGAACCTGGCGAGGAGTGGGTACAAGTGCCAACAGATTTCTGTATGTCCTTTTCTGTTTGCATCCAACTAGACAGAAAATGCAGACAAGAAAATCCAGCTGCTGTGGAGGAGGAAGTACAAGCGTTGATTTTTGAGAATTCGTTAGATGGTGATGCTGTCATCTACACAGATGGGTCGGTCGTCCGACATGTGAGAAGCTCATGGGCCTTTACGGCTCTGGCCAGAGGGAGAATTGTGAAGAAGGACTCTGGTGCTTTTGTTAAGACGACAAGTAGCCTGACTGTGGAAGTCATGGCAGTAAGTAAAGCAATAACTTGGCTCGAGACACAGACATTCACTAGGGCATGTTTCCTTAGTGACTCAATGAGCATACTCAAGAGGATAGAGATGGGATGGATCCAAAGAGAGTGGTTGCTATCTCTGGAGCGGTCTTGGCTGGCAAAGATTAGTTTCATCTTCGTGCCAGGGCATGCGGGAGTACAAGGAAATGAGCGGGCTGACAAGCTCGCAGGTAAGGCTACTGTGGAGGGCAGACGCGCCATGGACCAGGCTGACATTCTGAATGCTCTACGAGAAGTAAGACTTTTGCGAAAACCAAGTGATGACTGTGAATCTACAACCATGGTCAGACTGCGAGAGCAGCAAATTAAAAGAGGTGTGGCCAAACAAGAACACTACGCAGGAAGCCAAAGAATATTGATAAACCAACACAGAAGTGGTGTCGTTAGCCGCTACACGATCTGAGCACTTATGGATGAATGGTTCGATGTGCAATGAGGATGATCTGTAGACTAACTACCTAGCTGTGAGTGAAAAGAACTAAAGTCATTTATTGGGCACACCTAGATTCAGTCCTAAATATGAGGCAGATTATCGACAACATGGAAATTAAATAGTATTATTAATTTTCAAATGAATTACTATTGTATTGTTTTATAATATATCAAGGTGGCTTAAAGCCAAAACACAACACACGCAAATTCTTCTTACCTTAATTACCATCCCCGCACATCCATCTGGCAATGAGAAACAAGATATTTCGTTGTCATATACACATTCTGAGTTCTTCAATGTTAACCTATATTAGCAGTAGCAGGTGCTCAGTCTTTCTCAACTGTAGATTATGGATATAACTATTAATCAGCGATTATATATCCAACCTATAAAATATAATTATAAATAACGCGGCGGCTGTGATTCACATTCACAATCACACACAGTGTGTGAATGTGAACTTACTATGAACCAGTCGATGAAAATGTATAATAATAATAATTATCAGTATGACACACTATATCATCAAAAGCGAGAGACAAGAAAGAAACTGCGCTCTTTATAAAACTGCAGAGTTATTTAACGCTAACCCGAATCTTGTTGAGTGATGATCGATCTCTCTCTGGCAGGCCAGCAGGCACCAACCCATGAAACAACAAACAGCAGCAGACGTCAATTTCTGATGCCCGATCGACAAGAAACCCCAGCCTTTGTCTCCAAAACAGCACACTATTTCACCGCGTTATATCGCCAGAACTGAATTAACTACTTCTCTAATACACAATTGTACTTTTTCGTGGTTGTACGAGGAGAAATTTGTGGAATACGTTTGAATAAAGGAAAAGACATGGTGTAATTGACGAAGGAGACTCCGGACCGGGGCGCCGACAACTTATAATAATCGACCAGTCAGAGGTGTCTGCCCGTTTGATATCACACTGTTGTGGGGGGGAAAAGCCGTCTGGCCCGGCCGGAGGGCAGCGAAACGCAACAAGGTGTCTTTTCTTTGCCTTGTGTACCATTATTAATTAATCATCAAACGAAGAAGTGAAATCGGTAAGCTCCACTAGAAGACGAAGACAAGTGACAAAATGAACGTTCGTACCGTGTACGGAATGTATACATAGTATATATCAAGATAGATTAGTTATGCAGCAAAGCACTATTTATTTGATTACTTTTAATTGAGTTTGTAATGTATTGTACTATTGTTTGAGTATTTTATTTTTTTACTTACACACACCCGCTTCATTTGAGGACAAACTCTTTGGCTTTGGAGTTATCAACAAGCTTACGTTGTCTGCTGCTTTCTTTGCATTTATTCATACTGACATCTGAAGGTGAATGAAGAATCTCAAGAAGAAGTTAGTTGACAGTCTGAAAACTGCACACCCACCCATTCAGACCATATCATAAATATAAATATATTATAAGTGCTGGGATCCCAACCAACCTCAGTATCTCCCTCAGCATGAAGCAGCTGATGATACCAGTACCAGTTCTGTTTTGATTTACAGTTGTTATAAATATAGGTTACAATATTTTAACAATAGATATACATAATACAACAATTGTAATCAAACCCCCGGGAAGGTTAACCTGGTCAACAAATACCCGCAGAAGTCGGATGTGTTGGCCTAAAGGCGCAGTTCACAGCTCTGCTGTGAACAGGAACAATGCAATCACATTTGAAAAAAAGACTGGATGAACGCAGAAGAAGAAGAAGTAATCAAACCTTACATAAATGCATGTCAAAGTCGAACACACCTGTGAGGTGTATAACTAGGTGACGCATTTTCCTCAAAAGAGAAACAAAGAGGAAGGTTACAATAATTTCTTACTAGTAATAAATTGACCATTTTGATATGATAAACGAAGTGACAATTCATAGTCGACTATGAATAATAAAGTCTCCCTTTGTAATGGTCCTTGGTTGGATGTATGGAGGTTGTCATATCATCAAACATCTTACCAACTGGCATGGGCAACCATGCTTCTCCTAGGAGATTCATTTAACTTGACTCTTTCTGTTCCAAGCCAGTCACCATATGAATATGCCCTATATTTCTTGTCTACTCCGAAGATTACACGCTGTTCTTGCTTTCTTCTACCACAGATAGTTACCTTAACCCAGAGACATTATAGTCTTAATAACAATCTTCAGAATTGAGGTCTGGTTGGATTGATCTTTTTGTTCTCTGTCTTGACGAATGAATGTTTAACTGATTAAGTGCCATGGGATGATTAATTGTCTTAAGCAACTTCTCATATCTGCCAAGAGATTATCTATTGCCGAAATGTAGTCACAGTTTAATAATACAGCATGTCTGCTATCATATTAACAAGTTTTAAGTCATAACTATGCTACTTCCCATTTTCCACCATCCATTTTTGTTTAGTCCAGCCCTACTTTTTGTTTGGCACTGAACCTGTTAACTCTCTTCTGTAACACTTATATTGCAGGGCACATATGTCCTTTGCAGTTTCTTTGTTAAATGTCCAGCTTCACATCCGCATGTTGCCACAGGAAATGCATATGCTCGTAACATAGTACTGCCCATATTATCCCTTCATGCATTTGCAAGTGAGGGTCAAACTCATTATTTTGTGTATTTTATTCTCAATGTATTTTAATAGCATGTAAATATAAATACTTTACTAAACAAGAAAATATTTTCAACACAAAAAGGAAGAAAATAAAACGTAAAAATACAAAAGGGAAGCAGCCATGACATGATATAAAACTAATTTCTAACTCAAATATTCAGTTCTCTAATATAAGGTTTTAAATTTTATCCATTTTTCAGATTATCTGTACTCAGTACAAGCCAAGACTTTGTGGAATTGTCAATTTCAAGTCTATCCCGCCGCCATAATCTTACTTAAGATTCTTATATTTATATAACACCAAGTTTATTTTCCGTGCCCTAAAGGCATTACCAGTTTTTCTGGTAATCAGTTGAGATGGCCTGTCTAAGTCATTTAGTAAAACATCTTGGCTATAAGAAACTTAACTCAAAGAATATATGGAAGACAGTAAGTGTTGCCTCTCAAATAACGGGTTTAAAGTCTGTAATGGTACACAGTAGACAGTGTACACTTTTTACTAAACTAGCCTCCCACATTAAACATAGAAGTACTGACCTGTCGCAGCAGAAAAGTGTGAACGTATTTATTAGATATAATGAGGTATCTAGAACTTTCTTCAACTCTTCCCAAGAAAAAATGCATAAATTTGATCAAAATCAAGAATCTAGGCGGCAGAAGTTGCTGTTGTTGACCTATTTATCTGGATTTATTGGCACCTGTTTGCTTTGTGCGATTGGATTTCGGCAGTATTCAGCATTTGTTCGAAGAGCTCAGGGCATAGAAGATTTGCATGTTCGAGAATATGGTCGCAGACCTCATTTGTTTCGATACAGAGGATACGTCCTTCCAGAGTATGTCGTCAATGATATGAAAGCAATCCATACGTTTGACGTAAGAGAAGATGATATTTGGGTTGTGAGCTTTCCAAAAGCAGGTATATATTTATTTTTAATCCTCACTTGCTTTAGTTTAGTTTGTACTATTTTAGTGCCTATGTTTCATTCATAGTATTCTCACTTTGGGGCATAGAAGTACCATATTTTCTAGTTAAATCTTTCTGTTTCTACCATGGGGCATAGAGGTACCTTACAGTCTTGTTTAGTCTTTCCTCTTCTACCCTGGGGTGTAATGGTATCTTAAACAACCATGTTTAGTCTTTCCTCTTCTACCCTGGGGTGTAATGGTATCTTACAATCTTGTTTAATCTTTCCTCTTCTACCTTGGGGTATAGAGGTACCTTACAGTCTTGTTTAGTCTTTCCTCTTCTACCTTGGGGTGTAGAGATACCTTACAGTCTTGTTTAGCCTTTCCTCTTCTACCCTGGGGTGTAGGGGCATCTTACAGTCTTGTTAAGTCTTTCCTCTTCTACCCTGGGGTGTAGGGGTACCTTGCCGTCTTGTTTAGTCTTTCCTCTTCTACCCTGGGGTGTAGAGGTACCTTATAGTTTTGTTGTGGAGAATGGATTCTGTCTTAGAAGAGGTATGACATGCTGTGGAGAAAGGATTATGTCTTAGAAGAGGTATGACATGTTGTGGAGGAAGGAGTCTGCCTTAGAAGAGGTATGACATGTTGTGGAGAAAGGAGTCTGCCTTAGAAGATTTATGACATGTTGTGGAGGAAGGATTATGTCTTAGAAGAGGTATGACATGTTGTGGAGAAAGGATTATGTCATATAAGAGGTATGACATGTTGTGGAGGAAGGAGTCTTTCTTAGAAGAGGTATGACATGTTGTGGAGGAAGGAGTCTGCCTTAGAAGAGGTATGACATGTTGTGGAGGAAGGAGTCTGCCTTAGAAGAGGTGTGACATGGTGTGGAGGAAGGAGTCTGCCTTAGAAGAGGTATGACATGTTGTGGAGGAAGGAGTCTGCCTTAGAAGAGGTGTGATATGTTATGGAGAAAGGATTATGTCTTAGAAGAGGTATGACATGTTGTGGAGGAAGGATTATGTCTTAGAAGAGGTATGACATGTTGTGGAGGAAGGATTATGTCTTAGAAGAGGTATGACATGTTGTGGAGGAAGGAGTCTGCCTTAGAAGAGGTATGATATGTTATGGAGAAAGGATTATGTCTTAGAAGAGGTATGACATGTTGTGGAGGAAGGATTATGTCTTAGAAGAGGTATGACATGTTGTGGAGGAAGGATTATGTCTTAGAAGAGGTATGACATGTTGTGGAGGAAGGATTATGTCTTAGAAGAGGTATGACATGTTGTGGAGGAAGGATTATGTCTTAGAAGAGGTATGACATGTTGTGGAGGAAGGATTATGTCTTAGAAGAGGTATGACATGTTGTGGAGGAAGGATTATGTCTTAGAAGAGGTATGACATGTTGTGGAGGAAGGATTATGTCTTAGAAGAGGTATGACATGTTGTGGAGGAAGGAGTCTGCCTTAGAAGAGGTATGACATGTTGTGGAGGAAGGAGTCTGCCTTAGAAGAGGTATGATATGTTGTGGAGGAAGGAGTCTGCCTTAGAAGAGGTATGACATGTTGTGGAGAAAGTCACAAGGAGTCTGGACCGCTGAATTGGAGACAGATGATTGCTGTGGGAGAGCATGGACAGAGCAGCTGTAGATAGTTGAAGATATGGCAGCTTGGAGTGGGCTAGGTGAGTGCCTATGCTCCAGTAGGAGAGATAGAGCATAAAGTAGAGAAAATCTCATCGTTCTGGTTACACACTGGCTGTAAACACTTTGAATTTTCCTCTCATTTGTCCCTCTTGATCGTTCCAGTTATGCACTGGTTGTAAACACTTTGAATTCTTCCTCTCATAAGTTCCTCTTGATCGTTCCGGTTACACACTGGCTGTAAACACTTTGAATTCATCCTCTCATATGTCTGTCCTTCCTGGAACCACACTTTAGTCCAATTTCAAGCATCGTTAAACGTTTTAAAGGTCGAGAGGATGGACTTTCATTGCACCGGGTTTTATTCCGTATGGCTCAGTCTTTTTTCTGCAGGGCAGCCTTATGAATGAAACCCACAACCTTCAGAGCAGGCGGCGTAACAACTTCACCACAGAGACTTCCCATATTTTATTTTATCAGCTGTTAGTACAGTTTTATCAGCTGTTATTGCAGTTTTATCAGCTGTTATTACAAACGTAACGGCTGTTATTACAGTTTTATCAGCTCTTATTGCAGTTTTATCAGCTGTTATTACAATTGTATCAGCTGTTATTACAGTTTTATCAGCTGTTATTACAGTTTTATCAGCTGTTATTACAGTTTTATCAGCTGTTATTACAATTTTATCAGCTGTTATCACAGTTTTGTCAGCTGTTATTACAGTTTTATCAGCTGTTATTGCAATTTTATTAGCTGCTATTACAATTTTATCAGCTGTTATTACAATTTTATCAGCCGTTATTACAATTTTATCAGCTGTTATTACAGTTTATCATCTATTATTACAATTGTATCAGCTGTTGTTACAATTTTATCAGCTGTTATTACAATTGTATCAGCTGTTGTTACAATTTTATCAGCTGTTATTACAATTTTATTTTCATTGCTCCATAGGCACAACCTGGCTCCAAGAGATCGTTTACTTGTTGGTCAACGATGCCAACTTTGAGGCAGCTTTCGAAACAAAAATTGATGAGCGATTCCCGTACTTTGAATTCATTTACCCTGGGAAGAAAGCCATCAGCCAGATGCCATCCCCTCGGCTCATTAAATCTCATTTGCCACTGTCTTTGTTGCCAAATCAAATCACGCAGAAGAAACCAAAGGTTCATATGTTTTTATTTTCATCTTCTTTTGTTCGCTATTTTTTGTTAACTTCTTCTTTTGTTTACTATTTTTTGTTAACAAAACTAACATTATTACACCAATGTGAACATTCATTACAAAACCCTTGACCTGAAATTTCATTCTTCTTTTCTGCTGTTTTACTTATTTAGCATTTTATCACTTTAAAGGATTCAATGCCAAACAAAAAGAAGGTTTGGACCAAACAAAATGGATGGCGGAAAATGTGAAATAGGGGTGTCTCACAGTTATGACTTAAAAGTTGTTAATATGGTGGAAGACATGTTGTACTATAAAGTAATAACAACATTTTGATGATATATAAGCTCATGGCAGATGTGGGAAGTTGCTTTATTTGATTAATCATCCCATGGCATTTAATCAGTTATGATTTGACTATCAAATTTGAGAATGCATATTATATCTTTAATTTTCTTTCTTTCTTTTCTTCAACCACCACCTCTTCAAGATGTCACTATGTCTTACAAAATGATTGACGTTGATTGTTTTCCAAACAGATTATCTACATTGCCAGAAATCCTAAAGATACAGTGGTATCATATTACAACTTTATTGCTAAGTTTCTAACCGAATTAGAAGTAACTTTCACTGGCACATTTGAGAGATTCTGCCAGCTGTTTGTTGATGACCTAGGTAAGAATATCTAGTTTCAAGGTCAAGTGAAAAAAAAAAACTAGCTTCATTTTTGAATATATTAATATTAACACTTACATGTTAACCATTAATATTTAACTATTAACAATGACTATTAACTTTTAAAACTTAACTTTTAACAATTAACTATTCACGTTGAACTCTTCACAGTTAACACATAACTGTTAACTCTTAACTATTAAAACCATAGGGGAAAATGGGAAGTAGCAGTGTGTATCCAGCTGACTGATAGTGACAAGTCTCTCATGCTAGTTCAATTACATGAATTGGAGGTATGAAGTGGACAGTAGGCGGTACTGCCTGCTTTCTGTTAGCGCTGAATGTTGTAAGTCAGGTCTCAGTCAGATATGACTGAACTACCGTATGACAGTGGATGGTATTACCTGCTTTCTGTTAGCGCCTAATGTTGGGCTGTGCTCACCATACCTGACACTCCGCATTGTGCCACAGCTTCGGGCAGACCTAAGCCTTGGTCTGCAACTGGTCTAAGATCAAAGCTCCAATAGGGGGACAGTTAGACAGGCCGAGAGAGGGATCATGCTGCATTTGCAACACATAATCTCTACAATTCAGCCCAGGCTTTGTGCTATGGAGAGGTTAGTATGCCTTGTTTTAGGCACAGTGTAAAAAACTGTCGTCTGTCAAGATGGCCAGGTGCCAATAGTAGTAGTAGTAGTAGTAGTAGTAGTGGGTTGTTTGGATGCTGGAGCATAGTGATTGTTTGTACAATGCTGCAATTGCATGTCAAACTCATTTTTCTTCGTATGTATCATTTGTAAACATACATCAAGATTTTAGAATTTTGTAAAGAATATGTATACACATGTGGAGCCGCAATGGCAGAGTGGTTAATTTTTAACTTAAAAAACTGGAAAGATATATTCAGGAAAAAAGACAGAAGAGGACAGTGAGAGACAGCTTGTCACCATGGCATGAACAAATATCAGCACATAAATTAATGCATTCTAGTCGGGATTAAGAGATATAAAGAAGAGTGCCCATGCCAGTTGGCACATGATGGTGATAAAAATATTATGTGTATGGTTCATAAAAAAGTTAGTTGCATATCCTTAACAGGACGTTGCAGTCAACACCAGTTGGTGTTGTAATCTCTTGGCAAGTTTACGTTCAGTAGTTTTCCATTGCTTTCTGAACGACCGGCGCCCATAACATTTCATAAAAAACCAACGAAACACAGTCTGCTGCCAAATCACGTGCAGCTGTGTTTCGAGCATGGGTATGTGGTATCATGAACTGCGTCCATAACCCCATCACCACAGAGTCGGCGTATGGTCCATACCTTATATTTTATTTTGTCATCAGTGCATTATGGCCCTTGGTGGAAGCATGTGAAGGAAGCCTGGGATAGAAGAGATGAAGACAACATCCTGGTTTTATTTTATGAGGATTTACAAATGGTAAAGTATTTAATTTTTCTCTTCTTCTTTTTTTTTTCTGGTGTGTTTTTTGTTCGCTCACCTTGAATTCAAGTGTGGTCCATACATATACTACTACTTCTAGTGCACTGGACTGATTTTTGCATGTGGATTAGCTTTCCATATTACCAGTGTCCGTCGCCATCAGGTGAACCCACTCCAACTTCAGAGGTACTTGTAATTTACTTCCCCAAGTCAAGGATGAGAGGTCAACATTTTAGTCAAACTGACCGGTGTAGGGGTTGAACCTGCTACCTCTGCATCAGCACACTGGATGTTTAAGAAAGACACCCTTATCCATTCAACCATGCTGATCTCTTTCTTATTCTTGTTTTTCTCCTTCTTCTCCTTGTTCTTCTTGTTGTTGTTGTTGTTGTTGTTGTTCTTCTTCTTCTTCTTCTTCTTCTTCTTCTTCTTCTTCTTCTTCTTCTTCTTCTTCTTCTTCTACTACTTCCTCTTCTCATCTTCCTCCTCCTCATTCTTCTCCTCCTTCTTTTCATCTCCCATTGGAGCGTAGGCCTTCAACCAACTTAACCCAAGGCCTTTGCAGAACTGATCAAGATTGGTTGGATCTTGCATCTAAAGTGTTCTAGTTGAGGAGGCAGTCAGTCTCCATCCCAGGTCCCAGGCTCTATCTACCTGATGGTAGGTTTACTTTCCTAACAAATTTGCCAAGGCAACGACCTTATAGCCTACTGTTTTTTGTTGTTATGTGCACTCGCTCGCTTTGAACTCAAGTGTAGTCCATACACACTACTTCTACTAGTGCTGGGCTGAATTTTGCGTGTAGGTTAGCTTTCCCTATTAACAGTGTCCCTCGCCATCAGGCGAACCCACTCCGACTTCAGAGGTATTTGTAATTAACATCCCCAAGTCAAGGACGATAGGTCACCATTTTAGTCCAACTGTCCAGTGTATGGGTTGAACCCCTTACCTCGGCATCAGCACACCGGATGTTTAAGAACACCCTTTCTTATCCATTCAGGCATGCTGACCTGTGCCTACAGTTTGTGATTTTCAACTACCTCATCCTTACACAGGTAGATATAAGCCCTTTTCTGTGCTTAGAAAACCTGAATGCTAATGCAATGGATGTAATGGAGTTAAAACTCAGTCTTTCAGAGAATTCACAACCAACCATGCAACCAACCAACTATCTAGTCAATCAACCAACTACCCAGTAAATCAACCAACTAGTCAATCAGTCAATCATCCAGTCAACCAACCATCCAGTCAACCAATCATCCATCAACCAACTGATCAGTCAATCAACCAGTCAACCAACCAACCAGTCAGTCAACCATCCAGTCAACTAACCAACCATCCAGTCAACCAACCAACCAATCATCCATCAACCAACTGATCTGTCAACCAACTAACCATACAGTCAACCAACCAACCAGTCAATCAACTGTCTAGTCAACCAATCATCAAGTCAACCAACCATCCAGTCAACCAACCAACCATCCAGTCAACCAACTAATCATCCAGTCAAACAACCACCCAGTCAACAAATCTTCCAGTCAGCCAACCAACCATCCAGTCAACCAACCACCAATTGTATCATATATGAAAAAACTGATAAACATATGCTGAGCTACTTAACACAGACTGAATTAAAATTCAAGTGTATTTTTTAGTAGTCTATAACATTTGTTTAGCAATGAATATTTTTAGAAATCATGTCCATTTTTCAGGATCTGCACAAAACTGTACGAGACATTGCCCTGTTCTTGGGCCGACCAATATCAGAGGGAACTGTTGATGCTATAGTAAAACACTGCAGCTTTGAGAGTATGAAAAGTAATAAATCAGTTAATTATGATTGGCTTAAAGATGGAGAGCTTGCCAGAAAAGGCGAGAGTTTTTTGCGGAAAGGTAAGATATTAGTTAGTCATTATTCTTTTTATCTGGTAAACTACATTTGTTTTTTGCTCCAGATCTGATTAGAAATTGCCAATTTGTTAAAATAAAGCGGTGCACTTTATAGAACACCAAAGAATTAAATATGAGGGTGAGTCAATAAGTAAGTCACACAGTTCTGATGTCAGGTAAATGTAGTTGGTGTTTTCTACAAGTGTCATTAGATGACAGCAACATCAAACTATATATTCCCGTTCGTCACGTGGTGCTAGGTGTCTCATACGCATGCGCAGTGCATAAACTAAATGGCGACTGTACTTACGGAGTGTACAACTAAAGAGCAACATGCTGTTGTGCGTTTTTTGTGGGTAAAAGGACTGCCTGCAAAGGACATTCATAAGGAAATGCTTCCTGTTTATGCTGACAAATGTTTGTCCCGTAAAGTGGTGCATAGCTGGGTAGAAAACATCCTTCTTCACCTTGTGTCCAAAAATTCAAGGTTGCGCCATCAGCAGGGAAGGTTATGCTGACAGTATTCTGGGATTGTCAAGGAGTGCTTTTAACCAATTTCAAGAAGAAAGGTGACAATGTGAATTCTGAATCGTACTGTGAAGTTCTATCGATGCCTCATGATGCAATTCGAAGAAAATGTCCAGGACTGCTGACTAGAGGCATATTGCTTCTTCATGACAAAGCCAGACCACATACCGCTCGATTAATTCAGGAGAAAATTAACCAACTAAGGTGGGAAGTTCTGGAACATCACCTTACAGCCCCTACTTAGCCCCTAGCGATTTCCACCTTTTTGGCCCACTGAAAACCCACCATGGCAGGATACATTTCGCAAATGACGCCGAAGTTGAATGTGAAGTGAACATGTGCTTTAGACAACAGAGCACGCAGTTCTATGCAGCCAGTTTGGGAGGACTGACAACAATGGGATAAGTGCATCAATGCTGGTGGAAATTATGTTGAGAAATAAAGGGGCAATGTATGTATAAAAATAAACTGGTTTCAAGGTTGTTATCATATTTAGTTATTTTTCTACAGCTGTATGTGACTTACTTATTGACTTCCCCTCGTAGTTTGGACATTTATATAATAAGATCAACTAGCGGCTAGAGCATTTCTCATGAGAACATTGGGATACAAGGTGAGAGAGTGACCCAGGGAGAGAGATATTGAAGACATCAAATAATAGCGTTAGCAAAAGCAACAAGACACGTGAAACACAGAAAATCACATATAAATATCAATTGGGGAACTCTTTTGAGGCCACTAAGACAGTTCATATATAAATACACAGGTATTGTTTGGCACTCATAGAAGTAGGGGAAAGAATTACAACTAGAGGACCCACTAGACAAAATAAAAACTGAAAGCTATAGTTACAGAAAATTACAACTCCTACTCACTGTGATGATAGGCGATTTGGCAGCAGGCTGCGTTGCGCTGGTTCTTTATGAAATGGTATGGGTACTGGCCATTCAGAAAGCAATGGCAAACTATTGAATGTAAACTTACCAAGACATCAACAACAGCAAAAATAATGCTGGTGTTGACTGCAAACGTCCTGTAAAGGATATGCAACTAACTTAATTCTCTGTGATGCTTCACAGAAAAAGTCAGACACACAAAAAGAAGATAGTAGTATTGGGATTTGTTCATTGACCTGGTCTCCTAGGTTGACCCTGCCAATAATGGGTCCTGGACATTTCCTTGGAAGTAAAGGCGGACAGTGTGGACCTGGCCACATCAGCCATTGAGTGCCAGTTGGTCTAAAACATGGAGCTAGAACCATATAACCACATGTCTCAAGGCATAAAAAGGTATCACTGGAAATCTCTACCATCAAGTGAAAGAAGAACCTAACCCTTTGAACCCTGCCAGTACCCAAGAGTAAATATCCTGTACCCTGGGGGTCCCGGGTCATTATGAATTTTTTGGCATACTAATAGTATTTCAGTATGTCAACCTGAAAAAGACATTATTTCTGGTGGAAAAAATCATTGGTGAACAAGAAACATATAAAATGTTTCTAAGTGAGAAAAAAATATAATATTTATGCAATTTTGGGGAAAAGTGTAAATTTGCAATCGTTTTTGCCGATTTTTCCAAATATTCACAAACAAACAAAAATCCCGATCTTCACCGGGGCCTGAACCCAGGACCTCTAGCACTTCAGGTGGACACCATATCTCAAGACCACTCAGTCTCCTATCTTTCTATTAGTATCCGTAATATATATATATATATATATATATATATATATATATATATTGCATTGTTTGTACCCTTTCCTTCCACAAATCCATATTGTTCTTCACCAATTTACATTTTCACAGCTTATTTTGGCCAAAAACCCCGTCAACTATCGAAAACTTTTTGAATCTTTGGCTGGAGAGTGACCTCAAACATGTTAGCCATGTCTAGATATAAGCTGGATGCTTATTGGTCGGCTGGTTGCCGAGTAACAGTGAGATGTATACAGAAAACACGTAGATGTCTGTATACTGGCTCGTAGGGTCTCTGATACACAGTACGTCTAGCCGGTATACCAGCGCGCCGGGTTCAAGGGGTTAAAGATGGGGAACTTGAAATGTCAGAATTTTTTTTTTTTGGGGGGGGCGCTCGCTGGCTTTGAACTCAAGCATAGTCCATACGCACTACTTCTAGTAGTGCTCGACTGAATTTTGTGTGTGGATTAGCTTTCCCTATTAACAGTGTCCCTTGTCATCAGGCTAACCCACTCCGACCTCTGAGGTACTTGTAATTTACGTTCCCAAGTCAAGGACGATAGGTCAACATTTTAGTCTAAATGTAAAGGTTGAACCCCTTAACTCGGCATCAGCACACCGGATGTTTAAGAACAATCACTCTTATCCATTCGGCCATGCTGACCTCTATTCTGTTTCTGTATCTGTAGACTAGTTTGTGCCGGTCTCCCTGGTCTAGGGGTTACACGACTTTCTCCGAAATCCCGTATACTTTAGTAACGTGATGTGCGCGAGAATTGGTAGTGGTTCTCTCCGCATCGGTAACTTAGGGGTATGTGAGCCGGTCGCTCAGAAAGCAGTGGCAAACTACTGTGCGTAATCTTGCCAAGAAATCAACAATCAGCTGAAAGATGCTGATGTTGACAGCGATGTCCTGTAAAGGATATGCGAACAAAAAAACAAAGACTAGTTTGTGGTTTTGTGGATTTTGCAGCTGAGGTTTTCTACAGGATGCAGAAGCCTGCCCCAGGCCCAACCCTCATTAGTTGCCTCTTAGACATGCATGTACTGTGTACAGTGTTGCTGTTCTTTGCTTCCCTTATAGGATCCAGTAACACACAGACATGGTTAGCTTAAGGTGTCTTTATTGGGCAGTTTTGACACTGACAAATCTTCAATAATGCAAGTGACATGAACAAACTTCTGTGTAATGATCATCATCTCAAGTGCCCTTTCAGCTGGCGTAGGCGTTCATGTCCCTCCATAGATCATGCTCTTCGGTGTTCTGGATCAACTCAGCTGATGATATTCCACCATGATACTGTCTCAGTCCATCCAGCATCGTTTCACTTGGCCTGCCTCTGCCTCTCTTCGCCTTGATCTGTCCAGTCGTCACGATGTTCTCCAGTCGTCACGATGTTCTCCAGTGCCGCTGTTCTCATCACATGATCAAAGAAAGCCATTTGTCCCTTTCTTATTGTTGTATATAATGTTCTAGTTTCATTAGCCTCTTTCAGGCAATGTAATGATACAGCATATAATGTGCGGACAATGCTGTGTGTGGATTTCTTGTACATCGTTAGATGTGTATCCAACTTAAGTGTATGGGAGCTTCCATACACATTAGTATCTGCTGAGGAAGCTAGAGCATAATGTGTATGTCCTGATTTCCATATGGTGGCTTCTGATATCCAGTAAGAAATATCATATTTATCAACACTTCTCTATTGTATATTCACCTCGATGTGGAAGAGGGGCTTGCATGGTCCAGTGGCATCTAGAGTTATGCTGACAGTGGCGCAGCTACAGGTAGAGTCTCCCATGTCAGACAGGTCAAGGGATAGGAATTATATGAAGAGATACACAAACCTGCTGCCTTGTAGGTAGACTGGGGACAGTCAAAGGCTAGGGAAAACAAACATGAAAAATTGCTGGTTGGGATTGGATGTACTGAGGAACAGGCTTGACAAAACATAGCAACGCAATTCACTTAATGATATTTGTCAACTATTGTTTCCACATTTGGGTTCTGATTCCAGGGCAAGTTGGAGACTGGAAGAATCATCTGTCTGTGGATATCATCCAGAAGATGGATGATATAGTTGTCACCAAACTAGGTCCAGCTGGCTTGCCCATCCGAGACAGCATTTGATTCATTCTGTCAACAGAAGACGTCATCTTGAGGAACTATACATCTGTCTACTGTGTGAAGTTCAACCCCAGTGAATTTTAGGCTCAACATATCTTGTATGTGTGTAATTATGCTAGAATAGTAACCATGGCTTTAAGGTACCTCTATAGCCCTGTGTAGGATAGGAAAGGCTAACAAACCCATGAAATAATAATTTCACTGTGGGGAAGAAGGGGAAAGACTACACACAATCGTACACTACAGGTCAGAAGGCCAGACTTGACAAGACCATAGGTTCCCTGCACATGTGTACATCTGAGGATAGACAGTTAATTAGTTGCATATCCTTTACAGGATTTTTTGGCTGTTTATGATTTCTTGGCAAGTTTACATTCAGTAGTTTGCCATTGCTTGCTGAACAATCAGCACATACCTTTGTCTGGGAAACCAACGCAAGGCAGTCTGCGTCCAAATTGCCCGCAGCTGTGTTTCAAATGCGGGATTGGAAATTGCATTTGTAATCCATCCATTCGTTACAGAACCGGCATGTTAGAAAGACTAAATAATGAATAACTAGTTTATCTACAGCTCAGAGTAAAAGAGGAAAGGCTAAACATGACTGTAATTATATCATGAAGACATTGATTCTGAAGTCTGTGATGAAAGTAAAATTGAATGGGATCATGAAGACATTGATTCTGAAGTCTGTGATGAAAGTAAAACTGAATGAGATCATGAAGACATTGATTCTGAAGTATGTGATGAAAGTAAAATTGAATGGGATCATGAAGACATTGATTCTGAAGTCTGTGATCAAAGTAAAACTGAATGAGATCAACAAGACATTAATTCTGAAGTCTGTGATTAAAGAGGAAAAACTGAATGAGATCATGAAGATATTGATTCTGAAGTCTGTGATGAAAGGAAAATTGAATGAGATTATGAAGACATTGATTCTGAAGTCTGTGATGAAAGTAAAACTGAATGAGATTATGAAGACCTGCGATTTCCTGGTTATACTATCTGTGTAGAAGTCGCATTTCTATGCATCAGGAAGTCTTCTGACAGTGGTATTTTCTTAGATTTCATCCTAAATCTTTCTTTAACTGGAAACTGTGGGAATTATTTATTTTGTCTTCCCTTGTTTGTCAGACATAGCTTTCTGTGTAAGCGACACTAATCAGTGACATAAAGAAGTCTGCAATGGAAGAGTGAAAACTGAATGAGATTATGAAGACAATTATGAAGTCTGCCGTATTCAGAAAGATGTTTATCAATAAAAGTTCACTTGTGTCAAGTGTTGACCATATCAGTATTCATGTGTGGCTTAGTAGACTGGCTTGGTAATCCCTTGACATTGCTTTATGAGATTGGATGATTGTTCCATTTATTTTCACCTCTTGATTCTATATGTCAGAAGCACTTGCTTACATTTCGGTGTTGTAGTGATTGGGGAAGATTTTTATAATTGACCAGGGCACCTAGGTTGACCCAGCCAAAAATGGGTACCAGGAAGTGTCATGGCAACTCAAGTGTTTGTGAAATGATCCATGATTGACATCTGTGTGTTGCCACAGGAAACATGCAACTAAACACTTTTACTACAGAAAACTACATTGGTATGCTCCTCTTCTTCATGTCTTTTTCAAGGGGAGCCTCGCACCTAGTGATGCATCTAAAAGGTTGGTGTGTTCAACTTCAACAAGCATTTGTGTCAGGTTTTCTCCCTCTAGACCAGTGGTTTTCAACCGGTGGGGAATTCCCCCCTAGGGGAGAATTTTAGGGTTTCCATGGGGAAGGGGGGGGGGGGGGGGGGGTTAAGATTATTTCAAGATCGCATTAATACAAGAACCGATTAATTGATATTGTTTTTCCCTCCATACTTTACAGTTCTGTACTTCTCACCCTTCTGAAATTCGTTTTATAACATAAGGAGACCACAAATCACGTTTTTTGTAGATGTCCAGACTTGTTCTAGCATGTGCTATTAATTTTAGCTTAAATGTTTACGTATACTATGTAGGGGCAGGGGGGATTTATAGGGAAGAAATAGGAAAGGGGGAATGACACTCTGAACATACGGTGCAAGGGTGCCTGGTCCAAAAAAGGTTGAGAACCACTGCTCCAGACAGATTCCATCCATGGTAATAGGCTCTATCTACTCATGTCACACATTGGTATCATCTTCTTTTCATTCGCTTACTTTCATCTTGAAGGTAATCTAAGCTGGACTGATTTTTGCATGTCGGATAGCTTTCCCTATTAATATCAGTTTCCCTTACCATCAGGTGAACCCACTCCAACTTCAGAGGCACTTGTAATTTACATCCCTCCCCCCTCTGCTGTGTGTCCACCATGACGAGGTAGAGGGGCTTGTGTGTTCCAATGACCCAAAGAGCTATGCCGACAGCAGCACAGCTACTGGAAGGGTCAACCATGTCAGACAGGTCAAGGGAGAGGAACCAGACTAAGAGACACACAAACCTGCTGCCTTGTAGGTAGACTGGGTGTGATATACTTTATTTTCACAAACGTAACATGCTGTAATTTCCCGTCGACAATTAAAGCCTGAACACTGCAACAGGATTGTTTGTTCTACAATTGTACGATCCAAGATTTAATATACCCATTGGCAATGAAAAACGTGAACCGGAAAAGGCACCGTATAAATAGCAACATACAAAGCAACATAGCCTGTTTGTTCATCAGCCAGCATGAGACATGAGACCTGAAATGGCGAAAGGAGAGAGAGAGTTTCAAAATTCACGAGAAAAGAAAATCCCCAGCCTACGACATCACATGTGAGAAATTGCATCTCATTCAGATCATGAAATGTGTCGACATGTTGAAGTCATTCTGATAAATAAGGTAGTGGTCATTATCCAGACCTGACTTTGTGAATGCAGCACTTTGTGAAAGTAGTTGTAGCAGCTTGACTAATGCAGTAGCCACTTAACTGAGTGAGGCAGCTGAGATAGTGAGGCCAAATGCTATTCCACAGCAACTACCTGCCAATTTTCACCACCTTTCCAGGACAGGTGTTAAATATCCTTTTTCCTAGGTATAGGTGGAAGAAACACAGTGAGCCAAAAGATTAAATAAAACCGGGGAAAAAAATAAAAGAACTCTCCAGAATATTCTGCACTGACTGAATGCTACCGAGATCCAAGAACTGGATGGGAAACCAACCAGGGTGTACCCAGTTTCTTTCCACAGATTAGGCCAACAGAAGAGGCCCAATATTTATAATTAAGAACGGATGCAACTCTGAGGACCATGTATGATACAGTGGCACAGCCAGGAGATAGATAATTAGTTAGAGGTGAATATGTAAATAATCTGGTAATTGTACTGCATTGATTGTTGTATGTTATTACATGTATATGCAACACTTCATGTATATAGATATAATAAATGATGAAAATTATGGGTTATTTTCTCTTTTGAGAGTTCTCCTGTCATAGTAAAATTGTTGTAAGCAATTACCCTAGATTAATTATTTAGTTGGTAGAGGAGAGGCAAGGAACCATCCATAAGGACATTTGGGATACTCAGTAAAAATTTCATTTGTTCCTTGAGGTATTCCTTGGTTCTCCAAAACTCTATTTAATGGTCTCAAATCATTGAGCCAATGACAGCTAAATTAATTTTAACGGACAGGATCACATTGAGAAAGAGGAATTCTGGATCCTTGATCTCTTTGGGGTTGAGCCATCAACTATTTATCCGACACTGGGGACAGTCAAAGGCTAGGGAAAGCATCCCGAAAAATGCTTGTTGAAATCGGATGTACTGAGCCACAGGCTTGACAAAGCAGTGCAACGTAACTTAATCAATTCATGTTGCCACAGTTTAAAATTAATCAGTATGGTGCTAATCCCGTGAAGTCCCATCAGGCAGTGATAGTGCCGGGCCCCCTGCCTCGAGGGGGTCCACCCATTACTACTGGTGGTCACCATCCCCTGTGCTGTGGAGTCAAGGCACAGAGCAGTAGGTTAAGAGCTATTGTCCAAACACCCCGGGCACTCAACATACTACAGTGGAATGCTGAAAGAGTTTCTTACAAGAAAGTCCCCTTAACACACTGTCTTCATAAAGATAGAACAGATGTGGCATGCATTCAAGAGACACACCTCAACACCAATTGCAAATTCTCAGTCAGAGGATATCAGGCCACACGTTTCGACCACGAAGGACACAAAGGATGGGTTCTAATACTTACACGAAACACAATACCTTGCAGTGAAGTATCTGTGACTTCTGACAACAAAACGGTAATTATAGGTGTTGATATATTGATAAAGGGCGTGAAAATAACCATTTACAACCTGTATACCCAGCAGATAAGGTCCTTACACTTTCGAACATGACAATAACTGACACAAACTGCATTATTATTGGAGACTTTAATAGCCGTTCAGAAAGATGGGGATACCCAGATACTGACAACAGAGGAGATGAAGTGGAGGACTGGGAAATATACTCAAATCTCCATCTCTCCCCCGATGTGTCTCCACCTTGCCGTGGTGGGGGAGCTTGCGTGTCCCATCGACCCCATGTGCTTGCCGATGGGTGAAAAACTACATATCGGACAACATATGGGATAGGGACCAGACTAAGAGAGACACAACCTGCTGCCCTGCAGGTGACTGAGGATAGCAGTCAAAAGTTTAAAAGGTGCACGAAGGCAGACGCTTTTGGTCTGGACAAAACTCTTAAGGCTCCCTGTCGAGGGCTGTGGCTGAACGCCTCTAAGCCACAAACCCCCGGATCTAAGAGCCAGGCCGATACCCGCCTACAGAAAAATAGAAGCGTGATACTGAGCAAGCTACATGCTTAGTTCTTTTACATGTTCGAAGGCTCTCTGCTGGGGAATATGAGAGATTCCCGGATGAGAGGGCTAGGCCGTTTCTCGTCCACTGCTTCACGAAGGTAAGGTGCTGAGCCATCAGCACATGTAGCCTACCTGGTGAGCGAGTACAAAAAGTCAGAAAAGTGCCCCAGTCGAAGTAAATGGTTACGAAAAATGTCTGTACCTACCCATAGAGAGTGTAGACAAAAGTGGAAGAACGTCTTAATAACGCGAAATGGAACGCACGACGAGCGAACCTAATGCGTGGTCTGAAAGCACAAGCAAAAGCTTACCGAGTGGATGTCGCTCGCAGTCTGACCGCTCCTGGTGTGTGCTTGAGAGCGATCAGTGGCAAGCGGGATGCCCAACACATGGAAGTGAGGAACTGAAGCAGCCATGAGCAGGACGTGGCAACTCCTTGGGTGATCTAGTCTCAGAGCAATATGTGCCGGCTCTGCAATTATGGAAGTCCCCTTGGATAGCGAGGGAATGACCATGGTCTGCCCCTGCCTTCCCTTGAGGGCCGACCGCGATGTCGTTGATTGTTCTATCTTGACCAGCTGAGATGTGGGTGACATCACAACAGTCTAACGTGTCTCGAAACCAGAGGAAGGTAACCTCATTAAAAAATGCCCGCCGGAAGCCGGAAGTGTCGTCCTACGGGTGGCAAACTAAAAATTGACACTACGCAATTACGTCCGAGTGTAATGTCTCGTCCGAATGTCTCTCGTGCTAGGAACAGCTCTGACTACCTAGTTTCCGAATGCCGCTCTTGTTCGGAACAGCTCTGACTAGGTAGTTTTCCGAATGTCTGTCGTGCCTGGAACAGCTCTGAAGGGCGCAACGACAAGCACATGTCCGAAAACTCGCTGAGTGAATACCGTCTGCAGACCTGTCTGGTTTGTGCGGGAACGGCACGGGGCAAACGAAATGCCCAATATATTGAAGTGAGGAATTAAAGCAGCCATGAGCAGGACGTGACGATTCCCTCTGCGTGCCCAGTACCAGGGCGCTATGTGCCGGCCCTGCAATTATGGAAGCCACCCAGGATGGCGGAAAATGCTATGGACTGTCCCTGGCTTCATTTGAGGGATGACCGTGCAGTCTCCGACTGTTCCAACTTGACCAACTGGGAGGTGGACAGTACCACAAAAGTGAGAGTCTCCCAGGAATGCTAACCTGGTCAAAAATGCACGCTAAAAGCCGGATGTGTTGGCCTAAGGGTTTCGATCCAAGGGTGCCTAACTAGACACACCGCAATCACATCTGAAAAAACACTCCGGATGAACGCAAAGAAGAAATCTCCATCTACTCAACAAAGTAGATGACACACCGAGCTTCTACTCTAGAAAATGGTTTACCACTTCTACTCCAGACTTAGCTTTCTGCACAGGAGACATCCTCACAAAATTGATCGCCATGTGCTTGACCAATTAGCAGGTAGTGACCACAGACCAATTAAGCTTGTAATGAATATGGAGGCCTTTGCCTCGTTGGAATTACAAACGAGCGGATTGGGATAGATTTGCCATACTATCAGACTGGCGCGAAATCACTGTGAATTAGCGATCAGATGATACAAATAACAGCGACAGTCTGATTCGCAGCTGCAAGTTGTTTATTCCTGAAGGCGGTGAGATCAAACGGTACAGCCGTCTGTGAGAGTTCCCTACAAGACAGAAAATGGTAGGCATGTTGATGTGGCCCAATCGGGAGAATGCGGGAAACACGCTGGCTTATTTTGGTTGTCGAAACAAGGGAGACAACTTTTGCATTGGTTGAACAAGGGGGAGAGAATAATTCTGAAATAGTTAGTTGCCCTTGGGGACACCTGTGTTGACATCAAAGGAAGTCACTAGAACAATTGAAGACTGTTTGAAAAACCAAGCTTGTTACAGCGATTGTAAACAAGAGAGTTGGCCTAAGACGGACGGTGTTTTCGCTAGCTCTGTTGGAATTTGAAAAACATCTACCGTGTGCGGGATTAATTTAATTTAATTTACACTTGCCTGTCATGGCAAAATGTAGATGTGATTCAGGAGCAAAGCAGTTTTACATAAGGTACTCCATAGATTATATTTAGGTATAATAAATGTGGGATAGACTGGTGATAGTAGAGTTTAGGACTTTAACGTAGTGAAGTGATAATTAGTTCTGCTAGTTGAGAATAGGGTAGTGAAGTGAGAATTAGCTCTGCTAGTGAGAATAGTGTAGTGGGGTGATATTTGGAGAGATTGAGGATGGGTTGGGAGATAGGGGAAATGTCCAATGGTGGGATCTTCCAGTGGGGTGCCTACTGGGGTTCTGCACACTGTCTATTGGTCTTTCCTTGTCTTAGCCTGATTCGGACCAAGGCGATGAGCTCCTCTGCTCTATGACAGTTTAGTTTGCTGATAAATATCTGAGCGAGGCCGTAGGACTACACTCAGCTAGTAGGATCAGTGACTAGTGCTCTCACCAGATGTGTTATTTCTCTAACAGGTTCCCCGCCAGTTACGAGGAAGCTCTACACTGGTGTTGATGAAGTGCTACTCCGATTGGGAAGAACCCCAGATGAACAGTCAATGTGTTTTTTTAAGAAAATGAATAACGTCAGAGAAGAAAGGTTGTACAATAGTGTTTACGCTGGGCCCATGATCAGGAGGGTCCATCAGAACATGGCTCTGATGAGCAAAACCATATAACGATTCCTGTGGGATAAGGTTCACCTAGGATGGGTGAGGTTCGTTGATACACCACATATCATATGAACAATAGTGACTAAAAAGGAACATTAAACGTAGCATTCACATGGAGCTGTAGAGTCCATTGGAATAGTACAAGGGACATTGTATATGAGACAATATAGACAATAGATAGGATCAAGTGTATTACCAATAACAGTGATACCTATATTCACAAGTACAATGATTGAACATTTAAGAACTATAGGGACCTATAGGACGCAGTGTGTAACCGATCCATTATCAGTGTTAAACTATAGACTATATCTATTTCGGATGATCATGTAGATGGATTACCAAGTAGCTACCGAAGAAAGTCAGCGTCTGGCAGGAGAGATACATCACTGGGTGAGGTTTTCTTGTGCTGACCTAACGTGCTGTGGTATGACCTTGCTAGGATGATCTGACTGAGCTACTGATCTGATGGTCCGATTCTACACACATTATAGTACACGACACACATTCTTCGCATACACTTCTCACATACATTACACGTTTCTTTTAATAAATTAGTTGTTATTAATTTCTAGAAGCTAGAGTTGTTGAGTATGTTGCGTTGGGGAAGAATGAGAGGGGGGCATGATCCAGTAGTGATAGAGAGAGAGAAAGAGGTGTCCATAAACTGAGGGAGTGTGGTGGACGAAATCTAGTGGATTCTCCAGGATAATGATAAGGGGTTAAAATATAATGTGGGTGTTGATTCCCCTCACTCCAGGGACGACACTTTAAAGAAACATACTACACAGACAAATATTGTGAAAACATAAATACACGACATGGCAACGTTAAAAAAATGGTGGAAAGTCTAAACAAAGTAATAATACAGGCGGCCACCGAGTCCATTCCAAGAGGAGCGAGGAAAAATTACAAACCATACTGGACTGAAGAACTACAAATATTGGAGGACAAAGTTGAAGATGCCAGGAAGACAGCAGAGAGAGAGAGAACAAACAACTGAAGTGAACATCTCTCTCAAAACCATCTCAGCAAAATATAAAAGAACAATAAATCAAACAACAAGAGATTGTTGGAGGGAAAAACAGAAAACATGAATTTTGACAGGGATGGAAACAAACTATGGAAACTAGTGAAAGCCATGAACAATGAAGGACCTAGAAACAAAAAAAAATAACAATTAAACAAGGAACTGCCTTGCTTACAGGAAAAAATTCTGCAAATGCACTAATGGAACACTATGCAAATGCAAACCACATTGATATTACAACCGAACAGAAGAAAGCAATCAAAGACAAACAGATACATCATAGAAATACAGAGACAGCAGCAGAATATATGATGGCAAATCTAACAATAGAAGAAATGGAACAGGCAATGAATACCCTAAAAAAGAAGTAATCCCCAGGAAATGATGGAATGACAAATGAAATACTAATAGGGCTAGGCACTAAAGCAAAAAAGAAACCACTAGCAGTCCTAAATTACAGCTGGAAGAGAGGAATAATACCACAGGCATGGAAGGAAGCTATACTAATACCAGTCCCAAAGAAAGGAAAAGACCTGGAAGAACCAAATGGCTATCGACTTATCAGTCTACATAGCTGTGTAGGAAAATTAATGGAACGCATTATCAATGGCAGGCTAACATGGCATCTGGAAGAAAACAAAATCTTAACACCACACCAAGCAGGATTCAGAAAGTACAGATCCACTGAAGATCAAATAACCTATATAGCTCAGGAAATAGAGGATGCCTTCCAAGAGAAAAAGAACACACTAGCGGTCTGGATAGATTTAGAAAAAGCATTTCATAAAGTATGGAAGGAAGGACTGAAAGTAAAACTACAAAAAAATGCATGTTTGTGGGAAAATGTACAAATGGATCAGCCACTACCTTGAGAACAGAACTGCCAGGACAAAAGTCAAAAGTACAAGGACAAACCAGCAAAAAGATGCTGTTGGAGCAAGGTGTCCCCCAAGGAGGAGTTCTTTCACCAATAGCATATATAAATGACATCACAGAAAATATTCCAGCCAGAGTACACACATCATCCTTTGCAGATGACCTAGCCATATGGACATCTGAAGAATATATTAGTACAGCTAACAGCAGAATACAGCAAGCCTTATTAGCGCTACAGGGCTGGTCAAAATCATGGCTAGTGAAGATAAGTGAGGAGAAAACAACATGCACAGTGTTCTCCCTCTCAAATAAAACTCAGCAACCTAAGCTGGTATTGAATGGAAAAATATTCCGCCATGAAGAAAATCCAAACTATCTAGGAGTCACCTTTGATCGTCGCCTGACATAGAAGACACAGGTTGAGAAAAATCGAACAGGAGCAAGGCAAAGAATGGCAATCATGAAAAAGCTTGCTGGTACAACGTGGGGAGCAAATGAGAAAGTTCAAAAGAAGTTATACACTGGACGGGTGAGGCCAGTACTGGAATATGGCATCGCAGCTTGGGCAACAGCAGCTAAGTCAAACTTTAACAAAATATGATCAAGGAATGCGGATCATAACTGGAAGTCTGAAGACAACGCCTATTAATAGTAGAGCCCAACAACAAGCAGAAAAATTTAGAAGAGTGACAGACACCCCCCCCCCCCCCCATGTATAAAAGGTTTGATGGTTTTGGAAAGGGAAGACTGAAGCGTAGCAACTTTGTAGAAACCACAAAACGAAAGATTAGGGCAGATCACTTACTTAACATATCAACAGTTAAACCCATTTACAATGCACACAAGTTTTCAGCTTGGAGACAGCAGCAACTGCCTGAGATGATAGAAAACATTCCTAGTATTGAGAAAAAGAACATTCAGAATGAAACAGAAAGAAGAAAAATAACCCTAAACTATATAAAAGAACATTACCCAAGTAGCAATTGGACCCATGCATATACAGACGGATCAGCCAAAAACTCGATAGAAAATGGAGGGGGAGGAATTCTCCTAAATTTAAAAAAAAAAAAAAAAAAAAATAAGAGTAAAAAAAAAAAAGCACTGGAAAATATTAAAGTAACTTCAAAGCGGAGGTAGAGGCTTTGAAAACTGCAGCAGAAATGCTCTCGATGGAGGAAAATAAAGAGAAGCAAATAGCTATCTTCACAAATGCAAAGTCAGCTGTCTCAATATTGAAGAGCAAAAACAGCACAGAATTAGCAGACCTAAGAGCAGCACTCCATGGACTATGTCAGAAATCCAAAAAAAGTTGTAATACAGTGGATCCCATCACATTGCAGTATACCTGGAAATGAAGAGGCTGACAGACTAGCAAAAGAGGGTGGACTACTAAAACAGCCTGACATAGACATAACCTATAATGAGGTAAAGAGGTTTATAAAAAGCACTTATAGAACCAGATGGGAATCAAAGCATCCAGGCCACCAGAAGGATGATGCATATTACAAACTCGACCAAAGTGAACAAGTGGCTATCTTCAGACTCCGCACAGCACACAACAGGCTGAAATACCACTTCTTCAATCAACTAAAGATAGGAGATACCGATCAATGTAATTGTGGTGCTGGTAAAATGACAGCTAAACATTTGCTGCAGGAGTGCCCAATATATGCAGAACAGAGAATGATATTTTGGCCCACGCCTCCTTCATTTGAGGACATGCTCTATGGAGATATCAACAAGTTGACCACAGCTTACTTTAACTACATTCAGGTTGACATCTAAAGGTGCATGAAGAAGTACTTAGACTGCCACACTTAATACCACAGGTATGTTGGTAGCAAACAAAAGCGTCCCAGAGGCATGAAATGGAATACTGCTTGGTTAGCAAATCCATTAAGTGGAAAGTCTGAATCGAAAGCTCACTGTGTGGGCATCATCAAAGGTGGGGAAAATGTCCTAGTAACACGAAATGGAATATTGCTTGTATAGAAAATCCATTACATGGAAAGTCTGAAACGAAAGCTCACTGTGTGGATGCCATCTGCAGACTGCATTCTTCTGGTTTCCGGAAGAACAGCCTATGGTGAACGGAAGGCCCAATATACGGAAGTGAGGCTAAGCAGCCATGTGCAGGACGTGACGATTCCTTGGGTGAGCCCAGTACAAGAGCGCTGTGTTTCGGCTCTGCCCATGGTCTGCCCCTGCCTTACCTTGAGGGTTGACCAGGATGTCTCTGTCTGTTCTATATGGGCCAGCTGGGATGGGGAATAACACCACAACAGTGAGAGTCAAACGTCCTAAGAAACCCCCGGGAAGGTTAACCCGGTCAACAAATGCCCGCTGAAGTCGGATGTGTCGGCCTAGCGGCGCAAGAACGCAGCTTTGCTATAAACAGGCACAACTACGTCCGGAAAAAAACGCCGGATGAACGCAGAAGAAGATTTACATCCCCAAGTCAAAGACGAGAAGTCAACATTTTAGTCCAGCTGACCGGTGTAGGGGTTGAACCCGCTACCTCGTTATTAGCATACCGGAAGTTTAAGCGCTCTTATCCATTTGACCTCATTGGTATCATGTGTTTCAATCACCGTCCAGGTAGATATTTGTGGTTTTAATACCTGGGCTCCCAGGCCCACTCAGCCTAACATGGGTGCCAGGAAATTGTCTGGAAAGTAAAAGCAGCCTGTGTGATGTTGATCACACCACACATCCAGTGCGTGTTGGTCTATAAACATGGAGTTGAACTTAGCAAAGAATCTAATAGAAAACAAACTAGAATTCAATGGGTACACTCCCACTGTCATGTGCGCCGACATGAGAAGGCAGATGAACTTGCCAAGAAAGGTGGAGGATGTGAACAGGAAGAGAACAAACTAGCATACTATGAAACAAAGATAGATACTGTCCTTGTCAGACGGTACTACTGGCCTTGTCAGACGGTACTACTGTCCTTGTCAGACGGCTCTACTGTCCTTGTCAGACGGTTCTACTGTCCTTGTCAGACGGCACTACTGGCCTTGTCAGACGGCTCTACTGGCCTTGTCAGACGGCTCTACTGGCCTTGTCAGACAGTTCTACTGGCCTTGTCAGACGGTACTACTGGCCTTGTCAGACGGCACTTGCCACATGGCGTTTAGACAGAATGACGTCATCGGAAAATGCGGTAGTAAATGATATAGGGAAAACCTCACAAGAAACTAAGGAAACTTAGAAACAGGGAACGTCAGACGACAACAAGGAAGGACAACGAGGAGGACCTTGTGTGATTCGGCTGAGGCGCGACATATTGTGTGAAGCCCGTGTTCGTTTGGAGAGTTGGTTGTGAGAAGGCAAAGGCTTGGCTGATGACTATCAGGTGGAGGATGTCTAACGAAGAAAGGTCAATACTGAGCAGAGGACCTGAAGGCATGGAACACCTAGACAAACCTGTGAAAATGAGAACAGCGAGATAGATTGAGCTCCTAACTACAGTCGGACATTACCGGGATAGAGTCGTAAATATTTTGTGTGAATGCCGTTCCTGTGTTAAAAGGAACCATTCATTTTCTCGATTAATCCATTGTATTGATCCAGCGCATCATTAAAAGAATGTGTGAGTACTGTTGTTTAGGATGGCGTCGGTTGATTCTTCGTATTACAGTTCGATAGTTCACGTGAGCTTATTATTGCTTCAACGTTAACGTTGCCAATTTGATAATTGCGGGAGTTGCGTTGTGGCAGATGTGGTGGCATCGATCCGGTGCTCAAGATATTGATTATCAAGTAAATAATTGTCAAGATAACCCCTACCAGAATAGTCGAAAGTGAAGAACGCATAAATAAAGATGAATGCACACCATAACTCAAAGGAACGCACGGTGCAACACGGGAAATGAAAGAGACAGGAAGAGGCGGTGCTTAAATATGTCGGCCAAATAAGGAATTGAGTCAGAAAACGGAGCAGGAATTCGTAAGGAATAGTGTTATTCTTAAAATATCGGAGCAAGGTAAGAGAAACATTATAACGCATATTGTTATAGACCGTTGTATCGGACACATACAAGAGAGCTGACGTGCCTAAAAATGTAGAACGCCACAATATTCACGGCGATAGTAGCACGTCACAGAAAGAACACACTATACTAGTTTACTACACGCACCATTTGTAGCATACTAAAGAACACGACACTGCATTAATGAAGAAACGCTGATGTAAACAGTGCAGCCTACAAACATTGGATATTTATACGCACATTGAGTTATGTGTATGAACTAGGTACACAGTTGACACGACACACCGGACACTTAAACATATTTGATACGCAACTGTCAACGAAGAAAATGACACCAAACATGATGATACTTGCTGCCGACACTCTATCATAAATTCATTATCGGCGCAAAGGACATTCGTTACTAACGCGATTTGTTATACAATTATCTGAACACTTACACTTGCGGACATCAAAACCCCAGTCACAAAAATATCTATTTATATACGTTGTTCATATTATGGATTCGTGTCTGCCACCAACTCTGCATAAGACATATTATGTACACAACATGTATGTTGGAGGAAATCTGCAGATGAACTGCACACGTTGAACTGTCCCTCCACACCCTTGCTTACCTCAACATAATCTCTTCAGGAAATTTTCCCTCACCGACTTTCCCTCCACAAGATTCCCTCACGCCATTTTCACTGTTACCACTTGCTACACGTGATGCCATTAACGGGAAAGTAAACATGCTCAGGGATCTTACGTCGTACACATTGCGTTGAGTCAAGCATTTATCAACGTCATTCCAGTAATCAAGGTCGTCACGGGGACACTGTCGCTGGCTGTTAGAGACGTTGAAGCAGCATTTCGTTTATCACGGTGCCATTTCAATATATTGGACGGACACCACACTTACATATAATCAACGCAACGAGTTTCTACACACTTCATCGTAGACAAATTACAGGACAAGTCACACATTAGTCATTGTATTCTGGATTATCGGAAATCGTTTGTATTTCTAAAATAATGTTATGTCATATTATTACAGCATATTTGCGATAAACATTGATAGTTATGGTGCTATTTCGTGGATCGAAACCTGACTATTGATTAGAGTGTATGTGTTGAACACTGATACAGTAAATAAGAATAGACACGGTTTTCGTCGCGAAACGACATATGTCAATATTAATTGTACCCTTGTGATCACTACTTGAGTAACATTATTCATTTCATTAATCAATTATTAATTTATTGCTAATGCGTAGCATAGAATTATATATATATTTTATTTCACATAAATCCAGTTCATAAAGTTAAGTAGTTACATATTCTTATTATTATTGTACATATTAGTACTTAATTATACATATGATGGGTCATAGATTTTTCAATTCTCATTGTGATCGCCATTGCCAAGTATAGCCACCACATTATGAAATACGCCGTTAAATAATATTGTCACTCGGTTGTTATTGCCACACCTACACAAAGAGTTTATGATGACGTCTCTAAGGAGCATTTACCTCGACTACGCCTAAAATTATGACGTCATAATACTAATACCTCACCTACCCGTTTAATGAGATTGAGATTCTTGACATAGCACAGATGGTTACAAGACACTAGTAAATGCAACTGGTACCTGTTTATTCCTCACGTCCCCTTACTCCAGGTTTTGACCTAGAGAAGGACGCTTGTCCTTAGGGACAAATGAGGGACTGATCTTTACGATTAGTTAGTACAGCCTCCCCATGGGCTGTATACACGACATCTACCGTTGGTGTGTAGATTGGAGGGCGTGCCCGTTATATATATATTTTTTTATTATTTTGTGGGTAATAGATAGGTGTCCATAGCATCTTGCTAGTCCGATAAAAGTCATTATGTCTGCACTGCTATGTGTCAGGTTAATTCTCTTGATGAAAAAAAAAATGATTTCATCATTTTAAAAGGGAGGGGGGCATACTGCCACATGGCGTTTAGACAGAATGACGTCATCGGAAAATGCGGTAGTAAATGATATAGGGAAAACCTCACAAGAAACTAAGGAAACTTAGAAACAGGGAACGTCAGACGACAACAAGGAAGGACAACGAGGAGGACCTTGTGTGATTCGGCTGAGGCGCGACATATTGTGTGAAGCCCGTGTTCGTTTGGAGAGTTGGTTGTGAGAAGGCAAAGGCTTGGCTGAGGACTATCAGGTGGAGGATGTCTAACGAAGAAAGGTCAATACTGAGCAGAGGACCTGAAGGCATGGAACACCTAGACAAACCTGTGAAAATGAGAACAGCGAGATAGATTGAGCTCCTAACTACAGTCGGACATTACCGGGATAGAGTCGTAAATATTTTGTGTGAATACCGTTCCTGTGTTAAAAGGAACCATTCATTTTCTCGATTAATCCATTGTATTGATCCAGCGCATCATTAAAAGAATGTGTGAGTACTGTTGTTTAGGATGGCGTCGGTTGATTCTTCGTATTACAGTTCGATAGTTCACGTGAGCTTATTATTGCTTCAACGTTAACGTTGCCAATTTGATAATTGCGGGAGTTGCGTTGTGGCAGCACTACTGTCCTTGTCAGACGGTTCTACTGGCCTTGTCAGACGGTACTACTGTCCTTGTCAGACGGCACTACTGTCCTTGTCAGACGGTTCTACTGTCCTTGTCAGACGGTACTACTGTCCTTGTCAGACGGTACTACTGGCCTTGTCAGACGGTACTACTGTCCTTGTCAGACGGCTCTACTGTCCTTGTCAGACGGTTTTACTGTCCTTGTCAGACGGCACTACTGTCCTTGTCAGACGGTTCTACTGTCCTTGTCAGACGGCTCTACTGGCCTTGTCAGACGGTTCTACTGTCCTTGTCAGACTGCTCTACTGGCCTTGTCAGACGGTACTACTGTCCTTGTCAGACGGCTCTACTGTCCTTGTCAGACGGTACTACTGTCCTTGTCAGACGGTTCTACTGGCCTTGTCAGACGGTTCTACTGTCCTTGTCAGACGGCTCTACTGGCCTTGTCAGACGGTTCTACTGTCCTTGTCAGACGGCTCTACTGGCCTTGTCAGACGGTACTACTGTCCTTGTCAGACGGCTCTACTGGTCTTGTCAGACGTCAGACGGCACTGCTGGCCAAGTCAGACAGCACTGCTGGCATTGACAGGCGGCACTATTGGCCTTGTCAGACGGTACTGCTGGCCTTGTCATACGGTACAACTGTCCTTGTCAGACGGCTCTACTGGCCTTGTCAGACGGTACTACTGTCCTTGTCAGACGGTACTACTGGCATTGTCAGACGGTACTACTGTCCTTGTCAGACGGCACTACTGTCCTTGTCAGACGGTACTACTGGCATTGTCAGGCGGTACTACTGTCCTTGTCAGACGGTACTACTGTCCTTGTCAGACGGTACTACTGGCCTTGTCAGGCGGCACTACTGGCCTCGTCAGACGGTACTACTGGCCTTGTCAGACGGTTCTACTGTCCTTGTCAGACGGCACTACTGGCCTTGTCAGACGGCTCTACTGGCCTTGTCAGACGGCTCTACTGGCCTTGTCAGACAGTTCTACTGGCCTTGTCAGACGGTACTACTGGCCTTGTCAGACGGCACTTGCCACATGGCGTTTAGACAGAATGACGTCATCGGAAAATGCGGTAGTAAATGATATAGGGAAAACCTCACAAGAAACTAAGGAAACTTAGAAACAGGGAACGTCAGACGACAACAAGGAAGGACAACGAATAGGACCTTGTGTGATTCGGCTGAGGCGCGACATATTGTGTGAAGCCCGTGTTCGTTTGGAGAGTTGGTTGTGAGAAGGCAAAGGCTTGGCTGATGACTATCAGGTGGAGGATGTCTAACGAAGAAAGGTCAATACTGAGCAGAGGACCTGAAGGCATGGAACACCTAGACAAACCTGTGAAAATGAGAACAGCGAGATAGATTGAGCTCCTAACTACAGTCGGACATTACCGGGATAGAGTCGTAAATATTTTGTGTGAATGCCGTTCCTGTGTTAAAAGGAACCATTCATTTTCTCGATTAATCCATTGTATTGATCCAGCGCATCATTAAAAGAATGTGTGAGTACTGTTGTTTAGGATGGCGTCGGTTGATTCTTCGTATTACAGTTCGATAGTTCACGTGAGCTTATTATTGCTTCAACGTTAACGTTGCCAATTTGATAATTGCGGGAGTTGCGTTGTGGCAGATGTGGTGGCATCGATCCGGTGCTCAAGATATTGATTATCAAGTAAATAATTGTCAAGATAACCCCTACCAGAATAGTCGAAAGTGAAGAACGCATAAATAAAGATGAATGCACACCATAACTCAAAGGAACGCACGGTGCAACACGGGAAATGAAAGAGACAGGAAGAGGCGGTGCTTAAATATGTCGGCCAAATAAGGAATTGAGTCAGAAAACGGAGCAGGAATTCGTAAGGAATAGTGTTATTCTTAAAATATCGGAGCAAGGTAAGAGAAACATTATAACGCATATTGTTATAGACCGTTGTATCGGACACATACAAGAGAGCTGACGTGCCTAAAAATGTAGAACGCCACAATATTCACGGCGATAGTAGCACGTCACAGAAAGAACACACTATACTAGTTTACTACACGCACCATTTGTAGCATACTAAAGAACACGACACTGCATTAATGAAGAAACGCTGATGTAAACAGTGCAGCCTACAAACATTGGATATTTATACGCACATTGAGTTATGTGTATGAACTAGGTACACAGTTGACACGACACACCGGACACTTAAACATATTTGATACGCAACTGTCAACGAAGAAAATGACACCAAACATGATGATACTTGCTGCCGACACTCTATCATAAATTCATTATCGGCGCAAAGGACATTCGTTACTAACGCGATTTGTTATACAATTATCTGAACACTTACACTTGCGGACATCAAAACCCCAGTCACAAAAATATCTATTTATATACGTTGTTCATATTATGGATTCGTGTCTGCCACCAACTCTGCATAAGACATATTATGTACACAACATGTATGTTGGAGGAAATCTGCAGATGAACTGCACACGTTGAACTGTCCCTCCACACCCTTGCTTACCTCAACATAATCTCTTCAGGAAATTTTCCCTCACCGACTTTCCCTCCACAAGATTCCCTCACGCCATTTTCACTGTTACCACTTGCTACACGTGATGCCATTAACGGGAAAGTAAACATGCTCAGGGATCTTACGTCGTACACATTGCGTTGAGTCAAGCATTTATCAACGTCATTCCAGTAATCAAGGTCGTCACGGGGACACTGTCGCTGGCTGTTAGAGACGTTGAAGCAGCATTTCGTTTATCACGGTGCCATTTCAATATATTGGACGGACACCACACTTACATATAATCAACGCAACGAGTTTCTACACACTTCATCGTAGACAAATTACAGGACAAGTCACACATTAGTCATTGTATTCTGGATTATCGGAAATCGTTTGTATTTCTAAAATAATGTTATGTCATATTATTACAGCATATTTGCGATAAACATTGATAGTTATGGTGCTATTTCGTGGATCGAAACCTGACTATTGATTAGAGTGTATGTGTTGAACACTGATACAGTAAATAAGAATAGACACGGTTTTCGTCGCGAAACGACATATGTCAATATTAATTGTACCCTTGTGATCACTACTTGAGTAACATTATTCATTTCATTAATCAATTATTAATTTATTGCTAATGCGTAGCATAGAATTATATATATATTTTATTTCACATAAATCCAGTTCATAAAGTTAAGTAGTTACATATTCTTATTATTATTGTACATATTAGTACTTAATTATACATATGATGGGTCATAGATTTTTCAATTCTCATTGTGATCGCCATTGCCAAGTATAGCCACCACATTATGAAATACGCCGTTAAATAATATTGTCACTCGGTTGTTATTGCCACACCTACACAAAGAGTTTATGATGACGTCTCTAAGGAGCATTTACCTCGACTACGCCTAAAATTATGACGTCATAATACTAATACCTCACCTACCCGTTTAATGAGATTGAGATTCTTGACATAGCACAGATGGTTACAAGACACTAGTAAATGCAACTGGTACCTGTTTATTCCTCACGTCCCCTTACTCCAGGTTTTGACCTAGAGAAGGACGCTTGTCCTTAGGGACAAATGAGGGACTGATCTTTACGATTAGTTAGTACAGCCTCCCCATGGGCTGTATACACGACATCTACCGTTGGTGTGTAGATTGGAGGGCGTGCCCGTTATATATATATATTTTTTTTATTTTGTGGGTAATAGATAGGTGTCCATAGCATCTTGCTAGTCCGATAAAAGTCATTATGTCTGCACTGCTATGTGTCAGGTTAATTCTCTTGATGAAAAAAAAAAATGATTTCATCATTTTAAAAGGGAGGGGGGCATACTGCCACATGGCGTTTAGACAGAATGACGTCATCGGAAAATGCGGTAGTAAATGATATAGGGAAAACCTCACAAGAAACTAAGGAAACTTAGAAACAGGGAACGTCAGACGACAACAAGGAAGGACAACGAGGAGGACCTTGTGTGATTCGGCTGAGGCGCGACATATTGTGTGAAGCCCGTGTTCGTTTGGAGAGTTGGTTGTGAGAAGGCAAAGGCTTGGCTGAGGACTATCAGGTGGAGGATGTCTAACGAAGAAAGGTCAATACTGAGCAGAGGACCTGAAGGCATGGAACACCTAGACAAACCTGTGAAAATGAGAACAGCGAGATAGATTGAGCTCCTAACTACAGTCGGACATTACCGGGATAGAGTCGTAAATATTTTGTGTGAATACCGTTCCTGTGTTAAAAGGAACCATTCATTTTCTCGATTAATCCATTGTATTGATCCAGCGCATCATTAAAAGAATGTGTGAGTACTGTTGTTTAGGATGGCGTCGGTTGATTCTTCGTATTACAGTTCGATAGTTCACGTGAGCTTATTATTGCTTCAACGTTAACGTTGCCAATTTGATAATTGCGGGAGTTGCGTTGTGGCAGCACTACTGTCCTTGTCAGACGGTTCTACTGGCCTTGTCAGACGGTACTACTGTCCTTGTCAGACGGCACTACTGTCCTTGTCAGACGGTTCTACTGTCCTTGTCAGACGGTACTACTGTCCTTGTCAGACGGTACTACTGGCCTTGTCAGACGGTACTACTGTCCTTGTCAGACGGCTCTACTGTCCTTGTCAGACGGTTTTACTGTCCTTGTCAGACGGCACTACTGGCCTTGTCAGACGGTTCTACTGTCCTTGTCAGACGGCTCTACTGGCCTTGTCAGACGGTTCTACTGTCCTTGTCAGACTGCTCTACTGGCCTTGTCAGACGGTACTACTGTCCTTGTCAGACGGCTCTACTGTCCTTGTCAGACGGTACTACTGTCCTTGTCAGACGGTTCTACTGGCCTTGTCAGACGGTTCTACTGTCCTTGTCAGACGGCTCTACTGGCCTTGTCAGACGGTTCTACTGTCCTTGTCAGACGGCTCTACTGGCCTTGTCAGACGGTACTACTGTTCTTGTCAGACGGCTCTACTGGTCTTGTCAGACGTCAGACGGCACTGCTGGCCAAGTCAGACAGCACTGCTGGCATTGACAGGCGGCACTATTGGCCTTGTCAGACGGTACTGCTGGCCTTGTCAGACGGTTCTACTGTCCTTGTCAGACGGTTCTACTGGCCTTGTCAGACGGTTCTACTGGCCTTGTCAGACGGCTCTACTGGCCTTGTCAGACGGCACTGCATTCACAACAAGCATTGGAACAAAAGAGGAGCTCCAAAAGACTGTTGACTTCAATACAAAATTTCGTCTGTCGGTGTAAACATGACAAAATGAACTCTAGAAGAAGTATCACTTTATTTTCACTGCTCATTGGGGAGTCACGGTAGCAGTGACCATGACACTTGCCCGGCTGCTCAGTGATCATGTGTTAGAATTACCCTTTATATTCCCCGTTAAATTTATGCACATTGACGAAGCAAACAACTGATACCAGGACATGTCGTATTGTGGCCAGTTGCCAAACAAGCTGGTTTACCTTACGCAGTAATGCGTGTGCAACTGCTGGTTTTTCCTGTGACTGTCGATTTTTTCGACTATGACCTGTAATACTAGTGGCGAACCGTTGTGCTGGCATTCTGACAGCGTCTTTATACATGAATGCGTGTGCGTGCTGTTGGTTTTGTCGTGATTGCTATTTGTTTCACTTTTCACGTGGCACAGTGAGAGGCTTTTTGTGTGGTTTTCGCTGGCACAGGAACGGAGCATTGTGGGGTGATCCGTTGCCGTGGTGACTGAGCCGTGGCTAACTTAATTTTTCTCATTACTCACTATAGAAGGATGTAGACATTTTAGAGCACTAAGGTTAACGAGGCCGAGAAGTGTATCGTTCTTGCATGTAAACTTTCTATACACGGGCGACGGGGCTGTGGGTTCATGCCACAAATCGGTCAGTTTGAATTTACAACACATTGCAGTCAACCCACAGCATTTATTGGCTGTTTGTGTTTTACTAGGCAATAATAGTTTAGTAGTTTGCCATAGCTTTCTGATTGGCCGACGGCTCATACCATCGAAGTCAACTCAGAGCAGTCTGCTTCCAGATTACCGGCGGCTGATTTTGAATCCTCGACTTGGTCTGTCGACGAATTGTGAAACTGGTTCACTATCCCGCACGCCACAGTATAAACTACTGAACTTTTTTTTTTCATATCCTTTACAGGACATCGCAGTCAACAGCAGCATCTTTCAGCTGTCTGTTGATTTCTTGGCAAGATTACGCTCAGTAGTTTGCCATTGCTTTCTGAGCGGCCGGCTCAGTATCCCGCAAGTCACCAGCGGGGGACGAACCGCTCCCAGTTCTCGCCCGCTACGAGACTCTGCGTGATAAACGGGATTACGGAGAAAGTGTTGTAACCCCTCGGCCAGAGAGACCGGCAAACTACTGAACTACAGCTGAATTATTCAGACTGTCATAACGGCAAGTTGTTCCGTTGGCACAGACTTCGGTCGAAACGTTCGCCTTATCTTGGGGTGTTGTTCCGCGGTCGAACCTATCATTCATATTTTGTGTTTTTCTCAAACTCCAGTAAAAGCTCGGCAGTAGCAATAGTCAATACTATTTGGAGCTGTTTTAATAGGGCCGACCGCTCGGTTGCGGTGCTGTCTTATCATTTTTTGGTCGCCGTTGCATTATTTGTTGTTCTTTCCTGTCTACTACTACTGTTGAGCTTATTTCATTCAGTGAGCCGCGGTTGGTTTCGGCAGCTTGCGGCGGTGTCGTGTGTCTGTGGTTGGTTGGTTTAAAAACAAAAATTCCAAATTCGGCCTCGTTCACCTTGCTTCTTTCAGCTGTGGTTATTGTTGAGGTCCGTGGTTTTTGTAGGTTCATTCACCCTAATTCTTGTCTTGTGAGTCCTTTCTCGGACTGATTATGAATTATGTTGGTTTGTGTCTGTGACGTCAGGTTCTTCTCTTCACTTTATACACGTTCTGTCAGCTATATCGATGACCTCACATCTTTTTCTCCCGGATTTGAACGTCGGGATTTTTTTTGTTTTTAACCTCAGGATTTGGTTTCTACCAATTCCCCCACCCTGGGAAGTACAATGACTTTTATTCACGTTGCTTTCCCACAGTTGGGATTGTGTTTTGTTTTGTTCACTATAAATATATTTGGGAAGTTCCACGCCATGTCTATAAATAAGCGCAGTTTGTTTTTCCCATAACAACGGGCATTTCTGGTTGCATAACTAGGAGACTGGGTGGGGTCTTGGGAAATTATGGAATGGAAATAATAAACTTTCTGTATGATGACATCTACAGAAGTGGGTTGGTTATCATCATCATCAGGTACCCTGCTAAATGGTGTAGGCGTTCATGTATTTTTTGTTTTGTTTTGGCTGGCTTTGAACTCAAGCGTAGTCTACACACGAGCTGCTACTTCTAGTGCACTAGATTGTTTTTGCATGTGAATTAGCTTTCCCTATTACCAGTGTCCCTCGCCATCAGGCGAACCCACTCCGGCTTCTGGGGTGCTAGTAATTTACGTCCCCAGGTCATGGACGAAAAGTAAACATTTTAGTCCAACTGTCCGATGTAGGCGTTTAACCCGCTACCTCAACATGTCATCAGCAAACCGGAAGTTTAAGAGCAGTCCATTCGGCCATACTGACCTCCTAATCCCCAAAGATCTCGACCATTGGTGTTATAGCTCAATGCCTATGAATTGCTTATGGATGGTATTCCTACATGTCACCGTCTTAAACCATCCAACATCTGTTTTTTTTTTTCGGTCTGACCTTTCTTCTTGTACTGCTCATCTTTCCAGTCGTCACGATCGTTCCAGTACCGCTTTTCTCTTTACATGATCAAAGAAAAGTGTGTGTTTCTTATAGTTATACTAGCTGACCCGGCCCGGCTTCGCCCAGACCCTGGTGGGGAGCATCTCATTTAATTCATATAAGTAGTCATATAAGTTCTCGTTCCCGTTACCGACTATCTGTCTGTCTGTCTGTCTGTCTATCTGTCTGTCTGTCTGTCTGACCCGGCCCGTCTTCGCCCAGACCCTGATGGGGAGAATCTCATTTAATTCATATAAGTAGTCATATAAGTTCCCGTTCCGACTATCTATCTGTCTGTCTGTCTGACCCGGCCCGGCATCGCCCAACTCCTGGTGGGGAGAATCTCATTTAATTCATATAAGTAGTCATATAAGTTCCCGTTCCCGACTGTCTGTCTGTCTGTCTGTCTGTCTGTCTGTCTGTCTGTCTGTCTGTCTGTCTATCTATCTGTCTGTCTGTCTGTCTGACCCGGCCCAGCCCATGGTGGAGAGCATCTCATTTAAATTATATAAGTAGTCATATAAGATCCCGTTCCCGACTATCTGTCTGACTGTCTGTCTGTCTTGGGTAAATGGAGGAGGGAGGAGGAAGAGGGAGGTGGAGGAGGGAAGAGGAGGGAGGAGGAGGGAGGAGACAGGAGGAGTAGGGAGGAATAGGAGGGAGGAGGAGGGATTAGGAGGAGGAGGGAGGAGTAGTGTGGAGGAGGAGGCGAGGAGGAGGGAGGAGGAAGAGGGAGGAGGAGGGAGAAGGAGGGAGGAGGAGAACGCAGGAGGAGAAGGGAGCAGGAGGAGGAGAGGGAGGAGGAGGGAGGAGGAGGAGAGAGTAGGAGGATGGAGGAGGCGGAGGGAGAAGGAAGAGGGAGGAGGAAGAGGGAGAAGGAGGAGAAGGAGGGGGAGGAGGAGGAGGAGTGTGAAGGGAGGAGGAGGGAGGAGGGAGGAGGTAGAGGGAGGAGGTAGAGGGAGGAGGAGGAGGGAGGCGGAGAGAGGAGGAGGAGGGAGGAAGAGGGAGGAGGAGGAATGTGAAGGGAGGAGGAGGGAGGAGGTAGAGGGAGGAGGAGGGAGGAGAGGAGGTAGAGGGAAGAGGAGGAGGGAGGAGGCGGAGAGGGAGGAGGGGGAGGAGGAGGAGGAGGGAGGAGGAGTGATGAGGAGGAGGGAGGAGGAGGGAGGAGGAAGAGGGAGGAGGAGGAATGTGAAGGGAGGAGGAGGGAGGAGGTAGAGGGAGGAGGAGGAGGAGTGAGGAGGAGGAAGGAGGAGGGGGAGGAGGAGGAGGAGGGAGGAAGAAGGAGGAGGAGGGAGAAGGAGGGATGAGGAGGAGGAGGGAGGAGGAGGAATGTGAAGGGAGGAGGAGGTAGAGGGAGGAGGAGGAGGGAGGAGGAGAAGGGAGGAGGAGGGATGAGGAGGAGGAAGAGGGAGGAGGAGGAGGAAGAGGGAGGAGGAGGTAGAGGGAGGAGGAGGGGGAGGAGGGAGGAAGAAGGAGGAGGAGGGAGAAGGAGGGATGAGGAGGAAGAGGGAGGAGGAGGAATGTGAAGGGAGGAGGAGGGATTGGGAGGAGGGGAAGAGGAAGAGGGTAGGAGGAAGAGTGGAGAGGAGGAGGGAGGATGTAGAGGGAGGAGGAGGGAGGAAAAGGGAGGAGGAGGGAGGAGGGAGGAGGAGGAGGAAGAGGGAGGAGGAGGAAGGAGGAGGAAGAAGGAGGAGGAGGAGGAGGGAGAGGGAGGAGGGAAAGAGGAAGAGGGTAGGAGGAGGAGGAGGGGAGAGGAGGAGAAGGAGGGAGGAGGAGAAGGAGGAGGAGGGAGGAGGAGGGGATAGGAGGAGGGAGAAGAAGGAAGGAGGAGGAGGAAGGAGGGAGAGGAAGGAGGGAGAATGAGGAGGGGAGGAAGGAAAGGGAGGTGGAAGAGGAGGAGGAGGGAGGAGGAAAGAGGTAGGGGGAGGAGGAGATAGAGGGAGGAGGAGGAGGAAGGAAAGGGAGGAGGAAGAGGAGGAGAAGGGAGGAGGAGGGAGGAGGTAGAGGGAGGAGGAGGGAGGAGGAGGAAGAGGGAAGAGGGAGAAGAAGGGAGAAGGAGGAGTGAGGATGATGAGGGAGAAGGAGGCAGGAGGAGGAGGAGGGAGGCAGGAGGAGGAGGAGGGATAAGGAGGGAGAGGGAGGAGAAGGGAAGATGAGGGAGGAGGGGGAGGAGGCGGAGGGAGTAGGAGGGAGGAGGAGGGGAGAGGAAGAGGGAGAAGAAAGAGGGAGAAGGAGGAGGGAGTCGGGAGAGGGATGAGAGGGAGGAAGAAGAGGAGGAGGGAGGAGGTAGAGGGAGGAGGAGGGAGGAGAAGAGAGGAGGAGAGAGTTCGCCATTCCGAATTCATACTCGTCTAGTTCTTCCCTTCTACACGACTGTAGATAACTTCCTTACACATAAAAAGATGAATTGTTATTGATATTGCCGTGGCATCAGCAGCAGAGTTGATCCAAAAAACCAAAGACTGAGATCTACGGAGAGCCATGAACGCCTACGCCAGCCGGCACGGCACTTGATGATGATGATTGCCGTGTGACGATTCTGTGTAGTCACGTCATTTTCTTCCCTTTCCCTAGCGTTTTGGTTCGGGGATTCTTTCATCATCATCATCATATATTTACGTACGTATTTTGGGAGGGGAGGAGGGAGGAGGAGGAAGAAGAAAAAAAAACTATGACAGTTGACAGCTCTGGAATGAAAGGAAGGTGTGTAGAAAATTTCATCTCAATCGGATGGGCCGTTCGCGAACAAATAAAGGACATACATATTTACATATTTACATACATACACTTTGTTTTATAGATATAGATATAACGCCTTACTTTTATTAGCCTTTTCCAGAGAATGCTTACTCTAGGTTCAAGGTATTTGCAAAAGTCGTCTCAAAAACCACATCTCCGCTGCTTCCAGTTAGTAAACAAATGACAAACAAAGTCTGTTGAGCCCTCGGATGTGTGGTTTTACATAATAATTTCTTTAACAACGAAAATAACCATTCTAATTGGTATGAAAAAGACTAAGGCACTGGGACAACTTGTCACAAACATCAGAAAGAGACATTCGTCATTTTGGCCACATGAGAAGAGAAGAAACTGAAATGTGCCGTGACAACTGAACACACACACACACTCACACACACACACACACACACACACAGAGAGAGAGAGAGAGAGAGAGAGAGAGAGAGAGAGAGAGAGAGAGAGAGAGAGAGAGAGAGAGAGACAGAGGCAATCTCGTTGACATTCTTTTGTCATGGCACGGAAGGGAGTCAACACACGAATTTGTCCATGACGTCGGAGATCGTAATTTGTGTAGAGGCATCGCCCATGCACAGGATGATGATGAGGAAAAATTCTTCTTCCTCTGCTGCGTTCATCCGGAGTGTTTTTTCAGACGTAATTGCGTTGTGCCTGTTTACTTTGCGCCTTTAGGCCGACACATCCGACTCCTGCGGGTGTTTGTTGATTGGGTTAACCTTCCCGGGTATGAGGAGAAATAAACTAGAGAACTTGGTGACAATGGCAAGATTGATGGGAAAAGAACAAGTGGGAGGCAGAGAAGTAAATATCTAGATGGCATGGTCGAGACAAGAACACAAAGATGATCCACGGCTCTGGTGATCGTGTTAGATGGCGAAACTAGACCGCCCACGCTTGTCGTAATGGCACATGATGATGAAGAATGGGAATATCCGAATGTGTCTTGGGGGGTTTCCATCAGTTTAAAAGTATATAAACGGGGAGTATCTTCTCGGCACCATCCTGTTGAAACTGTATAGATATCAAGAGTGCGGTATAACATCAACGGTTTATTTTTCCAGTTAGTGGCTCCACAGGTATTATTAATACGTGTTATAATGCTACATGTTGTGTGATAATGTTTCTTTATGTGCACTAAGCTGTATACTATTAAGTTCTTTATACAGTATGATGTCATTCGATCAAAAATCCTGACGTTTGCGTAAACTTTGTTTTATTCAGTTGTACATAATCTAACGTATGCAATGACGTTCTTCTTCTTCTTCTTCTTCTTCTTCTTCTTCTTCTTCTTCTTCTTCTTCTTCTTCTTCTTCTTCTTCTTCTTCTTCTTCTTCTTCTTCTTCTTCTTCCAGTCTAAAATGGGTATCATGAAATGTTCTGGGAACATGTTGTTTCTCTAAGCCAGAAGGTTTGCCTACATATGTAGCATTTTGGGTAGTCTTCGAGTATGTGATCCGCTGTCTATGTTGATTATTCTATAAACATATGGGGCCAGACCATATACCCAATAAGCATGGTAAAAGGTGTCATTCCTTTCTTTCTTTCATAGAGTAGAAAAAGTGGTGGAATTGATATGTGTGTTGTGTGTGTGTGCGTGCGTGCGCGCGTGTGTGTGTGTATGTGTGTGTGTGATATCCATCTATCCATCATGTACCATGCCGGTAAGCGTGGGCGGTCATGATTCGTCATTTCAGTCGATCACCAGAGTCATGGTCAGCTCAGTGTTATTGTCTCGACCATACAACGTGGTCAAGCCTTCCAGGTATTTACTTCTCTGTCTTCTCCTTGTTCTCTTCCCCTCGATCTTGCCAGTTGTCACCAAGTTCTCCAATTTATTTCTTCTCATAACATGTCCAAAAAATGTTGACTGTCTACGTCTAATTTCTCTAATCAATTTACGATTTTCATGTGTTTCTTGTAGTACTTGGTCATTTTTTTTTTTTTTCTGTCTGTCCATGGTAGCCTATTCTTTTCATTCTCCTCAGAAACCACATTTCCACAGCCATCAGATGTTTCTTTTTTAATCGTGTCTGCTCATTGTCCAAGCTTCACATCCATACAAAAGTACAGGCTATATGTAGCACTTCAACACTCTTTTTCTTGTTTCAAATGACATCTTTTTATTGGTCAGTATGTTTTTCATCTTGCTAAAAGCTACTTTCGCCATAGCGATTCTTGTTCTAATCTCTTCAAGGCATCTCCCACCAGATGTTATTACTGTTCCGAGATCATTATACCGATTCACTTGTTAAACAGATATTCCCATTTACTTGTATATTACATTGTGGTATTTCGTTCTTCCTAGTGACAACCATAATCTGTGTCTTCTTACAATTTAATTATAACCCAAGTTGTTCACCGTGTGCAACAACCGCGTCTAGGCTACTAATTAATTGTTGCAGGTCCTGCTGTGTGATATCAGCAAGTGTGAACATGCTGGAATTCCCGTTGCCAGTGTTATAGTTGGTTTACACGCAGTTATAACTTAGTCAGTGTAACGTAAACTTAAATTCAGCTGATGTTCAAATCTTGTTATCGTGATGAAGTGGCTAGAGTTAATACGCCTTCTTCTAACTAGAGCAGATGTAGTACGGTGTGGACGTCATGGGTTTTTAGAAAATACAGAAAATAATAATTAAACGGGAATGAACAAATTAGGAAGAGCTTGAAAGTTGGAAGGACAATAGTCAATAGAGGTGTGGTTCCAGAGACCAACGTTTGGAATAACGCCAGAGTAACTAGCAACGATTGATTGGAACATTAACTGATTCGTGCCAAAGGATAATATATCGCCAAATGTGACCTTGTATTTGGACAGAAGGGCGATATATCGCCATACTACGATGATCGTAATTGTTGCTTTGTGGTATCTTCCGCAATTACAATGCTCGGTGAATTGACATTTACATTATAATACTTGCTCATTTGATTGTGTACCATGTTTGGTTCAACCCTATTTATTGTTTGGCACTGAATCCGTTAAAAAGAAAATGGCCACAGAAATGTGGTGCCTCCATAGAATGTTAAGAATATCTTTACCAGCTAAGAAGTACAATACTTCAAGAGAAATACAGCAAGAGAAGTACAGCAAGAGAATTACTGCAAGAGAAGTACAGCAAGAGAAGTATAGCAAGAGAAGTACAGCAAGAGAATTACTGCAAGAGAAGTACAGCAAGAGAATTACTGCAAGAGAAGTACAGCAAGAGAACTACTGCAAGAGAAGTACAGCAAGAGAATTACTGCAAGAGAAATACAGCAAGAGAAGTACAGCAAGAGAAGTATAGCAAGAGAAGTACAGCAAGATAATTACTGCAAGAGAAGTACAGCAAGAGAAGTATAGCAAGAGAAGTACAGAAAGAGAATTACTGCAAGAGAAATACAGCAAGAGAAGTACAGCAAGAGAAGTATAGCAAGAGAAGTACAGCAAGAGAATTACTGCAAGAGAAGTACAGCAAGAGAAGTATAGCAAGAGAAGAACAGCAAGAGAATTACTGAAAGAGAAGTACAGCAAGAGAAGTATAGCAAGAGAATTACTGCAAGAGAAGTACAGCAAGAGAAGTATAGCAAGAGAAGTATAGCAAGAGAAGTACAGCAAGAGAATTACTGCAAGAGAAATACAGCAAGAGAAGTACAGCAAGAGAAGTATAGCAAGAGAAGTACAGCAAGAGAATTACTGCAAGAGAAGTACAGCAAGAGAAGTATAGCAAGAGAAGTACAGCAAGAGAATTACTGCAAGAGAAATACAGCAAGAGAAGTACAGCAAGAGAAGTACAGCAAGAGAATTACTGCAAGAGAAGTATAGCAAGAGAAGTACAGCAAGAGAAATACTGCAAGAGAAATACAGCAAGAGAAGTACAGCAAGAGAAGTATAGCAAGAGAAGTACAGCAAGAGAATTACTGCAAGAGAAGTACAACAAGAGAATTACTGCAAGAGAAGTACAGCAAGAGAAGTATAGCAAGAGAAATACAGCAAGAGAAGTACAGCAAGAGAAGTATAGCAAGAGAAGTACAGCAAGAGAATTACTGCAAGAGAAGTACAGCAAGAGAACTATAGCAAGAGAAGTACAGCAAGAGAATTACTGCAAGAGAAGTACAACAAGAGAAGTATAGAAAGAGAATTACTGCAAGAGAAGTACAGCAAGAGAATTACTGCAAGAGAAGTACAGCAAACTAATTACTGCAAGAGAAGTACAGCAAGAGAATTACTACAAGAGAAGTACAGCAAGATAATTACCGCAAAAGAAGTACAGCAAGAGAATTACTGCAAGATACGTACAACAACAGAATTACTGCAAGAGAAGTACAGCAAGAGAATTACTGCAAGAGGAGTACAGTAAGAGAAGTACAGCAAGATAATTACTGCAAGAGGAGTACAGCAAACTAATTACTGCAAGAGAATTACTACAAGAGAAGTACAGCAAGTTAATTACCGCAAGAGAAGTACAGCAAGAGAATTACTGCAAGATACGTACAGCAACAGAATTACTGCAAGAGAAGTACAGCAAGAGAATTACTGCAAGAGAAGTACAGTAAGAGATGTACAGCAAGAGAATTACTGCAAGAGGAGTACAGCAAGAGAAGTACAGCAAGAGAAGTACAGTAAGAGAATTACAGCAAGAGAAGTACAGCAAGAGATTACTGCAAGAGAAGTACAGCAAGAGAAGTACAGCAAGAGAATTACTGCAAGAGAAGTACAGCAAGAGAATTACTGCAAGAGAAGTACAGTAAGAGAATTACTGCAAGAGAAGTACAGCAAGAGAAGTACAGCAAGAGAATTACTGCAAGAGGAGTACAGCAAGACAAGTACAGCAAAAGAAGTACAGTAAGAGAATTACAGCAAGTGAATTACTGCAAGAGAAGTACACCAAGAGAAGTACAGCAAGAGAAGTACAGCAAGCTAATTACTGCAAGAGAAGTACAGTAAGAGAAGTACAGCAAGAGAAGTACAGCAAGAGAATTACTGCAAGAGAAGTACAGTAAGAGAATTACTGCAAGAGAAGTACAGCAAGAGAAGTACAACAAGAGAAGTACAGCAAGAGAATTACTGCAAGAGGAGTACATCAATAGATGTACAGCAAGAGAAGTACAGTAAGAGAAGTACATCAAGAGAATTACTGCAAGAGGAGTACAGCAAGAGAAGTACAGTAAGAGAAGTACAGTAAGCGAATTATAGCAAGAGAAGTACAGCAAGAGAAGTACAGCAAGAGAAGTACAGCAAGAGAAGTACAGTAAGAGAAGTACAGCAAGAGAAGTACAGTAAGAGAATTACTGCAAGAGAAGTACAGTAAGAGAAGTACAGCTAGAGAAGTACAGTAAGAGAATTACTGCAAGAGAAGTACAGCAAGAGTATTACTGCAAGAGAATTACTGCAAGAGAATTACTGCAAGAAAAGTACAGCAAGAGAAGTACGGCAAGAGAATTACTGCAAGAGAAGTACAGCAAGAGAAGTACAGCAAGAGAATTACAGCAAGAGAATTACAGCAAGAGAATTACTGCAAGAGAAGTACAGCAATAGGAGTCCAGCAAGAGAAGTACAGTAAGAGAATTACTGCAAGAGAAGTACAGCAAGAGAATTACTGCAAGAGAAGTACAGCAAGAGAATTACAGCAAAAGAATTACAGCAAGAGCAGTACAGCAAGAGAATTACAGCAAGAGAATTACAGCAAGAGAATTGCAGCAAGAGCAGTACAGCAAGAGAATTACAGCAAGAGAATTACAGCAAGAGCAGTACAGCAAGAGAATTACAGCAAGAGAATTACAGCAAGAACAGTACAGCAAGAGAATTACAGCAAGAGAATTACAGCAAGAGCAGTACAGCAAGAGAATTACAGCAAGAGCAGTACAGCAAGAGAATTACAGCAAGAGAAGTACAGCAAGAGGAGTACAGCAAGAGAAGTACAGTAAGAGAATTACAGCAAGAGAATTACTGCAAGAGAAGTACAGCAAGAGAAGTACAGCAAGAGTATTACTGCAAGAGAAGTACAGCAAGAGAAGTACAGCAAGATAATTACAGCAAGAGAATTACTGCAAGAGAAGTACAGTAAGAGAATTACTGCAAGAGAAGTACACCAAGAGAAGTACAGCAAGAGAAGTACAGCAAGCTAATTACTGCAAGAGAAGTACAGCAAGAGAAGTACAGCAAGAGAAGTACAGCAAGAGAATTACTGCAAGAGAAGTACAGTAAGAGAATTACTGCAAGAGAAGTACAGCAAGAGAAGTACAACAAGAGAAGTACAGCAAGAGAATTACTGCAAGAGGAGTACATCAATAGATGTACAGCAAGAGAAGTACAGTAAGAGAAGTACATCAAGAGAATTACTGCAAGAGGAGTACAGCAAGAGAAGTACAGTAAGAGAAGTACAGTAAGCGAATTATAGCAAGAGAAGTACAGCAAGAGAAGTACAGCAAGAGAAGTACAGCAAGAGAAGTACAGTAAGAGAAGTACAGCAAGAGAAGTACAGTAAGAGAATTACTGCAAGAGAAGTACAGTAAGAGAAGTACAGCAAGAGATGGACAGCAAACTAATTACTGCAAGAGAAGTACAGCAAGAGGAGTACAAGAAGAGAATTACTACAAGAGAATTACAGTAAGAGATGTACAGCAAGAGAAGTACAGCAAGAGGAGTACAGCAAGAGATGTACAGCAAGAGAAGTACAGCAAGAGAATTACTGCAAGAGAAGTACAGCAACAGAATTACTGCAAGAGAAGTACAGTAAGAGATGTACAGCAAGAGAAGTACAGTAAGAGAATTACTGCAAGAGGAGTACAGTAAGAGATGTACAGCAAGAGAAGTACAGCAAGAGAATTACTGCAAGAGAAGTACAGCAAGAGAATTACTACAAGAGAAGTACAGTAAGAGATGTACAGCAAGAGAAGTACAGCAAGAGAATTACTGCAAGAGGGGTACAGTAAGAGATGTACAGCAAGAGAAGTACAGTAAGAGATGTACAGCAAGAGATGTACAGCAAGAGAAGTACAGCAAGAGAATTACTGCAAGAGAAGTACAGCAAGAGAATTACTACAAGAGAAGTACAGCAAGAGAATTACTGCAAGAGAAGTACAGTAATAGGTGTACAGCAAGAGAAGTACAGTAAGAGATGTACAGCAAGAGAAGTACAGCAAGAGAATTACTGCAAGAGAAGTACAGTAAGAGATGTACAGCAAGAAAAGTACAGCAAGAGAATTACTGCAAGAGAAGTACAGCAAGAGAAAAACTGCAAGAGAAATAGTGCAAGCGAAGTGCTGCAAGAGGCTAATTAACGTAGACAGATATTTGTCTATATCATGGCTCTATGATCATTAGTCTTTGTTCACGTTGTTTGGAAGAGAGGGTCCAGTGAACGCTGTGACATTTAGGGATATTATGAACAAGTTATAAGTAAAGGACCCTTGTACACGATTTTAGGTGCATTGGACATATGGTGCTAGACCCATAGTTTTATATAATTGGGTGATGTAGTTAGTGGAACGGCGATCGCCTTTACTTCCACAGACATTCTCTGGTATCCATTTTAGACTGGATAGACCTGGGAAACAAGGTCAGTCTTCAATATCTGCACTAGGAACATCAGTATTGGGAATGATTGGCTATACACGAGACAGAAGGCTGTGGACAGACATGACCAGCAACACCACACGGAGTGGACTATAAGAAGATTAACATTACACGAGACAGAACGCGGTGGGCAGACATGATCACCAGCGCCCCACAGCATGGACTATGAGAAGATTGGCAATACACGAGAGAACAGGCTGTGGACAGACATGATCATCAACGACATACGGCATGGACTATAAGAAGATTGAAAGTACATGAGACAGAAGGCTGTGGACAGGCATGACTGCCAACGTGATACGACATGGACTATAAGAAGATTGGCAGTACGCGAGACATAAGGAGGTGGGCAGACATGATTACCAACACCACACGGCATGGACTATAAGTAGACTGGCAGTACACGAGACAAAAAACTGTGGATAGATATGAATGACATGATAACCAACACCACACGGCATGGATAATATAATATAAGAAGAAACGAGGACACGTCACGTCAACAGAAGAGAAATCTGGGATGGGTTGCCACTGTGAAACCGGAAACAATCGGCCGGCAGCGGAATATGTCGAAAACATAGAAAACCTATGCTTGTCGTGGAACATGATCGTTTGCGCTGCCCAACATGTCAACTGATGATAATGATTCAAAATTTCTGAATTCATATTGAAAGAGCTAAACGGATACGTTGTATTAGAAGCAGCAGATTATGACTCAGTTGTTGTTGTTATTGTGGGGGATGCCCGTGGGATTTCCCGAAACTTACTCAAAAGTTCCCGAAACTTACTCAAAACTCCGAGGAAAGTCCAGACAGATTTATAATCAGTAAATGAGACTGCTACTGGTACCATTAGTATTGAGACTCTTCGCTTGTTGTTGCAGATGAAGACGGAGCACGTATGGGAATTTCCCGAGTGCTGTGATGTCGGTTCTTGACTCAACTTCCTAAACTTGACACTATAAGTAAAGAATGCATGGAAATTCATACTGTGCTGTAAACTTGACTTATTTCATCTTAGGAGTTATGATCTCTCTCTTGTCTTGAATCCACAAGGCAGACGATATAGTAGGAGACCTAAAAACACTTGTAGATAGAGAATTACAGACAGGGTTGAACAATATAGGGAGAACGTGGAGGGAGATGCAGGAGATAGCAACAGATAGGAGGGCCCGACATGACTTGGTTGAGTGCCCATGTCCCAGTGTGAAATGAAGAAGAGGAAGCTGTAATCTGCCCACACAGTGAAACTTAGGGAATCTTTTCTTGTGCTGACAAGAGCTTTGTTATATTGATACTTCTTCTTGTTGAAGACGAGGTAGGGGCGCCTATGGGAATGTCCGGAACGATGTGATGTCCGTTTATGGCTCAGCTCAACTACTACTTCTTCTTATTAGTTCATGAAATGTATCGTTGGTGATTATGTCTGTCCACAATCTTCTGTTTCGTGTACTGCCAATCATGTCTGATATAGCGATGTTCCTCTATGATGTCAAACTGTCCAGCATCTTCTCTCTTAGCCTACACCCCCCCCCCCCCCAACCGTTGTGACAACATGCTCCAGTTTTCCCCTTTTCATGACACATCCAAAGAAAGCAGACTGGCTTCTTCTGATGCGAGTAAGTTCTCTCTTTATGAATACATTTTTTCATGATATCTTCATTACTTTTTCTATCGGTCCACTGTGTTCTCATATCTATATCTATAAAAGAGACCGTATGTTTGTTGTTGGGGATGTATTTGCTGCGTTCGATAACGGTACATCCGATTGAGATGAAATTTTCTACACGTCTTCCTTTCATTCCAGTGCAACCAACTGTAATAGTTTCTTAGGGGGCAATCATCTATTTACTTACTAAAATTTCATTTTGTAATTACATGACTTAACATAAGAAATATTATATAAAGGGATATAACTTTTAGTAGCATTGCTATATCTTAGGTTAAGTCCCCTGGCTAAATCAAATCAAATCAAAAGCTATAGATAGATAGATAGATAGATAGATAGATAGATAGATAGATAGATAGATAGATAGATAGATAGATAGATAGATAGATAGATAGATAGATAGATAGATAGATAGATAGATAGATAGATAGATAGATAGATAGATAGATAGATAGATAGATAGATAGATAGATAGATAGATAGATAGATAGATAGATAGATAGATAGATAGATAGATAGATAGATAGATAGATAGATAGATAGATAGATAGATAGATAGATAGATAGATAGATAGATAGATAGATAGATAGATAGATAGATAGATAGATAGATAGATAGATAGATAGATAGATAGATAGATAGATAGATAGATAGATAGATAGATAGATAGATAGATAGATAGATAGATAGATAGATAGATAGATAGATAGATAGATAGATAGATAGATAGATAGATAGATAGATAGATAGATAGATAGATAGATAGATAGATAGATAGATAGATAGATAGATAGATAGATAGATAGATAGATAGATAGATAGATAGATAGATAGATAGATAGATAGATAGATAGATAGATAGATAGATAGATAGATAGATAGATAGATAGATAGATAGATAGATAGATAGATAGATAGATAGATAGATAGATAGATAGATAGATAGATAGATAGATAGATAGATAGATAGATAGATAGATAGATAGATAGATAGATAGATAGATAGATAGATAGATAGATAGATAGATAGATAGATAGATAGATAGATAGATAGATAGATAGATAGATAGATAGATAGATAGATAGATAGATAGATAGATAGATAGATAGATAGATAGATAGATAGATAGATAGATAGATAGATAGATAGATAGATAGATAGATAGATAGATAGATAGATAGATAGATAGATAGATAGATAGATAGATAGATAGATAGATAGATAGATAGATAGATAGATAGATAGATAGATAGATAGATAGATAGATCCCCGCCCTGAGCTGCTTAGAAAGAAAACGGATTTAAAAAGCAAGAGAATCGACTTCATTGCACTGGGTTTTTATCCCATATTGCTCTATCTCTTTCGGCGGGGCGGCCTGCCAAATGTGTCGCACAAAGCACGAACTCCGTAGTTCCAGCGACGAACTCTCACAAGTCTCCGAGAAAATTGCAATCGTGAACCGAACGTTGTAGCCCGGGAACGAACCCATAATCTTCGTAGCGCGGATTAGGGCACGAAATACCTTGGCCACGGAGACTCCCAGCATTCAAGCATTGAATGTCAGTTGTAATGACTTCAATTGTGCATCTGCAAGGTGCATTCGTACAAGCTTCTTTCGGTTCATCTCTTGATGTGTATCTCAGAAGTCGGAGTGGGTACGCCGGTAAAAGGGAAAGCTAATTCACACGCAAAAATCAGTCCAGCGCACTTTAAGTAGTAGTTAGTAGCACGTGCATGGACAATGCTTGAGTTCAAAGCGTGGGAACGCAACCAAATAAAAAAAATCAAGCGTTGGTTTTCATGGAATGGTATGAGTGCCGGTCGTTCAGAAAGCAACGGCAAACTACAGAACGTAAACTTGCCCAGATATCACCGACAGCCATAAAAATGATGTGGTTGACTGCGACGTCCTGTAAAGGATATGCAACAAACTTGTCAGATTACCTTCATTGAACATCAGCCTATTTAATCCATAAGTACTCGGATCCCCTCAGCAATATCTCTCTCAGCGTGCAGCGGTCGGCGACACCAGTGCCTCTGTGGCGAAGTGGTCAAGCCGTTTGACTCGTGCTCCGAAGGTTGTGGGTTCGATTCCGGGCCGCGTCCTTCGGTTTACGAGTTAAATGTTTCAGAGACTCCTGTGGGTCGTCGCTAAAAGCTACGGAGTTCATGCTTTGTGCGGCGCTTTCCGTGCTGCGGAAAGAGACCGAGCCATATGGGATAAAACCCGGTGCAATGAAGTCGACCCTGTCGACTTTTAAGCTTTGTGTTGACTGACTTCTCCTATGACCCCGTGCATACCGCCCCTGTCTGGCTTCACTTTTCTCTAGATATTCTTGTCGCCTGGTCGAGGTTGCCGATTTCTGACTTTGATCTCATTCAGTAAAATTATCCTGATTCCCAGGTTTTGTAATACTTCTTTGTTTTCTTCTCATCATCATGTGCCATGACGATAAACGTAGGCGGTCATACTTCGCCATCTCTCACGATCACCAGTCATGGATCAGCTGTGTGTTCTTGTCTCGACTATGCCACGCGGTCACGCCATCCAGATGGGCATCATTTATCTCTGCCCATCTTCTCTGCCTTCCCTTTGTTCTTCTCCCTTAAATCTTGTCACTTGTCATCAAGTTCTCTAGTTTATTTCTTCTCATAATGTATCCAAAATATCTTGACTGCCTACGTCTAATTTCTCTAATCAGATTGCGGTTTTCATTTGTTTCTTGTAGGATTTGCTCATTGATTTTTCAGTTTGTCCGTGGTATTGTTTGCATTTTTCTTAGAAACCACAACTCTAGTACTATTAAATGTGGTGTTTTTTTTCCTCCCAGTATTTCTGCGCTTCGTCCACGTTTCTTCTACTCCATAATATAGGGTTTTATTCTGCTGGTCTATATAATCGCATCTCCAAATCTTAATTGTATTCATTGTCTACATTTCCTCACCATAATTAATGTATACTGTAGAGCCAAAATAACTCTTGAAAACTAACTTTTAGATGATTTCGCTGACCGGGATTGTTTCACGTGACTTCCAGTAATAAAATCTCCCCTGGTCTCTGGTAGTGAGATGAGATCGGACGCCCGTGTGTATTGTTGCGCACGTAAAAAATCCCTTGGCAGTTGGAAATCTAAAAAGAGTAGCCTAACGGCGCTGCCCAGGCAAAATTTCGAGTTAAAAATCTACCCAAGTATTTCAGGATCATCGCCGATGCTACGGAGTTCGTGCATTGACCTGAGTTTCTCCAGACTCAGGTTTGAGTTAGGAGGAAAACGGAACACTTATGGGTTAAACCCGTGTGCCGTGATGTTGATCCAACGACTAACTAAACTAAACTAAACCTTCCAAATTTTTTTGTAATGTGTTGAAAAGTTCCTACAGTATTTGATGTTAATTCTTATGGCTCCTTTTTTTTATTGCAATATATGTAAAATGCCGGAGTCTGTTGCTAAGTGTTAAACGGAACAAAAAGCGTTTCACAATCCCGCATACCGGGTTCGAGATCAAAAATCAGCTACAGGCGATTTGGAATCAGATCCACTTTGCGTTGATTTTTAACAAGGGTATGAGCGTCGGTCTTTTAGAAAACAAATCACACAAACGTAAAATTGCCTAGAAAATCACAAACAGCCACACATGGTGAGGTTGATTGCTATGTCATGTAAAGGACTTCTTCTTCTTCTTCGTTCATCCGGAGTTTTTTTTTTTCGGATGTGATTGCGTTGTGCCTGTTTACAGCAGAGCTGCGTTCTTGCGCCGTTAGGCCGACACATCCGACTTCTGCGGGCATTTGTTGACCGGGTTAACCTTCCCGGGGATGTAAAGGACTTATAACAAACTTTTATAATTAAAAGAGGTGTAGCATTAATATATAAATGTTACTATGTTTGTTTCGTTGTCTACCATATAGTATTGTTATGCTTTTGCTTGTATGCAGCAGACGACGGGGCCAGGTAGAGTGTATTCTTGTATGGTCTGTCATAATTTACGACAAAACTCTTTATAAATGTTAATGATTGCTGTTAGCAAGTGTTATAATTATTATTATAATTGCAGGTATTGGGGTAAAGTCATAAAATGTTTATATGAGACTGATTAGTTGGATCGATGATAGAAGACAAAACAACACAGTCAATCGTAGAATTTTTACCAGAAGTCAAATTTGAAATCTCAAATAGTAAAAAGAGGGCGACACCTGAATTATTTTTTAGCTTTCACTGCTCCTGATTATGTGCATAGATTATAATAGTATGAAATAGCAATATAAAATTTGAAATAGCAAAGTTTACGTTAGACATAAGCATCCAATATCAGAAACATTCATAATATATTTCAATTATAACGTGATATTATTTTTATATAGTGATACTGTCACTGATACTCACTGATAGTGATGTAATACAATTACGAATTAGTATTATTAATTAGTTATTACAATATTACTATTAATTAGTAATTAGTATTAACTCTATTAATATAATAATATTACTTAATAACTTATTATTTAGCACTACACAATAACAACAACAACAACTACTACTACTACTACTACTACTACTACTACTACTACTACTACTACTACTACTACTACTACTACTACTACTACTACTACTGCTTCGGCTGCTGCTGCTGCTGCTGCTGCTACTACTACTGCTGCTGCTACTACTACTACTACTGCTGCTGCTGACACTACAACAACAACAGCTGCTGCTGGCTAGACTAAGTTACTTTTGGACTAAAGACTCTTTATAGCTTGAATACGGGTTACTACTAGTACTACTAGTAGTAGTACTGATAGTTGTAGTATTAGTAGTTTAGTCAGTAGTAGTAGTCTACTAGTCTAGTACTTGATTTATTTCCTCCATTGTGCTGCTGGTGTGACCATGCTGGGCTGAAAGAGTTAATGTAACTGTAACTCTAGCTGGGAAATTTGTGACGGTTACAGAAAGTTAAACCTAGCACCAAAACTTAGTATGTTTAACTCTGACGTTAAATAACTTATTTAATAAGTGGTACTGTATTGATAAAAAGCATGGAGAACAACTAAAACAAATGGGACGCAGAGGTGTTTCCAAGGCACCAGAGCCGGGTTATATACTGGCCAAGACCTATTAATGCATTCTCGTCGAGCGTCCTGGGCAACAGGTCCCTTCGGGGTCCTGGCTAAAGTCAGTAGGATTGCCGATTCCTCCGAAGTCGGAGAATGTCTGCCTGTACGGCGAGGAACCACCAGTCTGCACACCAATAAGCCAGACATGGGACAACGGATACTCGCCCAAACCTCAGGTCCTGTATGATATCACACTGATGTTGGACAGCAACTAAAACAAATAAACTACAACCAGCCATTAATTGGCACAGAATAGTATGACCAAAGTGGTATGATAGAATCATCAGTATGGGACTCATAAGTGAAATAAGATTCATGTTATACTCCTAACTGGGCATTGGGCATTGAGCGTATGGAGTTAAACCAATATTTGTAAATACTAAACAGTATTCAATGGGTGATGCTATCAGTGTCATGCCAGCCACCTTTTCTTCCTAAAGACATTTCCTGATGCCCAATTTAGCCTAGGTTTTAAAAATTTGAAACTGCCCTGATGTGAATCGACCACCAGTATAGCATGTGCTACACTGCCATGGGAGGCATGTTGAGAAATAACTAGATACCAGTGAATCAAGGGTGAGGAGAAGATGCTGCCATTAGATGGGACACATATTGAGAAAACCTGTTCACAGTAGAATGAGAAAGTCCCCTGTCTATAAACCACAAGAACTACAGAGTAGAAGGCGACCTAACAATACATACAGAAGAAAATGATTGACAGAGATGAATAATATAGGGAGGACATGGAGGGAGCTGAAAGAGATCGCAGTGGATATGGTGAAAGGGCACAGGTTGATTAAGGGCTAATGCTTGAGAGGGAGTTAAAGGGCAGAAGGAGAAGCCTAGATACTACCATAGGGAGGTGATGTGGTAGACCTTTTCTTCAATTAGGTCTTGATATGAAGTAGGGATCATCCCTCTTCCTCTCTGCCTTCACCTTGCCAGAGAAATCTCTAGTGCCTAATTGACAAAACCACAGGTTTTCCATCTCCCACGGGATATGTCAAAGAATGTGGCTGCTTATAGTTCATGTGGCCTCTTAGTTACGCAAGCATTTTTTATCCTCTACCAAGATCCTGTCTGCTAGTGCCATGTTGGATATCTGATTCTATGAGACAAAAGTCAGATCTGTGTGCAGTCAAGAAAACAGTTATATCATAACTGAGTATTACATGAAGATCCCCATGTTAGTATGGGCACTCTAGAGGTCAGTGTGGAAACAGGGTTTAATGCGATTGCACTTAAACTGTGATGATGGCAGGGGTGTGGGTTCAGTCCACACACCGGTCATTTGGACTTAAATGTTGGCTTCTTGTTCAGAAAGCAATGGCAAACTATCATCATCATCAAGTGCCTTGCCAGCTGGTGTAGGCATTTATGTCTCTCCACAGATCTTGGTCTTCAGTGTTCTGGATTAACTATGCTGACGATATTCCTCCATAGCAAACTAATTAATGTAAAATTACCTACTAAATCAACCTGTGATTTGGGGTTAATCACAATGTCCTGCAAAGAACATGCAACATGTACACTGATGGCTGTATTTGCTATCATGCTTGTCATTTGTTTATTTGCCAGATGGACGATGGCTACAGTACCAGTGATCTGGGAAGACCTCAATCTCCAGGTCATGACGTTGGCCCAGATGAAGACAGGAACTGTATCCCTACACAGCGCTACACTGCTGATGATGGAGGAGAGGACTATGCAGAGCTGTTTCTGCAAAATGGGGTGTTTATAGAATGCTTAGATGAAACTCCAAGTAATATAGATAATCTGGATATGCCAAATACAGACTCAAATACACTGGATGAAGCTTTGTACCATGAAGTTAACAGACGGAAAACTTTTGAGGGAAACTGGAATAACAGTTATTTTGTACACCCAAATGATTTGGCACGAAATGGGTTTATCTATTTGGGGCCCAGTGATAAAGTGCTGTGTGTGTTTTGCTTGAAGACACTGTGGAATTGGGAGCGAGACGATTCAGTGGAGAAAGAGCATCAGAAGCATTATCCCAGCTGTCCGTTTGTTCGAGGCAACTGTAATCATCTGAATGTGCCAGACAGCTCATTTGAGAAATCGTTGGGGTCAGTGATGATCATTTTTATGTTTGTTTTACTGGTTATTGTTTGTCATGGGATCTCATTCTGTTCATTCATCCTTTAATTTCCTGAACTTTCTACCCAGTTGTCTGCATAACTACCTACCTTTCAGTTGCCCACCTATCCACACCTATATTTGTACTCTATATATATTCATTTTCATCTATCTTACTATTACCCTTCTACCTATGCCTACCTTAATACTGCTACTTTTGTTAGTGAGTTTGTGATTGGGAGTGATAATATGTGTATGTGAGGGAGAGTGTATTTGTGTGTTATTGAGTTGGTGCATATTTTTTAAAGTTTTTAAAATGATGCAAGTATGTATGCAGGTATGTATGTATGTGTTTATGAATGTGTGTGTGTGTGTGTCTACCTGCCTGCCTGTCTCATAACATGGTAATATGCATTGTTTATGTTTACAATATTCATTTGACAATATTTTTTCCTATGTGAATGTTTTTTTTTTTTTTTTTAGCATATCCTTTTACAGGACTTAGCTGTCAACACCAGCATCTTTCAGCTGTATGTTGATCTCTTGGCAAGATTACGCTCAGTAGTTTGCCATTGCTTTCTGAGCGGCCGGCTCAGTATCCCGCAAGTCACGAGCGGGGGTCGAACCGCCTCAGCTCTCGCTCCGCTACGAGACTCTGCGTGATAAACGGGATTACAGAGAGAAAGTGTTGTAACCCCACAGCCAGAGAGACCGGCTTATGTGAATGTAACATGCGCAATTGATGAACAAAAGATGAATGATTGGAAGGGCCAAATGTAAGGTGGGCCTGCGTGCCAAATTTGTGACCCTTTGAAAATAAAGTTTGTTTGTTTGTTCATCACTTATGTACACCTACATTCTGACCATCTATCTACACCAACTTTCTTATCACCTACCTTCCAATTAGCTATGTATCACCCATCATCATTACTACCTGCCTACCTTCATACTGCTTGCATACTCACTCCTACCTTCCCACTACCTTCCTATTTACATCTACTTCCTATTGCCTCATGGCTGCTTCCCTGTCAAAATTGTTAGGAAAGAAATCTTAGGACAAACGTGAATGAACGAACGAACTTTATTTTCAAAGGGTAACAAATTGGGCACGCAGGCCCGTCTTACATTCGGCCCTTCCAATCACTCATCTTTTGTTCATCAGTGCATAGTGCATTCACATAGGGAAAAAAAACATTGTCAAATGAATGTTGTAAACATAAACAATGCATGTTACCATGTTATGAGACAAATCCCCAACCCACCCACCCATCCCCTATCCATCCATGTGTCCCCCACACACACATCCACCACCCAACCACACACACATCCACCACCCAACTTCACACATACCCACAGGCACATACATTCCCCCCATCGATCCACCCATCCACCAACCCACACATCCCACACCCCCCACACACCATCTCCCCACCCACACACACACATCACCCACCCACCACACATCCCTCCACACACATCCCCCACCCACCCACACACAAACCCAGGCACACATGCATGCATCCACCCATCCATCACCCACCCACACATCCCACCCACCAACACATTCCTCATCCAAAAACACACACCTGCCACCCACACACACCCCACCACCCACATATACCCTACACACACATCCACCGCTCAGACACATCTTCTCACCCACACACACACATCCCCCACCCATACACTCATCTCTCACACACATTCACCCACTCACGTACTCATCCATCAACCACTCACACCCACAAATTACCCACCCACCCATCAACATAAGCATCTCTCATCTACCCTCCCACCCACACACACCCAAACCACCCAGCCAAACACACATCCCCCATCCTCACATACATCCTACATCCACCCGCATATCCCACACCCCCCCCCACCTCTCACACATCTCCCCTCCCACACAACACCCCACCCATAAACACATACCCCCATACACACACACATCCCCCCACATGCATTCCCCATACACAACCCCACCCACACATCTCTCACCCACACACACACACATCTCCCCACCCACCCACACATCCCCCACCTACAAACATCCTCACCACCCACACATACATCCTCCATCCACTCACATTTAGCCCATCCAAATTCACACACTCCCACCCACACAGACATATCCCGGGACAGGTAGATGAAGCCCACAACCTTGGATGGAATATGTCTCATCATCATCCAGTGCCGTACCGGCTGTAGGGGTGATCATGCCTTTCCACAAATTACGATCTCCGACATCATGGATCAATTCGTGTGTTGATTCCCTTCCGTGCCATGACAAAAGACTGTCAAGAATCTTCTCACGCTGTCTTTCTTTATCTATCTTTCCGCAAATCTTTTCAGTTGCCACAATATGTTCCAGTTTTTAATCTTCTCATAACGTGGCCAAGAAATGATGACTGCCTCTTTCTGATGTTTGTGATAAGTTGTCTTGGAATATGTCTAAAGCAGAGATTCCCAAACCACGGCCCGCGGGCCACTTATGGCCCGCCAGCTGTCAGAAAGTGGCATGCGAGGCCTCGAGCAGTCATTTTCTGCAATGAACGTTTTAAAAAACAAGCAACGTTCCAGACTCACCGACAGTAACCTAGCCGCGCTTATGACTTTGGGCATGACAGATTTGTTCGCAAACATTGATAAACTGGCATCTGAACTTAAGTAACTGGTTGTGAAGAACAGAGTAAATTAATTACATTAATTGTGATTTTGGAAACTGATTTTAAATTTAAATTAAGAAAGGTAAGAATGATATTGCACGACTTTTATAATTGTATAACGTTGCGGCCCGCTTAATTACCGAAAATAGTAGATATGGCCCTCTGCATGAAAAGCTTGGGAACTACTGGTCTAAAGGAAGCAAACCTGACACCAATGCCAGCTGAAGTCAGATACATGGACCTCTAAGGGGCGTAACTAGATGTGATCCATTCAACAGAGGTTCCAGGAAGAACAAGCAGAAAGGGCTTATTAGCTGGCCTCCAAGGCACCTTCAGGATAACACTGAGGTTGAGATAGGACATGATGCTATCTTGTTATCTTATCTGTTGGTCTATCATCCTTGCACTCCAGTCAAGTCCATAGGTGCTCACATCCTTCCCCCAACATATGCATCAACGTCCGGCGGCTGATAGTGCCAGTTCTGTGTTGGTCAATGAGGCCCCTCATTCTCCTGATGTGCCTCTCGGTCTGGCCATGCCAGTTCTTACTCCCGAGTCTTTCATTCTGGACAATGATGTGGATTCACCTACATCAAAGTCCTCCGCTCTCGACATCTAAGGGCATTAGTAACATTGGCATGATCCATGGGCTGACCATCTGCAGGGGGTGCAGAGCCAGCCAATTTATCAGCTCGCTCATTTCCCTCAACTCCCGCATATCCTGGAATGAAGATGAAAGTGACTCTATGAACAACAGACCTCCACAGCGATTCAATGCACTGGCTACGCACAGAACCCACCTCGACCTTTCAAATCATACTCATTGAATCACTTATTGCACAAATGTTGGTGCTGTCTATAAATGATTGCCTGTTAAACAAGGAGACACAAACAGATGACCACATGTGGTTATGACTGATGGAATTAGGGACCCCATTTTATACCAGCAGGAAGCACCATAATAGAGGATGAAGAAGAGGAGTGGGCAGCCAACTGGCCATTCAAACTGTAAGTATCCTTCAAGTAATGCATATGCTTGTGTTAAACATATGCTGTGTTTTGTGTCATCAGCTGTAAGTATTCATCAAGTAATGCATATGCTTGTGTTCAACATATGCTGTGCTTTGTGTCATCAACTAAGTATCCTTCAAGTAATGATTATGCTTGTGTTAAACATATGCTGTGTTTTGTGTCATCAACTATAAGTATCCATCAAGTAATGCATATGCTTGTGTTAAACATATTCTGTGTGTTGTGTCATCAACTGTAAGTATCCATCAAGTAATGCATATGCTTGTGTTAAACATACTCTGTGTGTTGTGTCATCAACTGTAAGTATCCATCAAGTAATGCATATGCTTGTGTTAAACATACTCTGTGTGTTGTGTCATCAGACTGCAGATGAAGACACCGAAGCAGAATTCGCCTGAACTTGTGAACTATTCTGACCGGCTGAAGTCATACCAGAACTGGCCAAAAGCTGATGTGCTGAAACCTGAAGCTCTTGCCGCGGCTGGTCTCTACTACTTGGGTAAGTCCAGTGAAGCCATTCCTGGGGCTGTCTGTATAGTTTGGGCAAGTCCAATCTTGCTCCTCTTGAGGCTGGTCCCTACAGTTTGAGTAAGTTCAGTAATGCTCTTTCTAAGTCTGATCTTTACAATTTGGGTAAGTCCAATGATGCTCTTTCTAAGTCTTGTCCTTACAATTTGGGTAAGTCTAATGATGCTCTTTGTAAGTCTGGTCTCTACAATTTGGGTAAATCCAATTATGCTCTTTCTAAGTCTGGTCACCACTGCTTGGGTAAATCCAATGATGCTCTTTCTAAGTCTGGTCTCTACAATTTGGGTTAGTCCAACGATGCTCTTTCTAAGTCTGGTCACTACTGCTTGGATAAATCCAATGATGCTCTTTCTAAAGCTTGTCACTACAATTTGGATAAGTTCAAAGATGCTTTTTCTAAGGCTTGTCCTTGCAATTTGGGCAAGTCCAATGATGCTCTTTCTATGTGTCGTCCCTACAATTTGGGTTAGTTCAGTGATGCTCTTTCCTTGACTGGTCCCTACAGTTTGGTATGTTTAGTGATGCTCTTTCTATGACTGGTCCCTACAATTTGGACAAGTCCAGCTAGACTGTTCCTGAAGCTAGTCTCTACCACTTGGGTAAGTCCAGTAGTATAACATCCTTGAGTTTGGGAATTTTAAAAACTATAACTGTCTACAGTATGACTCGTGCTAACTATGCCTTCAGTTGTAGGTGGAATTGGCATCACATAGCTACTCCATCCCCCCGTTTTAAATATTTTATGAATATTTAATCATGGTATTATGATGTTATGTTCAGTTCATTCTGGTTTCTTATCTATTTAACCCAGAAGTTAAGATGTCTTATTCATTTAACCATGTTAATATTGAAATATTACAATGTCCTATTCATTTAACCATGTAAATGTTGAAATATTACAAAGTGTTTTTGTTTAATCATGGATGTGCATGGTCTGTTTAATAGTTTATTAAGATATTGTGTTCATTTTACCAGGTTGTTATGATGATTTATCTATTTCATCAGGGTATTATAATGTTTTATCACTTTCATCATGTGGTGCAATTTTATCTCTTTCATGAGACTATGATGATGTTGTGAGAGTGTCATCAGTTTCTTCTTCTTATAGTCCATGATGTGTGGTATTTGTGATCATGTCTGTCCACAGCCTTCTGCCTCTTGTGTGCTTCCAGTCTTCTTTTAGTCCATGACGTGTGGCGTTGATAATCATATCTGTCCACAGCCCTCTGTCTCTTGTGTACTGATGGAATTCTTTTAGTCCATGACATGTGTTGTTGGTAATCATGTCTCTCTACTGCTATTTGTCACATATGCTACCAATCACTTCCGATACTGATGTTCCTTCATGCCATAATGTGAAACTGACCAGCATCTTCTCTCTTGGTCTTCCCCCTGCCTCTTCTCCCCTAAATTTTCCTGTTGACATACTCCAGCTTTCCCCTTCTCATGACATGCCTGAAGAATGTAGACTGTCTTCTTCTGATAGAGTAACCAGTTCTCTTTTTCATGGGTGTATGTCTTATGTATTTTATCAAACTGTTATGTCTTATCCATTTAGCTGTCTTGTATGGATCTATTTAACAATAACCTCTGCATGACTGAGCATGTAATTGTCCTCTACATTTTTTCTGTATTTTTCTGACAGAAGAGGAAGACCTAGTGAAATGCTTCTCATGTGAGAAAGTGCTGTCTAGCTGGAAGCTAGGCGATGATCCCTGGTGTGAGCATGCCAAGTGCTCACCAGCTTGTCTGCACATTCAGTCGGTGAAAGGGACCGAGTTCATAAATACAATCTGTAGTAGCCAGTCTGGCGCTGACGGCAGTGGACTGGGACATGTGACAGGGGAAAGTGAAGGCTTAGGCGCTGTCTCAGAGAGAGAAGACCCATTAGACTGCAGGTCACAGGAAGTGAGTAGTATGTTTATAGGGTCACTACAGGTGTGTAGTCTGTTTATAGGGTCACTACAGGTGTTTAGTCTGTTTATAAGGTCACTACAGGTGTGTAGTCTATTTATAGGGTCACTACAGGTGTGTAGTCTGTTTATAGGGTCACATGAGGTGAGTAGACTGTTTATAAGCTCACAGGAGGTGTGTAGTATGTTTATAGGGTCACTACAGGTGTGTATTCTGTTTATAGGCTCACAGGAAGTGATTAGTCTGTTTATAGGTAGCAAATGTGTAGTCTGTTTATAGGTAGCAGATGTGTAGTCTGTTTATACGTAGCAGCTGTATAGTCTGTTTATAGATGGCAGATGTGTAATCTGTTTATAGATGGCAGATGTGTAGTCTGTTTATAGGTAGCAGATGTGTAGTCTGTTTATAGGTAGCAGATGTGTAGTCTGTTTAGAGGGTCGCAGATGTTTATACGTTCACTACAGGTGTGTAGTCTGTTTATAGGTTCACTACAGATGTGTAGTCTTTTATAGGGTCACTACAAGTGTGAAGTCTGTTTATAGGGTCACTACAGATGTGTGTAGTCTGTTTATAGGGTCATTACATATGTGTAGTCTGTTTGTAGGGCCACTACAGGAGTGTAGTCTGTTTATAGGCTCACTACAGGTGTGTAGTCTGTTTATAGGGTCATTACAGGTGTTTAGTCTGTTTATAGGGCACAGGAGGTGAGTAGTCTGTTTAGTGGATCACTACAGGTGTGTAGTCTGTTTATAGGGTCACTACAGATGTGTAGTCTGTTTATAGGGCACAGGAGATGAGTAGTCTGTTTATTGGGCCACTACAGATGTGTAGTCTGTTTATAGGGTCACTACAGGTGTGTAGTCTGTTTATAGGGTCACTGCCAGACGACATCTCGGGGTATACAATAACTCAAACAATGCAACTTGATAATAAACACAGCTCATAAACAACAGTCATCAAGTGCAGGCTTGAGAAGCCAAAACCAAACTGAAGAACTAAGTCTACTCCGTTAGACTTTGGCAGTTATGACGCTGTTTATTTTCGCAGAGCACAGGCTTGTAGCAACGACAGTAATAAATAATAACATACTGTGCTTTTTCTGACCAAGCTGGGCAGTATTACAATTATAATTAAGATGAATAATATGTCCTAAGCCATCTCCGCTCAAATTCTAAACAATGTCCTTGCCCATCCACACGGCGTCCTTCTCTCTATCTTCTCAGTGTCCTTTCTGCCGTTTATCTGACATTGAGTTTTCTGCGTTCGTCTGCCTGTTTATTTGTGGCTTAGATGAACGTTGTCTCCACAGACTGTCTCGCCATTCCAGGTATTTACTCAGCCACTAATGCGATATAAAACCAGTGCCTAGCCAACCTATCCTTCTCAAATCAACATAAGCTGCCGCTCCAAAGAAGCTCCCAAGTCCGTCTGCCTTTGTTGTTGTTGACAATCTTCCTCTCTGTGTTACGCGTCATATCCTTAGATTTATTAGCATTTTGGCTTTGGGATTCTATGATATTTCTAATCTGTCTCATTAGTCACACCTGCCAATTGGCAGTCACTACAGATGTGTAGTTTGTTTATATGGTCACAGGAAGTATGTAGTCTGTTTATAGGGTCACAGGAGGTGTATAGTTTGTTTATAGGGTCACTACAGGAGGGTGTGTAGTCTGATTATAGGGTCACTACAGGAGCTATGTAGTCTATTTATAGGGTCACAAGGTGTGTAATCTCTTTATATGGTCACATGAGGTGTGTAATCTGCTTATAGGTATTATTAGTTGTGTAGTCTGTTTATAGGTATCATGAGGTGGGTAGTCTGTTAGGTCACAGAAGGTGTGTAGTCTGTTTATAGGGTCACTACAGGTGAGTAGTCCGTTTATAGGTCAAAGAAGGTGATTAATCTGTTAGTAGCTCACAGGCAGATGATACTTACCCATGCACATACTGGATACCTGTATTTAAAGGTGGCACAGAATGCTACAATAAACGGAGAGGCAGAGACAGAGAAAGTGTGTGTGTTTGTGAGACAAGACAAAGAGTGTGTGTGATACAGACAAAGAGTGTGTGTGAGAAAAATATAGTGTGTGAGAAAGACAGACAGAGATGTGTGTGAGAGAGAGAGGCAGAAATGTTGTGTGAGAGAGAGAGAGAGGTAGCAATAAACAGGGTGTGTATATGAGACAGACAGAGAGTGTGTGTGAGGACAGGCAGAGATGTGTGTGAGAGAGACAGACAGAGACAAAGAGGGTGTGTGTGAGAGAAAAACTTTGTGAGAAGGACAGGCAGAGATGTGTGTGAGAGAGACAGACAGAGATTGTGAGAGAGACACAAAAAGCGATAGAGAGACACTTCATTCATTTATCATGTGATTTCCATTTGCAGGTTGAATCAGTGCCCAATGGCCTGGATGTAGCAGCTCAAGTTGGTGAGTCTTGTTTCTGTACCAGGCACATGTTACTGATAAAATTGTGTCAGAAAGAGATCATTGAATAGTTGACCAGCTTCTGGTTAAAATATGGTAACTACAGCAACTGATTCTCTTCTACATGAAGTTTCACTTCCCCTTTAAGAAATGTACAGCCTAGTGACATCATCAGCACCATGGGATGATAAATCGTATTATTTGAACTTCCCGTAAATGCCATGGGCTTATAAATTAAATTGTAGTTTAAATATCAATACAGTAGTTTCCCCTTATAAAAACTCATTAAATTTAATATATAATACAAGGGTAAGTTAATAAATAAGTCACAAATGGTTGTAGAAAAATAACTAAATATGATAACAACTTGAAACCAGTTTATTTTTATACATACATTGTCCCTTTATTTCTCAATATAATTTCCACCAACATTGATGCACTTATCCCATCGTTTTATCAGTCCTCCCAAACCGGGTGCATAGAACTGCGTGCTTTGTTTTCTAAACCACGTTTTCACGTCACATTCAACTTCGGCGTTATTCGCAAAATGTCTCCTGCCAAGGTGGGTTTTCAGTGTTTATGTTGACAAATGTTTATCCCGTAAAGCGGTGCATAGATGGGTAGAAAATGTTACTAACTAGGGTGAGTCAATAAGTAAGTCACACAGTTCTGTGGGATGCAGGTAAATGAAACCAAAGCATGCAGTTCTATGCAGCTGGTTTGGGAGGACTGATAAAATGATGGGATAAGTGCATCAATGTTGGTGGAAATTATGTTGAGAAGTAAAGGGACAATGTATGTATAAAAATAAACTGTTTTCAAGTTGTTATCATATTTAGTTATTTTTCTACAGCCATTTGTGACTTACTTATTAACTTACCCTCGTACCATGTCTGCTACCATATTAACAACTTTTAAGTCATGACTGTGACACACATCTACTTCCCTTTTTCTGCCATCTATTTTTTTACATAGACAGTCAAAATTTGTTGGGAATGTTATGAGAAAAAATGAATTGGAGAACTTAGTGACAGCTGGCATGATCGAAGGGAAGAGACCAAGGGGAAGACTAAGCAGTAAATACCTGGATGGCTTGGCCACATGGCATAGTCGTGACAGAAACACGGAGCTGATCCACGACTCTGGTGATCGAGTGAGATGGCAATACATGACCGCCCACGCTTATCGGCATGGCACATGATGGATGAATGGATGGATTTTTTGTTTTGTCCAAAACTACATTTTGGCACTGAATCTATTAATTGAATTGTGTTGCCTTTTTTTTGGGGTCAAGAGTGTGGCTCAATACATCCAACTTTGACAAGCATTGTTTTGTTTTCCTAGCCTTTTACTGTCCCCAGTCTGCCTACAAGGCAGCAGGTTTGTTGTGTTTCACTTCGTCTGGTCCCTATCCCTTGACATGTCTGACATGGGAGACCCTCCCACTAGCTACACAACTCTGGGTATGGCCAGTGGGGTATTTGGAACATGCAAGCCCTTCTGCCACATCAAGATGGAGTAACAACACTGTCTTGGTGACACTCAATTGCTGCCTTACAGGGAAATCTGCTCTCATAAACATGATAGTCTGAATGCGAATGAGAAAGACAATGAAGACCAATTGTCTAAGAGTCAAATAACCAACGCAAAGAGTGGGTTGATTTTGACAATTGGTTAGGTCAGAGGGAAGAAAGAAGCAGAAGAAAAAATAAGAAGAAGAGAAAGAAAGAAAAAAAGAAGACAGAAGGCGGAGGAGGAGGAGGAGGGAAAGGTTGTGTTTAATGATGTCATGTCAGGTTATTTAGAAAGATGACTCACATCAAATGTCTGACTATGCCTCTTCTCTTTCTTGAGAAGATTCTATTTTGTTTTTCCCTGGACTTTCACATCCATCTGGATGGTTTTTTACCTCCACTTTTGATAGTTATTTCCAGCTGTCAGGACAAGTGAGTGTTCTGCAATGCTCAGGTAAGAGTTGTAAACATTAGTCGTTAGTCGCGGTTCCAACTTCACGGCAGAGTGTCACCCCTATAATGATCCGTTCCTGTGCCAGTGAATATCACACAAAATGCTCCTCACTGTTCCATGTGAAAAGTGGAACAGACAGCAGTCCCAGCAAACAAACAGCACACACAGGCATACATGGATAAGCAACTACCAGAATGCCAACACAACAGTCCACCACTAAAATTACAGTCCACTGCAGATGGAAGCGACAGTTACAAGAAAACCAGAAGTTGCACACACATTACTAAAAGAAAAGTTAGTTGCATATCTTTTACAGGACATTTGAGTTAACACCAGCATTTTTATGCTGTTGTTGATGTCTTGGCAAGTTTATGTTCAGTAGTTTGCCATTGTTTTCTGAACGACCGGTACCTATACCATTTCGTAAAAACCAACACAATGCGGTCTGCTACCAAATCGCGCACAGCTGTGTTTAGTACGCGGGTATGTGGGATCACAAACCGCATCCATAACCTCTTCGCCACGGACACCGGCACACACATTACTACATAAGGCAAAATCAGTTAGTTCAACAACCGGCCGTCTGCTATTTTTCTGAACATGCAGTTCACAATTTATACAACCATGGACAGATGTAAAAACATTCCACATAAAATCCACAGCTCACAGTGTCGCTCTACACACTTAACTCAGTAGATGGGTGACAAAACCATGCACTACCAGTTCAACATGAGGAAAATAATTAAGCAAACTGTAGCCAGAAGTAAAAACACTCCTTAACAGCTCAAAAGCCATATGCCATATTGGACCGTAAATCATTTGTACACATATTCCAGTGAATGCTTGGTCTCCTGAACTGACTACACTTATGCACATTGCCCACTGTCTAGCACTACAATGTACAGCTGGGAGTGACACTTTATGTTAGCTAAGACCATGAAAGAATTTCTCATACTCTTCAATGGAGGTCAGCATGGCTGAATGGATAAGAACTCTTTAAGAATTCTTTAACATCCAGTGTGCAGATGCTGAGGTAGTGGTTTCAACCCCTACACCGGTCAGTTTGGCTGAAATGTTGACTTCTTGTTCCTGACTTGGGGAAGTAAATTACAAGTACCTAAGAAGTCAGAGTAGCTTCGCCTGATATAGATGGACACTGGTAATAGGGAAGGCGAATCCACAAGCAAAAATCAGTCCAGTGCACTAGAAGTAGTAGCACGTCTATGTACGCTTGAGTTCAAGGTGAGTGAACACCAAAAAAAAACTCTTCAGTATGTTAAAGTTACTTGCAGTCAACCCCAGCATTTATTGGCTATTTGTGATTTACTAGGCACATTTAGTTCAGTAGTTTACCATTGTCTTCAGTTACATGAAATGATGTTTAATAATGTCATCCTATATGTAATTCAGATAATGACATGAGGAGCCCATCTGTGGAAGCTGTGTTGACTCAATTTGACATTCCTGATGAAATGATAAGAGAGAGACTAACACAGATCAGACTAACAAAAGGTATGTGTTATTATTATATTCAATGTTGTCTTCGACAAAGCATATTTACATGACAGTTTGTTGCATGTCAGTACTCGTTTAATAATGTCAGTCCCAGAAAATCTATCATGTATGATTGGCTTTTCTTCATGTACCAGTCAACATATCATGAAATTGTCAGTTCTTCATGTTCCAATCAACATATCATGAGATTGTCTGTTCATCATGTTCCAGACAACGTATCATGAGATTGTCTGCTCTTCCTGTACCAGTCAGCGTATCATGAGATTGTCTGTTCTTCCTGTACCTGCCTGCGTATCATGAGATTGTCTGTTCTTCATGTACCAGTCAGCGTATCATGAGATTGTCTGTTCTTCATGTTCCAGACAAAGTATCATGAGATTGTCTGTTCATCCTGTACCAGTCAACATATCATGAGATTGTCTGTTCTTCATGTTCCAGACAACGTATCATGAGATTGTCTGTTCTTCCTGTACCAGTCAATGTATCATGAGATTGTCTATTCTTCATGTACCAGTCAACATATCATGAGATTGTCTGTTCTTTCTGTACCAGTCAATGTATCATGAGATTGTCTGTTCTTCATGTTCCAGACAACATATCATGAGATTGTCTGTTCTTCCTGTACCGGTCAACATGTCATGAGATTGTCTGTTCTTCCTGTACCGGTCAACATGTCATGAGATTGTCTGTTCTTCATGTTCCAGACAACATATCATGAGATTGTCTGTTCTTCCTGTACCGGTCAACATGTCATGAGATTGTCTGTTCTTCCTGTACCGGTCAACATGTCATGAGATTGTCTGTTCATCCTGTACCAGTCAACATATCATGAGATTGTCTGTTCTTCATGTACCAGTCAACATATCATGAGATTGTGTGCTCTTCCTGTACCACTCAGCGAATCATGAGATTGTCTGTTCATCCTGTACCAGTCAACGTATCATGGGATTGTCTGTTCTTCACGTACCAGTCAGCATATCATGAGATTGTCTGTTCTTCACATACCAGTCAGCATATCATGAGATTGTCTGTTCTTCATATTCCAGACAACGTATCATGAGATTGTCTGTTCTTCATGTTACAGTCAGCGTGTCATGAGATTATCTGTTCTTCCTGTACCAGTCAATGTATCATGAGATTGTCTATTCTTCATGTTCCAGACAACATATCATGAGATTGTCTGTTCTTCACATACCAGTCAGCATATCATGAGATTGTTTGTTCTTCATGTTCCAGTCAATGTATCATGAGATTGTCTGTTCTTTGTGTTCCAGTCAGTGTATCATGAGATTGTCTGTTCTTCATGTACCAGTCAATGTATCATGAGATTGGCTTTTCTTTGCGTATGTACGTCTAGTGTACTGGACTGATTTTTGCAAGTGAATTAGCTTTCCCTATAACCAGTGTCCCTCACCATCAGGTGAACCCACTCTGACTCTTGAAGTACTTGTCATTTACGTCCTCAAGTTAAGGATGAGAAGTCAACATTTTAGTCCAAATGACCAATGTAGAAGTTAAACCTGCTACCTCGGCATCAGCACATTGGAAGTTTAAGAGTGTGCACTCTTATCCATTCGTCCATGCTAACCTCCGCAAAACCATTACAAGTAATCCTTTACAAAGCAAATCTACTGAGAACAATCCTTTACAAATCAAATCAAACTTGGTTTTAACCCTTCACCAGCTAAACAAAACTGTTACCAATGGTTACAATTTATAAACTGTTCTAGCTAAAGTATTTCTGGAATGTTCTCAGGGCCAGATCACACAGTGACACTTTATGACTTCATGGATCTGATGAAGTGAACATCTGGGATGATCCGACCACATTATGCTCCAAGCGTCAATGAAAGGTTAATGTCACCGCATGTTGTCTTGTGCTGAGCTTCTGTTGTAGATGTAATAGTATTTGCTTCTTAGGTACAAGAGCTCCAAGCTAGCCCTAGGAGATGACAGTGGAAGAGCAGCTGTGAAAGGATCTCCTCCTGGCCACTGCTTCCTTGGAGGCACCTCATCTCTGTTTGGGGTTGAGTAGTTGAGAAGTTACAAAGTTCTCATCTGGCTTGTTCAAACATGGTTTGTTCACGGTCTGGACTGAGTGAAGGTCTTATAAAATAAGACAAAGATGTTACACACCTCCCTGATCCTGGGGTAGTGGATTAGACATCTAACCTTCTCAGATAAGGGTGAAACACTTGGACAATGCAATGTGTTTTAGTTGTGCACGTTGAAAATCCCTCAGAATTTAGAAATAGACAAGAGCAGGCTGTATAGGCAACAGCCCTGGCAACATTTCACAAATTTTTTATTTTTTTTTTTGGGGGGGGGGGGGGGGGGGGGCGCTCACTCACTTTGAACTCAAGCATAGTTCATACATACTACTTCTAGTAGTGTTGGACTGAATATTGCCTGTGGATTAGCTTATGGAGATATTGACATGCGGTGAAACTGATTCTCCTTGTGTGGTCTGTGGCTGAAGATTGGAGTACTTATGGAGATATCCACATGCAGTGAAATTAATTCTCCTTGTGTGATCTATGGCTGAAGATTGGAGCACTTATGGAGATATCCACATGCAGTGAAATTAATTCTCCTTGTGTGATCTATGGCTGAAGATTGGAGCACTTATGGAGATATCCAGATGCCATGAAACTGATTCTTAACCCAAAAGCAAACCAAAACAAAATCAACAGTTCAGCTCTGTGTTGAGGCTGCTGTCGTTCATTTTTGCTCCATGGAGAAGTGGTCACAAAGAAAGTTACCCAACCTTTAGAGCATGAGGAAGACAGCTTGATCACTTCTCTGCCTGCACCCTCTGAAGGTTGTGTTTTCATATTTAAACTGCACCATTCAGACTGTCAGTGTAATTTGTCCAGGAACTCCTAAGGATCATCACTGGAGCTTCAGAGTTTCACTTTTTGAGATGCTCATAGCTGGCAGCCTGCCATTCTGCAGAGAGAGGCCGAAAAGGATTAAGTAAAACCTGGTGCAATGAAGTTAATTCTCTTGATCATCACCTTTTCTTGTTTTTATTAAACTGATTGCATAAGTAACAGCAGAAGAAGAAGATGAAGTGGTTTTGGCCACCTAGCTACCAGTTTAGTGTATTGAATGAAACATTCTTGTGTTTTGAAATGTCTTGCTGTGTTTGATACAAAGTATTATTGCATTTAGTAATGAAATGAAATTATATTTACCCACTACGTCACTTCATGTCAACTGACTTATGGAGCAAAGAATCTCAGTTTGATTTTTATGCCTTCAGAATTAAACATCTCTAAGACATTAGTGAAGTGACTTTTGTTGCACTTAGTTTTTATATGTAGTTATATCAGTGTCTGTTGTTATTTTGTGTTGATGAAAGCTTTCTAGTCATTACATTCATTCTGTCACTTGTGATTGGGTGTTTTTAAAGCTGACTATTTCTGCTTCCCATTTTTGTGGATTTACTTATTGTGTTTAGTAAATGTTGTTTATATTTATCTCATCATCATCTCATCTCATCTTGTTGCTTTTGTACCTTGCAGTGTCGAAGTGAAGTATAAAAGGCGGGAGAGTGCCCATTTATGGGCTTCTTTATCAAGACTCCCATGGACTCTATTATTCCCTCTGTCCATCATTTACATGGTCGGCCTCTTCCCCTGGCTCCATTTTGTCTATACATCATTGCTTGTTGTGGTGTACTGTCAGTTAGTAACCTAGTTATGTGGCTGAACCATTTCACTTGCTGTTTTCTAATGAAATCTAGACGTTGCTATTACCTCCAATTTAGTCCTGATTTCTTCATTTCTGATTTACTCGCTTCTTGATGTGCTGAGTATTCTTCTCAGGAATCTCATTTCCATTGTTGTAATTTTTCTTTTCTCTTTTTCTGTCATTGTCCAGGTTTGGCTTTGATAGCAAGATTGCTAGAAAGATAGTGGTATAGAGTGATTTTTTAATATCTACTGATACATTTTTGTTCTTCAATATTGGTGCCAATTGTCCAATGAGTTGGTTTCCTTTAATGCATCTATCCTTGATCTCAATTTTCTGATTTGACATTTAATGACAGTATACTTCCTATATATGGATGTGAAGCTTGGACAATGAGCAGCCAGGCTGAAAAACATCTGATGGCTGTAGAAATGTGGTTTCTGAGGAAAATGCAAAGAATACCATGGACAGCCAGAAAGACCAATGAACAAGTCCTTCAAGAAACAAATGAAGATCGTAAACTGATCAGAGACATTAGACATAGACAGTCACAATTTTTTGGGCATGTTATGAGAAGAAATGATTTGGAGAACTTGGTGACAACTGGTAAGATCGAGGGGAACAGACCAAGGGAAAGACCTAGAAACAAGTATCTGGATGGCTTGGCCTTGTGGCATGGTCGAGACAAAAACACGGAACTGATCCACGACTCTGTTGATCGAGTGAGATGGCAGAACATGACCGCCCACGCTTACCGGCATGGCACATGATGGATGGATACTTCCTAAGCACTTGAAGATCTTTACTTTAAGTTTTTTAATGGTGTCATTTGCTATTGATTCTTTTTTGTGTGTTCTGTTCTTCATTAAGTGTTATTGCAGTCCCTGTTTGGCTATTTTCTTTACACACACACACACACACACACACACACACACATATATATATGTATATATATATATATGTATGTATATATATATACACATACATACACACAACCATTTCGTACTCTGGATCTTATGGTAAAGGGTTCTGAGTGTCCTCCATTTTTCTTACAGTACATTTGCTGTTATATAAGCTTCTATTAGATGTGTGCTGACACCATATCTTTTAAGGATTTCCTACAGCTTGTTTCTATCTACTCTTTCATATGCCTTTTCTTGGTCGACAAAGGCTATGTTGATTTTAATACAAACTTTAACCCTACCAGACCTGAAGCCCTAACCCTAACTGTCCCCTATACCTGGGCTCCTGAGCATTAAAGAGAAAAAACCAACATGATGTAGGAAAATGTTAGTTACATGCAAACAAGTGGTTAGAATAAGATGTAACTTGGAGACATTGTAGAAAATAGGTCTACCTTTCATCTAGCGCCAATATTCCACCTTTGTGTGCCAATCCAGTCTGAATAAACCAAAGTATCGATCACCTGTTGGACTGTGAAAAGCCTAGACTTACTTCGCTTTCTTGTTGAAGTGCTTGGTTCATCAATCGCTCGTTTCATTGTGAATTTTCATAAATTTTTCGCTTTAATCCACACAAAGTCAATTCAAACCTATGGGGGAAGACATTTGCAATGACTAAACATGAGTTTTGACCACGATTGGTTGGTTATTTTTGGTTTGTGAAGCATATTTATCATGAAATAGGCAAAATGCAGAAAATTAGGGACTGTGGTATAGCGGCAGATTTGGAAATTTCCGAAAATCGGTACAGCAGTCTTCTTCTTCTTCAGCGTTCCGAGCCATTGAGGTTCTTTGCTGCAAATACAATCCGTCTCCATTCGTCTCTCTGGTGGACCTTCTCTTGCCAGTCGTTGATTCCAAGTGCTTGTAGGTCTGTACATGTATTATCTCTCCACCGCCTTCTTGGTCTACCTCGGGGTCTACGGTCATTTATTTCCTGAGTGTAAGCGAGTTTTGTTTCCCTATTATCTTCAATTCTTTCTATATGCCCCAGCCATTGTAGTCTATTAGCCTTCATGATACCAGTGATTAGCGGGGACTTAAACAAATCATAAATGTCTTTGTTACTTCTTCTTTTCCACTCTCCACTCTGTGTATCCCTAATGGGTCCAAAGATGCGTCTTAAAATTTTGTTCTCAAAGGTTTGTAACAAGGCTTCGTCTCCTTTCGTTGTACTCCAGGTTTCAGAGCCATACAGCACAACTGGTCTGATCAGTGTTTTGTATATTGTGATTTTGGTGTTACGAGATAGCGCCTTTGATTTTAATAGATGTTGTAGTGCATAGTATATCTTATTTCCACAGTTGATTCTAGTTTGTATTTCTTCCCTTATGATGTTGGAGCAGTTGAAGATTGTACCCAGGTATTTGTATGTTTCCGTTCTTTTAATGGTCATATTATCTATTTGTATGTGGCCAGAGTTTCTAGCCATTCCGTCTCTTGAAATTACCATATATTCTGTCTTATCTTGGTTGATAACCAGCCCCATCTGTTGGGCTTTTTCCTTTAAGTGAGTCAATATTTCCAATGTCTTTTGTTCACTTTGCCCTATAATATCTATATCATCTGCATAACCAAGCAGCTTGGATGTTCCTCCAATATCACATTCCTCCTTTACCTTCCTTACAACTTTCTCTAGAGCCAGATTGAAGAGTAGCGGTGATAGTGCATCACCCTGTTTCAAGCCAGATATTATTTGGAAGGGGTCTGATTTCCTGCCTTTATATGTTACTATATTATAAGTATCTTCCATGCATAGTCTGGTCATGTTGATTAACTTCCTTGGTATTCCAAATTCCTGCATAGCATTCCATAGACTATTCCTATGGACACTATCATAAGCCTTTTTAAAATCCACAAAAATGTTATGGAGATCTCTTTTATATTCCCAATGTTTCTCGGCTATTTGTCGTAAGATAAATATCTGATCTATTGTTGATCTGTTTTGTCTAAAACCCGCCTGGTAGTCACCTAATATGTCTTCTGAGTATGGTTTTAGTCTATTTAGTAATACTGCGGATAGTATCTTATAGCTTGTGGACAGTAGTGATATTCCTCTATAATTTCCACATTGGAACTTGTCTCCTTTCTTAAAGATAGGTATCAATAATGACTCTTTCCAGTCATGGGGTAATTCTTCTGTCCTCCAGATTTTTATTATTAGTTCGTATAGCTTTAGATGTAATGCATGGCCACCTGCCTTTATAAATTCAGCAGCAATTCCATCAGTCCCAGTTGCCTTATTGTTTTTAAGTCGTGCGATTACATATAGGATTTCTTCAAATGTAGGTTCTTCAATTTGTGGTTCGCATGTTAGAACCTCTTCCTGTGGGAAAATGTTACTTGGAGCTTCACAATTTAGTAATTCAATAAAATATTCTTTCCATGTGTTGCACATTTCCTCATTGGTATTTATCATATTCCCATTTTTGTCTTTTAAACCATATGTGTTTTGTTGGTGCCCTCGTTTCATTGACTTCAGTTCTTTAAAAAAATTTCTGGATTCATTTTTCTGGTGATTAGTTTCCATATCTTTGATTATATTACTCATATATTCTCGCTTCTGCTGTCTGACTATTTTTGTAGCCTCTTTACATTCATTTCTACAATGCTCTTCCTTTTGGATGTTATTGATGTCATTTAACCATACATGTCTGGCATTCTTCTTCCTAATGACTGCTTCTTCACATTTTTGATTGAACCATCTGTTCTTTCTATGCGTGGTTAACACACCGAGACATTCTTCTGCGGTAGACTGAATTGTATTCTTGATGTTCAACCAAGTTTGGTCAACGCTTTCCTCCAAAGGGTTTTGCAGAGTTTCAAGTTTACATTTTATTTCATCTGTAAATTTCTCTTTGACTGTAATGTCTTGCAGTTTTTCTCTGTTATATGTTGGGTGTAATCTTTGTAATTTAGTATAGAAAGCTCTCTTAAGTTTTATTTTAAATTTTGCTCCAACGAGGAAGTGGTCACTGTGGCACTCAGCTCCTCTATAACTTCTGACTTGCTGTATGTTTGATGCATTTCTGTTGTTAATTAAAATGTGATCTATTTGATTATAGGTTCTCTTGTCACATGATTTCCAAGTTTGTTTGTGTATATCCTTTCTTTGTAGTCTGGTACTGCTAATCTGCAGTCCTTTGGCTTCTGCCAGGTTTATGACTCTCCATCCATTATCATTTGAAGTTGTATGTAGGCTTTCCATACCGGCCACTTTTTTATGAGTTTGCTCTCTACCTATTTTTGCATTGAAGTCTCCCAGCACAATCAGGATGTCCTGTTTGGGGGTTTCTTCTATGACATCTTCCAGATCATTATAAAAGTCTTCTTTAATATCATCTTCTTTCTCTTCAGTAGGTGCATGTACATTATTCATCGTTATATTTTTCCATTTACCTTTTATTCGTAATTTACTAATCCTGTCATTAAAAGCTTTAAAGTTTAAAACGTTCCCCCATAACTCTTTTTTGATGACAAATCCTGTTCCTAATTCATGTTTATTTTGGGTGTTTCCTCCATATATTATAATCATTCCATTTTGTTCTAAAGTACCCTCTCCTGGCCACCTTATTTCTTGAATTGCTGTTATATCCATTTGATATTCAACCCTCCCGGGTTAGTTCTTCGGCCGCTCCAGCTCGATATAGTGTCCGTACATTCCATGTTCCAAATCTCAAAAGTCCTTTAACGTTCCAAGGTCGTTGTCCAGATAAGTCAGTCCGATATCGAGGCTCATGTATTTGTTTCGTAACAAAGAAAGGTTTTTACAAAGGTGGGGATGTTAACCCCACGCTTCAACCCCCAACCTGGAGGACCAGGGTGTTTCTCTTTGTCTGTTCTCTACCCTTTGACCTGTCCGGCTTGGGAGGCCCTGCTGGTAGCTATGCTACCGCCGGCATAGCTCTCAGGGTCATTGAGAAACTCAAGCTCCCCCACCACGACAAGGTGGAAACACCATCGGGGGAGGGTACAGCGGTCTGGTAGGGTTAAATAACCTAGCACACTACACATGTCATTTGTAGATTCTAATTAGCATGTTATTTATTTAGTGTTATTTACACTTGCAAACCCATAAATAAATTATGTATATTTTGATGTATACATAATGAATGTATATTGATGTATATGTAAGTAAAGTATATTGTTGTTTTTTTTTGCATATCCCTTTCAGGACATCGCTGATAACACCAGCATCTTTCAGCTGTATGTCGATTTCTTGGCAAGATTACACTCATTAGTTTGCCATAGCTTTCAGAGCGGCCGGCTCACATACCCCATAGGTTACCGATGCGATTCGAACCACTGCTGATTCTCACCGTTATCACATTGACCACGAGAATATACGAGATTACAGAGAAAATTCGTAACCTCTGTAAGCTAGGAAGTCGGCATATTGTTGTATATGTAATTAAAATATATTGATGTGTGTATATATAAATAAATTTGTTTGATGTATGTATATATGTTGAGATGTCAGTAGATTGTAGTGTTTGAAGATGTGTAGGCAGTGTTATTCCATTTCTTCTTCTTCTTCTTCTTCTTCTTCTGCGTTCATCCAGAGTGTTTTTTCAGATGTAATTGTGGTGTATTTCGTTATGCGCCCTTGGGCAGACATCCTTAGGCCAACACGTCCGACTTTAGTGGACGTTTTTTATCGGTTTTGCCTTTCCGGGAGACTCACTGTTGTGGTGCCATCCACATCCCAGCTGGTCAAGTTAGAACGTTGAAGACTTCACGGTCAGCCCTCAAGGGAAGGCAGGGGCAGTCTGTGGGCATTTACCACCATCCAAGGAAGTTTCCTCCTGCTTCTCCTCCGCCACCTCCTTCTTCTTCTCCCCCTTCTTCTCCTACTTCTTCTCTTCCTCCTTCTTCTGCTTTTTCTTCTCTTCTTCCCCCTGCTGCTGCTGCTGCTTCTTCTTCTTCTTCTTCTTCTTCTTCTTCTTCTTCTTCTTCTTCTTCTTCTTCTTCTTCTTCTTCTTCGTCTTCTTCTTCTTCTTCGTTGTCGTTGCAGTCAACACCAGCATTTTGTAGCTGCTTGTGCTTTCGTAGCACGTTTATATTCAGTAGTTTGCCAAGTCACTGCACGCATACCTTTATATGGAAACCAACGCAAGGTAGTCTGCTTCCAAATGCCAGCAGCTGTGTTTTGACCGCGGTGTGTGGGTTTGCGAAATGCATTCGTAACACCTTCGCCACAGCTGACATTACAAATAACCTCCGATGTTACCGGATTCTTCCAAAGATAACTCCTGCATCTTTACGTATACAGTAAATATAAAATGAGTGACATCCCTTCGCTCGGTTTAATTGTGAATTGTCTAGAGGAGATAGTTTCATATCCTTTACATGAGTTGCAGTCAATACCAGCATTTTTTGCTGTTGTGATGTCTTGGAAAATTTACGTTCAGTAGTTTGCCATTGCTTTTTAAATGACCGGTACCCATACTATTTCGTAAAAAAAAAAAAAAAAAAAATCAACGCAAAGCGGCCTGCTGCTAAATTGCGCGCGCCAAGTCACTGCACGCATACCTTTATATGGAAACCAACGCAAGGTAGTCTGCTTCCAAATGCCAGCAGCTGTGTTTTGACCGCGGTGTGTGGGTTTGCGAAATGCATTCGTAACACCTTCGCCACAGCTGACATTACAAATAACCTCCGATGTTACCGGATTCTTCCAAAGATAACTCCTGCATCTTTACGTATACAGTAAATATAAAATGAGTGACATCCCTTCGCTCGGTTTAATTGTGAATTGTCTAGAGGAGATAGTTTCATATCCTTTACATGAGTTGCAGTCAATACCAGCATTTTTTGCTGTTGTGATGTCTTGGAAAATTTACGTTCAGTAGTTTGCCATTGCTTTTTAAATGACCGGTACCCATACTATTTCGTAAAAAAAAAAAAAAAAAAAATCAACGCAAAGCGGCCTGCTGCTAAATTGCGCGCAGCTGTGTTTCGAATGCGGGTATGCGGGATCACGAACCGCGTCCGGAACACCTTCGCCACGGAGCCGGCAGAGGAGACAGACCCATAGGATGTATCCAATGCATGTAAAAACAGCATCAAAACTCGCATTGTCCGTGATGACTGGCTACACAGCTACCGCAGGCCCCTCCCCAAGCCTGGAAAAGAGTAGTATCTCGGGATCACCTTTGACAGATGCTTGCCACACAAGTACATGTATCACGCTCACAATGCCATAATCACAGCCAAGAAGGGTTTGACAGCTGATGGGAGCAGCTGACATTGAATAACGTCTGCTCTTCCTTCTCCACCAGGGACTTGTGCTGAACGTCATAGATCACGGACTGGGCCTCCTCATTGTCAGCAAGACCCGGCTGGAAAGATTAGACACAGTGCACGACGTCGCAATGAGACTCATGTCGGCTGCACAAAAGACACCTCGTTCACGGCCATGCGGAACATCCTCGATTCACCAATGATGGTCACTAAGCACAACATGCCCAGGTTAAGGCATGCAAGATGGTATCCGCTGATAAAATAATATCCCTTGCACAGCACCCGCGTTCGAAACACAGCTGTAGACGATTTGACAGCAGACCGCCTTATTTATTTATTTTTTTTTTTTTTAATGAAATGGTACGGGTAATGGTCGTTCAGAAAGCAGTGGCAAACTACTGAAAGTAAACTTTCCCTGGAATGCCGAAAAACCTAAAAAATGCTGGGATTGACTGCTACGTCCTGTAAAGGATATGCAATAACTACCTAACACAGAGCTTACAATGAAAGGACTCTCCTTGAATATCACTAAAACTATAACAATGGTGATATCAAAGAAAAAAAGTGACACCAAAATGTGAAATGGAAATAGAAGGGAAATTTCTTAGCCAAGTGGACAATCTTAAATACCTTGGGGCAATTATAACATCAGATGGAAGGTGTACAAAAGAGATTAAGAACAGAATATGACAACCAAAAGCAACATTTTAGAAAATGAAAAGTATCTTATGCAATAAGTGAATATCATTTAATGTAAGAAAGAAAGTTCTGAAATGTTATATTCAACCTGTTTTTCTGTGTGGCGGTGAATTTTGGAATGTATATAAACAAAATAGAAATAACTTGGATGAAATGGAGATGTGATTCCTGAGATGAATGTTGCTAATTCCTTGGACTGCTTGAGTAACTAACAGCGACTGCCTGAAAGAGGCTAATGAAACTAGAACGTTATATTTAACAATAAGACTAAGGCAAACAGCTTTCTCTGGTCTTGAATACCATCAGCAGAGTTGATCCAGAACACCAAAGACCGTGATTTGTGGAGAGACAATAACGCCTACGCCAGCTGGCAGTGCGCTTGATGATGATGATGGCACAGCGCTGTTGATGTCAGAAAGGGAGTGCGCCTTAAAAGAGGTCGCTCCTGGATGGCCGAGGCTGAAGAGATAATCAAGCAGGTCTGTGACTTGGGTGATCTTCGGCATAGAGAAGAATGGATGCCTACACCTGAGGACTTGCAAGCACACTCTAGGTCAGTGTTTCCCAACGTGGGGCCCAGCCCCACAGGGGGGCAATTCGATTGTTAAGGGGGGCAATTCGAAAATGGAAGAAATCGGCTGGATATAACAAAACGAGGAGACTTGAGACTGAAGTTAACTAAATTGGAACCTGACATAAAATCTCTTTGCAGCAAGCATCAAGCGCAAGGATCTCACTAAATTTAAATAATTACTAATAATTAAAATAATATAGAAAAATCTTTCATTAAAATTATTTTGTACTTGAATTTCAGTTCTCCATTATATGTTTTGAAAATTTACTTACTGTGTTTGCTCAATAATTTCCTAGTGATTTCTTCCTAAAACCTAGGATCGGGTACATTTGCTGCACTCTCCCCCCCCCCCCCCCCCAGTATTGCGCCTGGTCTGGTCGGGGCCGGGATGATCAAATAAAAACCCATCACATATCTTCACCTCAGATGTGGGCCTGGTGGACCACTGTGGGCAATAGCTCACAGTGAGACTAAGGGTCCACACAAACAAAGGGGAAGGAATTTTAGAAAGGCTTAGGTGGGGCATAGCACAAAAAAGGTTGGGAAACACTGCTCTAGGTGGTCATTACACTAGGGAGTTACTGCAGAGATCAGTTGCTTGCATCGGTCGACAGGGAATTATTTGAACGCCATTCACGTCCTAAAACATCATCCTCTACGTAAATGAGTTCGCGAGGCGCGGCTCAACGTTTTCGTGGATTTTCGGCCTATAATGTCCTGTTCAGAGCCTGAAGATTTTGGTGTGCATTTCTGCCAAGCTCATTTATGTTGTCGTGGTTGGATCTGTAGTTTCTATTTTCTTTCCTCCAATTTGTAATCATAGATTAGTTTATTAGTGTTCTTGCCTCCCTGAAGCTCTGAGATGGCCAGGTTTGTACGAAGTTTCCTCCAGTCTTTCCTAAGTCGTCTGCATTTCCGTTTCCACGGATATCACAGTCCACAGTAGGTTGGTATCCACTGCAAGAGTAATTCTCGTGAAACAAAGTGCTTGGATAATATTGCCTTACCGTGTATTGTATTTCTGGGGTTCTCGACGCAGTTTCGTAATCCTGACCTACACGGTTCCAAGCTAACCGCAAGCGATTTGGAAGCAGATAGCTTTGCGTTGATTTTCACAATGATATGACCGTCGGCCGCCCTGTAAGCAATGGCGATATAATGAACAGTAGATTGAACTCAGCTATGATGGTCTTCTCCCTTCTTTTTACCGACGCTACATCGATGACGGTATAGGTCTCACTGACATGACAGAGGCGGAACTGAACCGCTTCATTAATTATGTCAATGACTTCCATCCATCGATCAAATTCACCACAGAAATTTCCACTACCTCTGTCAATTTCCTTGACACCACTATTAAATTAAACCCTACAGGTCTCACGACCTCCGTGTACTACAAACCTACCGATGATCACGGTTTCCTCCTGTACAGTTCATCCCACCCCAAAAGCTGCAAAGATTCCATCCCATATTCCCAGTTACTCCGCCTTCGTCGTATCTGTCAGGATGATAATGACTTCCTCGAGAGAACCCATGAAATGCTTGACTTTTTCCGCAGACGGTCCTACCCAGAGGACGTCTTGTTCACAGCTTTCTGTCGCATAACCCAAGTGTCGCGGGAAATGTCTCTCGTCAAACATACGCGACCTCCTAACAATGAACCCAAGCTCATCCTCACCTTCCATCCACATGCCTATGTCATCAAGCACATTTTCCTGCGACACTGGTTTATCTTGGAATCCGATCCAACCACTCGTGAGGTATTCTTCAATGGCCCTAGGGTAATTTTCTGCCGTAACCAGGGCCTCAGAGACCACCTTGTGCATAGCCGCCTCCCCACGGTTACTTCATCTGTGGGCACATTCGAATGCCATCGTAAGAACTGTCTGACATGCCAATACGTTATTCAGACACCGGAGATTGCATTTCCCCTAGGCACCTTCTCCTTGAAAGATTCTTTCACTTGTACATCCCGCAATCTGATATATGTCATCATCTGCAAACGATGTGACATGAAATACATTGGTCAAATTGGCAGACGTCTTGCTGACCGTTTTAGAGAACACCTCAGAGACATCAATCACGCGCTGACAAACCTGTCCCCAACCATTTCAATTCCTCCAACCATAATGTAGTCGACGATGTAGGTGTCACCGCATTGAAACCCTGCTAATCCAACAGCTCCGTTAGGCTCAAAATTGAATGCCAGCTAATCAACAATCTGGGATGCGTCCATCCAGCAGGTATCAATACTGTTGTGGACGCTACTGTATAACTGTGCCATCTTCTACAACTGTTTACACTGTCTATTACTATGCTCCCCCCCCCCCCCCAATATTCATACCTAACTGTCTCCACACCTCTATATTTTCATATTTTCATATCAGACTGTTCGCATATTTTTGTCGACGTAATTCCTATCTCGAAGATCGAAGGGAACAGACCAAGAGGAAGACCGAGAGGAAAATACCTGGATGGCTTTCCATATGGCATGGACGAGACAGGAACACTGAGCTGATCCACGACACTGGTGATCGAGTGAAATGGCGAGTCATGACCGCCCACGCTTTCCGGCATGGCACATGATTGATTGATTGAAATCCTATCTGGCAACCTACTATACTTAAACTCTGCAGCTAAAAAGTGCCTTCGCATCTGGCAAATCCGTCTTTTCTACTCCCACATGGATACGTAGTGGTTGTGCTTTTTAGTTTTGTGCTTTTGTATATTTCGTTGTCCTATCTATCCGTGTTGTCCTGTCCTTGACAAAGATTCTGAGAATCGAAACGTCGGCTGTCCTGTGTGTCGTATTGTACGCGTTTGTGTGTATTTTATTTTATTATTACTTTTATATATTTATTGAGTGCTTCTGATTTCGGATTTTCACCTGTATTTCGGGATACGATGGATATCCTTATAAGGTATGTGCAACGTGTTGATGTTTAGTACGTTTCTTCTCGCAGGAGCTCAATATACCTATTTGTTTCCAATTCATATTGTTATATCCTGCTGCAGCCGCTGCTTTTTCTTTCTATTCCACCAACACTAGGTTGCACAGTTTATTGTCTGGAACATTTCCCACGTGGAGAGACTAACCAGCCAATAATGACGGAGGTGTCGGCCGAAAGGCGCAAATATCGCACTTATATTGTAAACAGGCAGACTGCAATTACTTCCTATTAAACAACCCCTCCCCCCCCCCCACCCCCCCAAAAAAAAATAAAAAAAAAATAAATAAATAATAAATACATAACATTTATTCAGAACGATGTTTTCCCGTTATGAATTTGAATAATTCAGACACAAACAGTAAGTTCCACAATGTATTGCCTGGCATAATTTGTTGCATTTAGTCCAGTGAGTGTCGGTATGATAAAGATACTTTGCAGATCTACAAATTGATGGCAATGACCTTAGGCTTGTAAAATCAACATATATTGGAAACAGCAAGCTACCACAAAAATTGATAATGAAGCAGGTCATTATCAGCCTATAAAAAGAGGTGTGCTATAGGAATGTGTAATGTCTCCAGTGCGATAAGGGTGTGTAATGACTCGTCGTTGTCTAAGATTAGCTTTATAACTGATGGATGAATGAAGTAACGTATGAGAGCAGAGAGACAAGAAGGGCAGAATGTCAGACGGTCCTGCGTGTCCAATTTTTAACCATTTGAAAATAAAGTTGTTTCATTCCCGCGGCGAGCCCAGGTATAGAACACTCACCGACCGCGCTCATGTCAATGCAGAACAACTTCCTAACCATTCCGCCAACATGTCCTGTAACACAACCAAAGCAAACAGTGAATCCTTGCAGATGGAATATACAACACATAAATAATAAATATGTGACTATCGAAGAAGAAAGCAGGATCACATATTTGTCATCGGCGGGTAAGAGTCCCCACATATAATCTCTCCCCTCTGCTGCCTTGCAAGGTTTGTCTTTTAAACTTGGCTAGTGGTGTCAACCAAACACAAACTTGGTGGGCAAGGGGAAACCACCGCTGTATTTTTCCAAAGGCAGTCTTGCCTCTAAATCATATGCTATGCATATTGTTTTATGAGTAACAGATAACCATGTAGCAAATAGCCGGCGTGGCAGAAAGGATAAGAGATCTCCAGCTGTTAAACTTCTACTGTGCTGGTTGCGATTTAGCGGGATCAACCCCTACACCGGACATTTGGATTTCAATGTTGACTTCTCATTCACAAAGCAATGGCAGACTACTGAACGTGAAATTGCCTGGAAAATCAAGCAGGGTTTAGGGTTCATTACAACGTCCCGCAAAGGTCATGCTACATTTTATAATAGTGGACACTGTGGATGTGGTGGGAGATGTTAGCACTTCACACATACTAGGTCACGATATATGAGGTGGCATTGACATTCACCAGTATGTGTTGGCGCTCCTTGAAGCAGAACATCATTTACACATGAGGTGGGGTGGCTATTTTACTTCCTCAAGCCTTTTCTCACACAATTTCCAGAAAATTTTAACATTTGGTACCTCTTTTTTATGAGGCTGGATCGACCCCACAAGGTGGGGGGGGGGGGAAGAGTAGTCCTGTCTCTGCTGGCGACTCAGCCTAGACGCCGTGTGTGGGTAAATGTGTGGGTGGTAAATGGGTGGATGGTAAATGTGTGGGTGGCAAATGTGTGGATACATGTGTGGGTGGTAAATGTGTAGGTAAATGTGTGGGTGGTAAATGGGTGTATAGTAAATGTGTGGATGGTAAATGTGTGGGTGGTAAATGTGGGGGAGATTATGTGGGAAAATGTAGTGGTAAATGTGTGGATGGTAAATGTGTGGGTGGTACATGTGTGGGTGGTAAATGTGTGTGCAAACATGTGGGTACACGTGTGGGTAAATATAAACCCACTTCTATAGCAGAAACTGCCAGTGGTGTGTGAACTGTTTGACTTTCACACATTCGGGAAATCATCGTGGCCAAGTGATTAATCCGTTCACCTCACGCTCCGAAGGTTGTGGGTTCGATTCCGTAATCCATCTTCGGTTCCTGGGGGTTGTCGCTGGAGCTACGGAGTTCATACTATGTGCGACGCTTTCGACAAGCCGCCATGCGGAAGAGACCGAGCCATACGGGATACAACTCGATACAGTGAAGCCTGCCCTCTAGCTTTTAAACCTTCTTAAGCCTTAGACGCATCGTGTGGTTAAGTGTAAACTGTATGCCTGGCGTAGCTGGCTGTATCTCTTCAGGTACATACTGCAGAAATCCTACAACATGAACTATAGCAATCAGATAAATCCTTCAAGATTAATTATAAGGAAGTATCAGACATTCTAATACATTATAAGAAATTATAAGTCATTTTCAGAAATTATAAAATTATAAGACATTAAACAATTATAAGACAATAAAAGAAATTATACGATGCTATTACAAATTTGCGCCGTGCCCATTGTTTTTCGAAATTGTGTAAAACGCAGTGCCGTACTGATCGGATAAATCTGCCTCTGCTTGAGATTAAACTCCGACCACTGACCTTGCAGCCAGGCACTCTAACCACTAAGCCACAACAGTCCCCTTGCGTTGGTAGCAGTTCTAATTTTGAAATGTCGCCCTGGCAGTGGGCTATTTGGGCTGCGAGTACAAGCAGACAGCATAATGAGATATATTGTTTTGTTTTTTTCATTCACTCGCTTTGAACTCTAGCGTAGTCCATGGTGGACTGATTTTTGCATGTGAGCTAGATTTCCCTATTACCAGTGCCCCTCGCCATCAGGTAACCCCACTCCGACTTCTGAGGTACTTATAATTTATGTCCGACGTCAATGATAAGAAGGCGACATTTTAGTCCAACTGACCGGTGTAGGGGTTGAACCCGCTACCTCGTCAACAGAACACAGGAAGTTTTAAGAGCGAACCCTCTTATCCATTCGGCCACGCTGACCTCCACATCAAGAAACAACTGAAGGTGGTCTGTCTGGACGCACTATGAGGACGCTGGGCAGACAATGCCGGAGATTCACTGCATCCGACCTTTAACGCGGAGACGGCAAAGGTAATAATGATGGTGATTAATAAAAAAAACCATAACTCATGCAGACGGAGATGGGGGAGAGGAAGAGGAGGCAGGTGTTAGTAACAAAAGCACTGCGCAGAATTCTTTATCTTCAGAAATGTGTATGAGTGTTTGCGTGTGGGTGTGTGAGTCAGTACGTGTGGTTGTTATTAACGTCAATCAAGTACTCTTTAATCCTTGATAAACTGGTCCGTTTGTGCGCAGTTCATATTCTCCCCGACTCCGTTTTTTGTTTCCTTTGGTCAATCATTTTGGGATTGGCCGCCAGGTGGCAGGACATCTGTCAGTCTGGCACGTGTCTTGCTTAACAAAAAAAAATAGAAACCACATCTCACAAACGAACTCACAGATAAATACTACTTTCCTGTAATTTTCTTGTCTTGCTACCCCCCCCCCCCCACCCCTACTCCCCGCCCCACCCCTACTCCCCGCCATTGCTTTATAAGCAGCTCTTGGCGGTCATTTAAGAGCACGGAACACAACCAGGAAAAGTTAATTTATTCTTTTACTCATGCAAAAAAAATCATGTCACTTATCTCCCTTCATTTGTTAAAAACGTTGAAGGTTTAAAACGGGTCAAGATAATCGCGGGTCAGATAGCAGTGACATCATCTTTAAGACATGCGTCCCGCGTGTGCCTATATACCCACTTAATTCATTCATTTTAAGGTTAAGAAATTGTTATTTCTGTGAAGCCTGCGGCCATTTTTTTAAAAATAGATGGAAGAAACAACTCCCTGCATAAAGAAGAAAATGCGTAATTTAGCATGGTGACGCATATACCTTTGCGGTTAGGGACACTCCTACAGCACCTAATCAATGGACGAGAAACGCGCGCAGATATTACAGATGATAAAACGGCTAATTCACGGGAAAAATTGTTGGAAATTTGTTCAAGGAGTGCCCGTAAATCTAAACCAAATTTGAAATAAAGAGCGGAAAATGCTGTTGGCTGCGCTGCGTGAAGATGTTTGGTAAATATTTGCAGAAGACAGTAGTAAACGCGCCAATATTGTGAAAGTTGAGATTGTGTAATCCCCCCAGTGTGAGGCATAGCCAAGAGCTATTTTCACGCAATTCGCAATATTCCGCAGCAGGTAACAAGAAAAACATTAATTACTCATTGTTATGGAGAACGGGAATTACGCATTTGTCTGTTGGTGTAGGGGAGAAGGTGGGTTTGTAAGTTTGGCTAGAGGCTTTAGGTAAACAAGGGACAATACTAGCTACCGCGGCTACCTGGTGTGATAAGTATTTACAGTGAATGAACTAAGGGGGTGATGATATCATACTGCAGATTTGGGGTCATGACAATATACAGTAAGTTGGGAATATAATAGTAATAATAATAAAATAGTACTAGTAGTAGTAGCAGCGGTGGTGGTGGTCGTGGTAGTAGTAGTAGTAGTAGTAGTAGTAGTAGTAGTATTAGTAGTAGTAGTAGTAGTATTAGTAGTAGTAGTAGCAGTAGCAGTGGTGGTGGTGGTAGTAGTAGTAGTAGTAGTAGTAGTAGTAGTAGTAATTGTTGTTGTTGTAATATCAGTAACAGTAGTAGTAGCAGCAATAGTAGTAAAGTAGTATACAGTTAATCGGATGGTGGTTGGAAGGAGAGGTATGGGGAGGGGAGGTGTAACAATGATTCAGAACACACGGACCGACAACACCTAGGCGTAGATTTTTGACGTTTCCTGCACTTGTTTTAGGCTAGTGGTTCTCAACCTTTTTTGGCCCATGCACCCCTTCATCATATGTTCAGAATGTAATCCCCCCCCCCACCCCACCCCACCCCCTTTCTTTCGTATTTCCTCTACAATTCTCAACATTCTCCATGAACATAATAGTATACAATTAACCTCCGGTTTAATAATTAACGTTACACTCTAGTGTGTTCGTTTGTGTAAGTGTGTGTGTGTGTGCGTGCGTGCGTGCGTGTGTGTGGCGGGAGTAATAATATAATGTGTCTTGAGAGGGAAAAAGATCCCAATAAAGTAGGCAGTAAGACATTACGGAAATAATATACAGGAAGGAAAAAGAGCCCAATAAAGTAGGCAGTGAGACATTACGGAAATAATATACAGGAAGGAAAAAGAGCACAATAAAGTAGGCAGTGAGACAATACGGAAATAATATACAGGAAAGAAAAAGATCCCAATAAAGTAGGCAGTGAGACATTACGGAAATAATATACAGGAAGGAAAAAGAACCCAAATAAAGTAGGCAGTGAGACAATACGGAAATAATATACAGGAAGGAAAAAGAGCACAATAAAGTAGGCAGTGAGACATTACGGAAATAATATACAGGAAGGAAAAAGAACCCAAATAAAGTAGGCAGTGAGACAATACGGAAATAATATACAGTAAACCGACTGAAAATACATAATACACATTTTAGACTGGGTCGGAAGGGAGATCAAGTCATTTTAAAAAATCCGTGTGTATTGTGATTCTAACACATGATCACCCTGCAAGGAACAAGCCAGTAAACTGGGGGATATAATAATGTAGAGGAAGATGGAAATAAATGGAGGGAGATAAATAACAAGTGGCATTTGTTTCTTGTAGGACTTGGCCATTGATTTTTCTGTCTGTCCATGGTATTCTTTGCATGCTCCTTAGAAACCACATTTCCATAGCCATCAGATGTTTTTCAGCTTGACTGCACATTGTCCACGTTTCACATCCATACAAAAGTACAGGCTCTATGTAGCACGTCAAAACTCTTTTTCTCGTTGCAATTAACATCCTTTTATTGGTCAGTATGTTTTTAATCTTGCAAAAGGCCACCTTCGCCACGGCGATTCTTGTTCCAATCTCTTCAAGGCATCTCCCATCAGATGTTATGACTGTTTCGAGATAATTGTACCGATTCACTTGTTTAAAAATATTCCCATTTACTTGTATATTACATTGTGGTATTTCGTTCCTCCTAGTGACGACCATAATCTATGTCTTGCTACAATTTAATTCTAACCTCGGTTGTTCACTGTATGCAACAACCGCATCTACTAAATGTTGTAGATCCTGCTCATTGTCTGCAAATTAATACTGTATCATCCGCATATCTAATGTTATTGATGTTTCTTCCTCCAATAATGATTCCCTCCATATCTTGTACATTTCTGAAAATGTTTTCAGTATACAGAGAAAAAAGTTCTGGAGACATTACACATCTCTGTCTTACATCTCTCTTAATATGTTGATATTGACCTACTTCATTATCAATCCTTATGGCAGATTGTTGTTTCCAATAAATGTTTTTGTTTTATAAGTCTACGGTTTTTCCCATCAATTTGTAGATCTGTAAGCATCTATATCATGTTGACATGTCTTACTTTATCGAAAGCCTTTGTGTTGTCAACAAAGCAAAGATGTAGATCTTTTCTTACTTCTATAGAACGTTCAATTAGGTCTCCGCATAAGTAGTATGGAATGTTGTATTTGATCCCCATTTCTCAGTATAAGTAATAAGGTATGTTGTATTTGATCCCCATTTCTGGTGCAGCACCATCGAGGTCACCGTATAAATCCTTCTATGTGGGTTATACCGACATTATAAATGTATTAAAGTTAAGAGGGTGAAAGAAATTATGTGCAATATTTTTCACGCACACTGGCCTCAGTGTTATATATTGTCTACTTCTTCCACAACACATGTGGTTTGTACCATTTTAAATTGAGTGTGTAATTGCTACATTTACACTACACTAATAGAAAAAAGAATATTTCTAAGCATCATTGTTCGGTAGTCAGCATCATGAATGATGAAAATATAATTCTTCGTGATTTCGGAAGACCAAACTAAAGACGGAATCAAAACATATTAAGCATGCACACATGTTTGTAATTAAAACAAATAGAATTGCAAATATCTCGCATACATACGCCACACTAACAGATAAAGTACATTCACTATTTAAAATGGAATGGGACGTTATCTTACACATACCAAGGGACATAAATAGTTTTTAAGGGAAACAAGACTCGATCGTACTTAGAAGCACTGCTAACAAGCGGGATCTAGATAGGGGTTTAACAGTAAGTAAACACATTTGGATGAAAGGGTGGATTGCCATTTTACGGGGACCAGGGGGAATATTTCCCCTGATGAGTCTCCCTAAAAAGAGACCATTGTTTCGTGGGCACATTAGGTGTCTTGAGAGGGTTGCAATTCAAGGCTTACGCCACGAATGTGAGACAACGTTACCTTGGTCCGTAACATCCCCCAGTAGTAAAATGAGCGAGAGTGGTAGACTCTTTGTCAACCAATCAAATGTATACCACTGTACAACACCAGTAAGTTTGTGTTTCTACAAAAAGATCAGACCCTTTATGGACAACAGTTATCAACCCCAATCTATTCGAACCATGACGACTTACTCACTCCATAGTCCTCTGACGAATTAGTTCCAACTAATTACCTAGTAATAACACAACGTGTCACTGATGAGTATGACATAAGTGACACAAGGAGAGGCCATGGGAACGTGTCAGCGTCCTATGAAGTGTGAGAGAGGACACAGGACAAGGACAGGACATGGGTAGAGTAGGACAGGACTGTATACCCAGCGGGAGACAAAACCTAGGGTTAGATACTGGACATGTCTTTGAACGACAGCCCAACTTTGGACTAGACGACCTGAGATATCAGCTATCAACAGACAGCTGAGGTACAGGACAGCACCAAAATACCGAGACACCCGACTTCGCACGGACGTGGCACGATGGTCAAAACGCCTCGTGACCACAGACCGCGGTAGGAAAGGGCAGACTGGACTTGACGGTGGTTGAGAGAGGAGTGTTTCGGATAATTGAGAGAGCGTGTGCTGAGTGCCTCATATAAGATTTACTATTGTTTGTGAGAGTACTGATAGCAGATAGCCTGTGCGCTGATATGTATGCAATGGTTTGTGATGAGAGAACGCATGAGTGCTTGGCGCTATAATGTTTGCATGATTTCACCAGAGATGCTAGCGTGTGATTATAAATCATGTTACATGCTTGCTTGTAAATAAATGTCGATACATGTGACTTGATCGTTGACAAGTTTATTGCACATCTATTACAGTACTGTCATGTCTATTGTAACGAGTCATTGATTTAGTAAGACGCTGACACACAGGTTTAATATACACCCACGTAATGATCTTGTTATTGTAAACATTGATTCTGAGTTTAGTTAATTATTGTTGTTCATAAAAAGTCCTGGTTTTTAATTGAAAGAAATTATTCACATTGCTGGACATTTTAATTGCCAGGAGTCGCAGATTGAGTTCACCATACAGATGGTGTACTTTGATGACTGTAGCATACCAGATCTATCATAACTATCGTAGGTTGCTCAATTACTCCACACTTGATCAATCGCTTGTAATTTTCTTGGCTTCTTCTTCTTTCGTTCGCTTGAAATATATCTATATCTCCAATGTTGTCTCTTGTATGAATTTAACTGTCTTTTTCAGTTCACACAGTGGTCCATAGAGTTTATCTTCCACTGTCGTCTCTCTAGGCCAGAAGGTTTGCCTAGATAGCCTATGTTATATTTTGGGCAGTCTTGGAGTATGTGCTCTGCTGTCTGCGACGCCAATCCACATGTGCACATGGCTGTTTCACCAATCTTGAATTTTGTATACATGTGATTGCGTAATCTATTGTGTCCTGTTCTGAGGCGCAGAATAATGACTTGTTCTGGTCTGTCCATAACGTGTAGTCATCTTGAGCAGGTTTTGGTGGCTTTCTGACTGATTTGATCATTCTTTTCTTTTGGTGGTATGTAACGGGCACATCAGGCTGTTCTTCTTTGGCTCCTTCCTTAGCCAATTGATCAGCTCTGTCGTTTCCGGGTACTCCACAGTGGGATGGTATCCACTGTATGGTGACCTTATGCTGACTGCTAAGTTCAGAAAGTAGTGTCCTTAGTACTGGCAATTTCCCAGAGAGGAGCGCCTCAAGTACTGATTTTGCATCTGTCAGTAGCACCACAGGTTGTGTACCATTGCTGTTATTTAGTAATTTCTCTGTTGCTATCTTGATTGCCTCAATTTCGGCATCATAGTTATGGCAGTACTTTCCTGTCGGTACTCTGGCTGTGTCTCTAGTATTATTTGGGTATTCTATGTACACTCCCGCTCCTCCATTTCGAACAGCATTTTGTGCCGACCCATCTGTGTAGACTCGGATCCAGAGGTCCTGTGGGTATTCTTCATCAAGGAAGCTGAGAGTGGCTGTTCTGCGCTGCACACTGTTCTGTTCTTCCTTGTCAAATATTCCTCTCACTTTTGTCTGGATTTGTAACGATAGTCTATGCTCATCTTTCTATGGCGTTCGCTCTGGAATAGTTGTTAGGGGGATACCAACTGTGGGCAGATCGGTGATTTCTCTGCAGAGTCGTTTGGCCTGGTGGATAAAACTACTTCTTTTCAACCGCCCCATAGCTAGGATTTTAAGTCTGTTCTTCATAGGGTGGCCTGGCAAGCTGAGGAACTTTTCTGCTTGTATTAGCATTTTCGTATCTCTGCGCTCACTCAGTGCTTGTGTCCTCCCCATCTTCTCCATTTTCACTATAGGGGTTGGTCTTATCCCTCTTGTGGTGACTCTAAGTGCTTGATTTTGCACCTTGTCCAGCTCTTGTAGTGTGTTTTTTTTATGCTGAACATCACGCAGTTGACCCATATTCCAGGTGTGGTCGTATGCTCTGTTGGTAAACTTTGCTGAGTATTTTCCCACTGGCTCCCCATGTGGTTCCACTTAGCTTTCTCAGGATGGTTATTTTCCTTCTGGCTTTTGCTACTGCTACTGTTGATGTGCTTTCTCCATGTCAGCCTGCCATCAAATGTTACTCCAAGGTATCTTGGTCCTTTATCTTCTCTTATGGGTGTTCCATTTATCTGGATGATCCCTGCCTTTTGTTTTGAAGAGAGGGTAAATAGAGTGGTGCTGCACTTGTCGGTGTTAATGCTGACACACCATCTATTTGCCATGCATCAAATGTATCAACAGCTCTTTGTAGAAATTTGGTGGCCACTAATGCATGTTCAGTTGTGCTCCATAAAACCAGGTCATCGGCGTACATTGCCGCTTTAATTCCATGTGGTAGATTAGCAACAAGATCTTTGATGAAAATTAGAAAAAGTGTGTGGGACAAGACTCCGCCCTGGGGAACACCGTGACGCAGTAGTACTTTCTTGCTCTTGAGTCCGTCTATCTGTACTTGGGCTCTTCTGTACATTTGTACATTCTTCCATTGACTTTGCAGTTTCTCAGTTTCTTCATCAGACCTTCTTTCCAGACTTTGTCAAAGGCTTTCTTCAGATCTATCCATGCCGCAAGCACCAGCTGCTTCTCTTGGAATGCATCCTCAATTTCTTGAGAGAGGTAGGTTGTCTGATCTTCCGTAGAGTAGCACTGCCTAAAGCCAGCCTGTTGTGGCACAAGGATGTTTTTACTTTCACTGTACCACTGCAGTCTGTGATTGATGATGCGCTCCAGTGTTTTGCAGAGACAGCTGGTGAGGCTAATTGGTCTGTAACTAGAGGCAAAGAAACCATCTTTCCCTGACTTTAAGATGGGTATCATGATTGCTTCTCTCCAGGCTTGTGGAACACTGCCTAAGGTCCAGCTGTTATTGAAGATCTGCAACAGCTTTGCTTTGGCCTCTGTTTCTAGGTTCCTGATAATTTCATTGGAGATACCATCGGCGCCTGGTGACTTTCTCATTTTCAGTTTTGATATGGCTAGCTCCAGTTCGCTGATTGTGATGGGTGCCTCCAGAACCTCATGTACTATCTCCTTCTGTCCTGTATGTTGTCGTTTCTCTCGAATCTCTTGTTGTTTCTCTGGACTAATGTTGATATTGTTATCTTGTGCAAACGAGTCCGCAAAATGGTCAGCTGCTTGCTTTCTTGTTAAGATGTTTCCATCTTTATGTAGTGCAATTTTTTAGTTTCTCCTTGTGCCCTC
>OY992876.1:357703975-357751475 GCA_963921405.1 Cepaea hortensis | reverse complement strand
CAGTATGAACATTTACTGCAAAATAAAGACGCCAAGAGGTTGATTGCGAAAGCCGAGTAACTGGTTTTAATATGTAGTTTTAGTGTTACTAATCAGACCAGAATACTCCTGTATAGTATATACAATCAAACTGTTGTGTTAAGTAGGTTGTTTAAAACGACTTTCGTAAACCAACACAAAATGACAAAATAATTCTTATACATTACTTATAACAGTAACTTTGATTCATATAGATAGATAGGTCTCTGTGATGTGAGATGGAGGGAGCTGACATTTTTGTATGTAGTTTAAATCTTATGTAATGTTTAATAAAGATCAAAGATTCAAGCATCATAACACTGTACAAGAACAAGGGTGATGGAAGCGACTGTAACAACTATAGGGGTATCTCACTTCTGTGTATTGTCGGGAAAGTATTTGCCAGAATTGTCCTGCGCAGACTTCAAGTCCTGGGAGATCAAGTCTACCCCGAATCACAGTGTGGCTTCCGACAGAACAGTCTACCATTGATATGATATTCTCATTGCGACAAATGCAAGAAAAATGCCGGGAACAAAATCAATCACTGTTTATTGCCTTCATCGACCTCACAAAGGCATTTGATTTGGTCAGTCAAGAGGGTCTGTTCTTCTTCTTCTTCTTTCGTTCGCTTGAAATATGTCTATATCTGCAATGTCGTCTCTTGCATGAGTTGAACTGTCTTTTTCAGTTCACACAGTGGTCCATAGAGTTTATCTTCCACTGTCGTCTCTCTAGGCCAGAAGGTTTGCCTAGATAGCCTATGTTATATTTTGGGCAGTCTTGGAGTATGTGCTCTGCTGTCTGCGACGCCAATCCACATGTGCACATGGCTGTTTCACCAATCTTGAATTTTGTATACATGTGATTGCGTAATCTATTGTGTCCTGTTCTGAGGCGCAGAATAATGACTTGTTCTGGTCTGTCCATAACGTGTAGTCATCTTGAGCAGGTTTTGGTGGCTTTCTGACTGATTTGATCATTCTTTTCTTTTGGTGGTATGTAACGGGCACATCAGGCTGTTCTTCTTTGGCTCCTTCCTTAGCCAATTGATCAGCTCTGTCGTTTCCGGGTACTCCACAGTGGGATGGTATCCACTGTATGGTGACCTTATGCTGACTGCTAAGTTCAGAAAGTAGTGTCCTTAGTACTGGCAATTTCCCAGAGAGGAGCGCCTCAAGTACTGATTTTGCATCTGTCAGTAGCACCACAGGTTGTGTACCATTGCTGTTATTTAGTAATTTCTCTGTTGCTATCTTGATTGCCTCAATTTCGGCATCATAGTTATGGCAGTACTTTCCTGTCGGTACTCTGGCTGTGTCTCTAGTATTATTTGGGTATTCTATGTACACTCCCGCTCCTCCATTTCGAACAGCATTTTGTGCCGACCCATCTGTGTAGACTCGGATCCAGAGGTCCTGTGGGTATTCTTCATCAAGGAAGCTGAGAGTGGCTGTTCTGCGCTGCACACTGTTCTGTTCTTCCTTGTCAAATATTCCTCTCACTTTTGTCTGGATTTGTAACGATAGTCTATGCTCATCTTTCTATGGCGTTCGCTCTGGAATAGTTGTTAGGGGGATACCAACTGTGGGCAGATCAGTGGTTTCTCTGCAGAGTCGTTTGGCCTGGTGGATAAAACTACTTCTTTTCAACCGCCGCATAGCTAGGTTTTCAAATCTGTTCTTCATAGGGTGGCCTGGCAAGCTGAGGAACTTTTCTGCTTGTATTAGCGTTTTCGTATCTCTGCGCTAACTCAGTGCCTGTGTCCTCCCCATCTTCTCCATTTCCACTATAGGGGTTGATCTCATCCCTCCTGTGGTGACTCTAAGTGCTTGATTTTGCACCTTGTCCAGCTCTTGTAGTGTGGTTTTTGATGCTGAATACCACGCAGTTGACCCATATTCCAGGTGTAGTCGTATGCTCTGTTGGTAAACTTTGCTAAGTATTTTCCCACTGGCTCCCCATGTGGTTCCACTTAGCTTTCTCAAAATGGCTAGTTTCCTTCTGGCTTTTGCTACTGATTTGTTGATGTGCTTTCTCCATGTCAGCTTGCTATCAAAAGTTACTCCAAGGTATGTTGGTTCTTTATCATCTCTTAGGGGTGTTCCATTTATCTGGATGATCCCTGTCTTTTGTTTTGGAGAGAGGGTAAATATGGTGGTGCTGACACACCATCTATTTGCCCATGCAGCAAATGTATCTACAGCTCTTTGTAGCAATCTGGTGGCCACTGATGCATGTTCATTTGTGCTCCATAGAACCAGGTCATCGGCGTACATTGCTGCTTTAATTCCATGCGGTAGATTAGCAACAAGATCATTGATCAAGATTAGAAAAAGTGTGGGGGACAAGACTCCGCCCTGGGGAACACCGTGACGCAGTAGTACTTTCTTGCTCTTGAGTCCGTCTATCTGTACTCGGGCTCTTCTGTTGTGCAAGTATGCTTTCACCCATTTGTACATTCTTCCATTGTCTTTGCAGTTTCTCAGTTTCTTCATCAGACCTTCTTTCCAGACTTTGTCAAAGGCTTTCTTCAGATCTATCCATGCCGCAAGCACCAGCTTCTTCTCTTGGAATGCATCCTCAATTTCTTGAGAGAGGTAGGTTGTCTGATCTTCCGTAGAGTAGCACTGCCTAAAGCCAGCCTGCTGTGGCACAAGGAAGGGTCTGTTCAAGACACTAAAGAAGATTTTCTGCCCACCAACTCTTCTGTCCATTGTGGAATCGTTCCACACAGGCATGAAGGGTATAATCTAGTTTGAAGGTGCAACTTCAGAAGAGTTTGAAATAAAGATTAGAGTTAAGCAAGGTTGTGTACTTTCCCCACTCTCTTTGGGATATACTTTTCACTTCTACTGAAACATGCCTTTCGTGATCAGGATGCCGGTATATACATTCACTCACGCTCTATAATGCTCAGAGATTGAAGGCCAAGACCAAAATTAGGGGGGGGGGGGTATTAATCAGAGAGTTGCTTTTTGCAGATGATGCTGCAATTACTACCCACTCTGAGGAAGAATTACAACATCTACTGTCTGCATTCTCCAATGCTTGTTCTGAATTTGGTTTAACAATTAACAAAAAGAAGACACAGATTATGTCACAAGGTGTACATGGGGTACCATCAATCTTTATTGACGATGCCGAATTGGAGACAGTACCATTTTACATATCTAGGATCAGAGGTAAATAGCAAATTATCCACGGATCAGGAAATCAACATCAGGATTGGTAAGCAGCAACAAAAATGAACATGTTAGCAAAAAGAGTCTGGGAGAACAGGAAGCTTACTACCGAGACAAAAGTCCTTGTCTACCAAGTCTGTGTCCTTAGTACTCTTATTTTTAGCGGTGAAACCTGGTCAACTTACTCATACTAAGAGAAACGTTTAAACAGCTTTCCTAATGCAGTGATTGCGAAGAATATTTGGTATTAACTGGCAAGACAAAACAAAAATACTGAAGTATTGGAAAGATCAGGTTGTGTGACGGATTGTTCCATGCACAGTCTTCGTAGACTTAGATGGATAGGACACGTTAGGATGATGGATGATGGTAGAATACCAAAAGACATATTTTGTTTTTGGTGAATTACAGATGGGTAGGAGATGTCAGGGTCGGCCTCTACTATGATACAAAGATGTGTGTAAGCGGGACATGATTGATACATGTATTGATAATGCACATTGGGAGCAAGTCACCGCTGAACGTGTTGCATGGAGGGCAACTATCATAAATGGAATAAATACAAAGGAGAAACTGATTGCAGATAAAACACACACAGAGCGTGAGAGACTTAAGATGGTGCATGATGGTGGAAATGACCATGTGTTCACATGCATCCACTGTGGAGGAACATTTACAGCAATTACGGCCTTATCAGCCACATTTGCCACCGCCATGGATTGTAGTTATTATGCCTTTTTGAAGCACAATGTACCAAACTATCGTCTGTCAAGACGGAAAGGTGCCAATTAAATGTTTAATATCATAGTCACTGTTATACATGTCCACACAGCCAGTGTTTACTTGCATGCATGTGGCCATAAGTTAAATCATTTGTACATTAACCACAGTAAAATGGAAATACAATGTTTGCTTTTCATTTTTTTTTCTTAAAAAGGTGGTGCTCCCAGATTGAGGCCCTTCTATTGCACTTGGGTTGGGTTGACGTCCGCGATCACCCCAAATGTGGGTGACTCGAGTGCGTAATGTTTTCGTAAGGGGTACTGCGTTCGCGCTATCCCCTTAACATAAATTGACAAAGAACACTAGTTGAATTTTAGGTTTTGATGATCTCATACGCGCGGATTTGATTGCCCACGTATCCAGTCCGCAGAGAAACATGAGTATTTTATCAACATTGTTTTGCTATGTAGTTGTCGCGGTCTTTGCTGACGAAGGTTTTGGCGGCAACGTCCATTTTGTTATTTGTTGTCGTGTTCTAGTAAAGCTGACCGCACACTTAAAAAAAAAACACACAATAATGTACTCAATTAATTTTTGAGAGGTACATCATTTGTACCTTACAATTAAAACAACCACACTGTTGTACATTGTTATTATCTGATCTTATTCTGTGTTATGTAATGCTATGTGGAACGTCGTCACAGCTCTTTGGGCGTTATAATATCGGCCAACCGAATACGTTCTGCATTGACTATATCAACATGTCCATGGGGATAGCTGGATAACAATTTGTCCTACTTGTTTGAGAATGAGTTGGCACAAACATTACTTAAAGAGACACTTGGAAGGTTCGAGGAGAATGTGTACCTTCACTGCCTGCGTCAATTTGGTGGCAGTGAGAGGAAGAAAGTAGTCTAATAATTTCGAAGACGAGTAGGCGGCAGAAGCATACCGAAGAAATGAGAGCGCAGAACTCTGCTCGGATACGGTTCGTTAATGAGAGTTAGAAAGAGGGCCTGTGCGACTTGTGGCAACACCTTAAAACCACACATAGTGCCGCCATCTGTAGAGCAGAACAGTTGTTCATAGACAGGAAGAGAATGCGGAAAGCGGGAATATTTTCCTGGGAACCATTCTAGTTGTGAAAGAATCGCTCAAACAGCCATGATCTGGCAAGGTCTTCGTCGAGAAAGAGAAGCTGAAAGAGCAACTGCCGTAAGCGCATTGAGACATCCAGCAGAAGGTTCCACTTGAAGAGACTGAGAGACTGGTATGGCCAGAGAAACCAACTGCTGTCTTCAACGTGGAACGAGGCCGTGGCAGTTGTCAAGAAGCTCATTGCAAGTCAGTACCAGGTCCCAACGATGTCCCGTACACTGAGTACAAACGATTTCCGAACATCCCGAAAAGACTCCACCGGATACTGAGATCCACATGGAAGCACTAACTCATAAGTTCGGAGTGGGAAAAAACAGCCAGCGGAATCTAAATTGCCCAAAAAGCAAAATCTGTCAAACATAACTCAGGTCAGGCCGATCTCTCTTCTGAACTTCGAGGGAAAAATAGTATTCTCAGTCATGGCTAACAGACTCAGGCGTACTGAATGGAGAACAGAACGCTGCAGAAAGGGGGTTTCTCTAAGGTCCCTCGGGCCTGGAACAATCTGGGCAGTTATCCAGGGTGTAAAGTCAGAGAAGACTGACGCTCACATGTATGTTTGCACCTTGTCAGCACGTATGTGTCAGTGGCCCACTCAATACTGTGTCAGACTCTCAGTGTGTAATACTAGCTGGGGAAGATTACGACAATACTAATGCAGCAATTCTGGGGTGTCTATCTTCGCTTCTCGACTCCGACGTTCGCGATTAGATGGATCGACCTGCAAGTGTGTGTAGCAATGGATATACTATTTCGCCAATACTATTCGTCATGGATATGCAGGTGATTCTGGATGAGACACCCGGCTACGCACACGGTCTTGAACTCAGAGAGGGTTGCAGAATGTCATCATTTATTTAAAGCCCTTCATGACACAACAATCCTGACACCAGAGGAGCACCACGACCGGAGCATGTCTCCAAGACTAGCTCAAGTGATCGGCTGGTGCAGGGGTCACCAAACTTTTTTTCACGGCGGGCCGGATAACTGACAAAATAACGAGCGCGGGCCGTTCATTCTGTACAATACTTGCACCGGTCTCCGTGGCGAAGGTCTTACGGACGCGGTTCGTAATCCCGTATACCCGCGTTAGAAACACAGCTGCGCTCGAATTGGCAACAGACCGCGTTGCGCTGGGTTTTTTTACGCTATGGTATAGGTGCCGGTTGTTCAGAAAGCGATGGCAAACTACTGAACGTAAACTTGCCAAGACATCAACAACAGCAAAAAATGCTGGTGTTGACAGAAAACGTCTTTAACAATACTTGCAAGCCAGAACGAAAGCTCTGGGGGAAAAAGATAAAAAATACACAATGTATGCGCGCGCGCGCGCGCGCACACACACACACACACACACACACACAATAACCACACAATAAACAAAAAATTAAAAAAAATACAAGACAACCAACATATTTATTTACTAAAAATCAGTTATCAAAGAAGGCGACATTAACAAACAGATTGCTACATCAAATCTAGTGTGCACATATCCGAATCTCACAAACTGTCGTGTCCTCCTTTAAAGTGTCGTCCCTGGAGTGAGGAGATCCGACACCCACATTATAATATTATTTTTTTCCCCCTCAATATTCTGGAGAATCCACCCGCTTCCGTCCAACACACTCCATCAGCCTATGGACACCTTTTCCTATCACTCTCACACTGTCGTACTATGCCCCCTTCTCATACTTCCCCAACGCAACATACTCAACAACTCTTGCTTCTAGAAATTAATAAAGATTAATTTATTAAAATAAAAGTGTAACGTGTATGAGACGTGTATGTGAAGAAAATGTGTGACGTGTTCTATAAAGTGTGTAGACTCTGACTCTCAGACAGCAACCCAGTCAGCTGATCCCAGCAAAGATAGACCACAGCACGTTACGTCAGAACATGTACTTCTCACCCGTTGCCGAAACCATCTTGCCGGATACTGCTTTGCCTCTGTAGACCTCTGGTAATCCAATTTCATGAACATCCGAAATAGACACCGGTGGTATTAACAGTCAATCATGGACCGGTTGCACTCTACACAATGTCCGTTCCTAACGTTCCTTAACAAACTGCACAAGTCTTTTGTAGTGTGTACGCAGTTAGTTAGTTAGTTAGTTAGTCGACAGATCATCCTCGTTGCACATCGAACCATTCAGTCCATAAGTGCTAATTTCTAATGTTAATTGTTGCTGTACTAACACTAGGTACTCTTAGCCGGTTCTCGGTTCGTTACTACTGTCTAATGCTGTGTGGTGCATCAATATGCATCACTCTCTTTGATGAATCAATTTCCTTCTAGCGTAAGTTATGTTTCTGTATGCAACTTTATTGACTCTTGAACTGGTGTTCTTCAGAATGGGTTTTTTAATTCTTTCCCAAAACTTGTAGAGTTTCCTTGGATCTGGTAGGGAACCTAGGATAGAAACAACACATCTGGTGATAGTACTAGTCACTGATCCCTTCGGCTGAGTGTAAGCCTATCACCTTGCTTAATGATCTTTAGCTAACTAGACTTAGTCATAGAGCAGATTAGCTACCCACCTAGAGTCGAATCAGGCTATGACAAAGGAAAAATCACCAAACAGAATGCGGAACCCCGCCCACCAGGGACACCTACGGGAAGATCCCAATTACCCCTCATTACTCAATTCTCAACTAGTAAAGCTTATCAACACTTCACTAATCTATTCTAGCTAACAGAGCCAAGTATCACTTCACTACTCTAGCTAGTTTCCACTAACAGTGCTAATCATCACACTATAGTTTAACAAGGCCACAGTCTATAGTAATTATAACGAATATATTATAATAAGTTATACCTTAAATGGCACTACTGCAGTCCTATAAATCATATCTACATCTGCCATATAGGCACGCGTAAAATTAAGTCACTAATTAACACACGGTAGATATTATTTCCACTGGCACTGCAGTGCCCTGCACTCTGTCTAGAGCATTATTCAAGTCCACCCTAGTTGATCTCAACTCGAGTTTATATGGCAAACTACCAAAGTTGTCCACGTGACGTTATCCTTTACTCCCCCACACAGGTGGCACAGTGGCAAATCATCCCCTGTCAAGAACTATTTTCCTGGCTTAAATCCTGTCAAAGTTGTCAGTAATTGCCTAGATTCTCAAAACAAGCCAGCTAGTTTCTGTAAACTCCCAACAAAGAGTTTCGATACCAAGCTGCCAATCATCTTGATGTTCCGGAAACCAAGAATTGACAGATGCACTGTTTTCCGTACTAGGTACTTCCGTTTTACATCTGCCCCTGTGATCTCACGGCTTCCATCTGCATTCAAATGTTGACAAACTTGTCACTCTTCTGTTCCGTGGTGACAATCCCAGCAGCCATTTCCGTCTGATGTCCGGCAGTATAGATGACAAACGGAACCATTCCATATCCTTCTCCCTCACCACCAAATGTGTTTATGGGCTGACACGATGTAACCTGTACAACTGTGTTTACTCTGTTAGTACAAATAGATGTCGCTGGTCGATCGTCCGCTTAATCCGAAAATCCTCTATAATAATCAACCGGATAAACACACGGTTTCATTTTGTGACATAGGCCCCCTCCTAAGAGAGTAGTCCATCTCACTCTTCTCCACCGTGAGTTTAGTCCAGATGATTCATTCTTCTTCTTCAGGAGCTGGGTGTCTTGACAAGAAATCCGCTCCAACATTTTCCTTCCCAGGAATGTACTCTACTGTGAAATTATATGGTTGAAGTAACAACGACCACCGCATCAAACGTGCGTTGAGCTTCTGAGAAGTAGCCAGGAACATCAGGGGCTGATGATCTGACTGGACCCGAAACTTAACTCCATACAAATATGGCTGAAATTTTTGCACTGCCCATACGAGGGACAAGCATTCTCTCTCGACGGTTGAATAATTCCTCTCCGCCTGTAGAAGTTTCTTACTTGCGTATGCCACAGGTTTCAAAACCGAAGCATCGTCTTTTCCTTCCTGTAACAAAGCGGCTCCAATTCCAATCGCACTTGCATCCGTTCTCAACACAAATGGTTTGGAAAGGTCAGGGAGCTGTAATACAGGTTTGCTGACCAAGGCCTCCTTTAACTGACTATAGGCATTCTCACATTCTGGTGTCCAATTGATTTGGTCCGGGAATCCCTTTTTCAAGGTTTCCGTCAACGGAGCTCCCAGTTCAGTGAAATGTGGGATAAATTTGTGGTAGAACCCACACAACGAGAGAAAAGATCGCACATCCTTCTTCGTTTTTGGCCTTGGTGCATTTCTGATTTTCTCCAGGTTCTTCTCTTCTGGAACAATGTGTCCTGGAGTGATGGTGTGACCTAGAAATTCCAGAGTCTGGTAACCAATCATGCACTTGGTTGGACGAGCAGTAAGCCCTGCTTCCTTGAGTCTATTAAACACTCTCTCCAAGGATTGTAAGTGGTCATCCAAGCTGTCACTGGAAATCAGAATATCATCCATGAAAGAGATGATGGACGGATCCTGTAACGGATCTAGTAAAGTCCTCATCATGCGTGTAAACACACTAGGTGCATTGCTGAGTCCAAAGGGCATGACCTTGAATTCGTAGTGTCCACTGGGTGTACTGAAAGCTAACAGTGGTCGAATCTCCGGTTTGACTGGTATCTGATAGTACCCCCGACTCAGATCCACCTTTGAAAAGTACCGAGCCTTATGGAGCCTAGCGAATAACTGAGTTGGATTCGGCAAAGGTTCCACCTGAAACTGTGTATGACTGTTCAGAAGTCGGTAATCTATACACAACCTGTGTTCTCCACTTGGTTTGCGTAACAAAACTACCCCCGCATTGTATGGGGATGTGGATGGTGCAATCACGTCATCCTCCAGCAGTTTTTGTATTTCCTCCTCCAGGGCCTTTTCTTTAGAGAATGGCACTGGGTAAACCTTTTGGCGAACAGGCTCCTGTGTGGTCAAAGTCATCTCGAACTCCACCAACCTCGTTCGTCCTGGTTTATCAGTCAGTATCTCCTTATGAGACTTGAGAACCTGGGTTATCCTTTCCCTCTCCTGGGAGGTCAGATCAGGGTTCACTTGCACATCCCTATAGGTTTCCTGGTGTTCCAAGGGATATTCCCTGCCCTCGCTGGTTCCCACTTCTGTCTCCACTGCAACTGCCATTGCCATGAGGTGAGCTGCCTTGTCTCCGGGTCTCTCTTCATATTTCCGCAAGAGATTGATATGGAAAATCTTCGACTTTCCCCGGATCCGGATTTGATAGTTGGTTCTGGATATCACCCTTTCCACGGGAAATGGTCCTTGCCAACCTATCTCCAGTTTGTTGTTTCCCGTTGGGAGTAGCAACAAGACTTTATCTCCCACCTCTAGAGATCTTTCTTTAGACTTACGGTTGTAGTAAGCCGCATGTCTTTTCCTGGCCTTTTTCAAGTTTTGATTTGCCAGAGTCCATCCCTTGTGGAGTTTTTCTTTCAGTTCCTCCACGTATTGATAGGATGAGATCACTTCTTCTGACGTCCCCTCTTCAGTCCAACTCCTCAACATGGCTTCCAACGGTCCTTTGATTGGACGACCAAACAGCAACGTAGCGGGTGGTAGTCCTGTTGAGCCATGAGGAACTTCCCGATAGGCAAAGAGTGCTGCTGGGATATATTCATCCCACCTATCAGGTTTTTCCTGCGCTAATTTCCTGAGCATTGTCATCAACGTGCCGTTGAAACGCTCTACTTGTCCATTGGCTTGAGGGTGGTAAGGGCTGGTATGTATGTGGTTAGAGTGAAACACCCTAAATACCTCCTCCATGAGTTTTCCACAAAACTGAGATCCATTGTCCGTCAGAATTCGATCCGGAAAGCCTAATCTGGTAAAGGCCTCCATCAGTGCGTCCGCCACTCTTTTTGAGTCAATCGTGGTCAACGGTATGGCTTCACCCCACATTGTACAGCAATCCACCATTGTGAGTATATACATGTTCCTCTTCCTAGTCCTGGGAAGTGGACCCACGATATCGATGGCTACCCTCTCGAAAGGAGAGTTCATGATGGGCATCTCACCCAACATCACCGGTGCTGTCCAGTGTTTCGGTGCCACCCTCTGGCACTCAGGGCATGACTTCACATACCGACGCACATCATCTGTCATTCCCGGCCAATAGTAGTGGCAGGAAATCCGCTGCATGGTGGCGGCTATACCCATGTGTCCACTAAAGGAGATGGTATGCCCCATATGAAGAATCTGGGACCGATGAGCTTTCGGGACGACCAACTGACCGTATAGGTTGTCTCCCCTTCCTGCTCTCCTGTAGAGTATCCTATTCTTCATGTAGTACTGCCCCCGTCCTGGTGGATCAGCACTTTTCTGCAGCTTTCTGTAGCAAGGACGTAAAGTATCATCCTCACTCTGGGCAGTTCGTAGCTCCCCCGGCATTGGGTTAGTCACAATTGCGTCTGCCTCTTCCGTTTTCGTCTGAGAGCGAGTCTGCATTGCTCCCATATGGATTGGCTCCCTGGGCATTCCCAGAAAGACATACCGGCAACCTAGGATGACTGGAAAAATGGGATCGGTCAATACAGCGGCCTTGATGGTGCCGGTGACGTACCTTGACCGAATCTCCACATTAGCAATGGGCAACTTCATGACTACAGCACTCTTCTGTGCAGGCTGTATATCCAAGGTTTCACCTGTGAATTGTTCTGGATGTACCAGATCCGCAGAAATCACGGCCTCCCCGTCCAGTCCTGTGTCGTATAAACACTCCACTTGACGACCGTTAACCTCTACCAATTCCACTACCGGTGGTTTTTCCTGGTCTGGAGTCTCTTCCTCGGCCTCGACCTGTTCGGTGGGCTCCACCTTAGGTTTCCCTGAGCACACGACGAATTGAGTGTCTCCTGACTTTCCCCTGCAGTCAATAGCATTGTGCGTGTTTGACTGACATTGGTTGCACCATTTCCCTGTCCTAGATTTTCTATTGTCGGACTTGAATGAGCTCTCCTGGTGGCGAGCTTCCTTGTTGACCTTGGCATTTTCCGTGACAACCTCCTTGGAAGTCACTTGACATGCTGCAAAGTGAGGGTTCTTAGCCTTCGATTTGCAGTCCCTCGTATTGTGAGAGGGTGACTTACAAATTGAACACCACTTCTCCGACCACGGTCGTTTAGGTGTAGAGCTTGAAGTGCTCTTGCTTCCCTCCTTCTTCTTCTCTGAATTATCCTCTGTTTTTTGCACATAAGGTTCCCACTTTTTTGTTCCTGCGTTTTTGGCTTTCTTCTTGTCATGTTTCTCTTGACTTTTGGAGTTGGTGGAAAGGTTTTCCCCTGCCTCCCCATGTACCTCGACGAACCGTTCTGCTAATTTAGTCACGAGGTCAATACGTTCCGCTCCTTGTTCTCCCAGGAACGTCCTGAGAGGTTTAGACATTTGCTTCTTCAGCTGGTCGACCACCATGAGCTCTTCCAGACTCTCATAGTCATGTGCGAACCCAGCCAAATCCATCCACTTATGGAGATAAGATTTTAGACGCAAACTGTAGGCGGCAAACAACTCCCCCGGTTCTCGTTTCGCTGCTCGAAATTTTTTCCGGTAGGTATGTGACGTAACCTCGAATCGTTTCAGCAGAGCCGTCTTTAACTCGTCATAATTGTTCTCATGTCCTGGTGGCAGGCGAGAATAAACCTCGTATCCGGTCCCGCGTAATCCCTGGGATAGCTTAAGATTCCATTTGTTACGCTCCAGACCCATAGCAACTGCCATAGCCTCGAAGCGTTGAAGGTATTGGTCAATCTTCTCTTTGTCCTCCTCGTAGACCGCCAAAGGAAACTTCATGGCATGGTACCCATGTCCACCTACTGGTGTTGACCCTGGGATGGAGGAACCTCCAACTGCTCCCTCAGTTTCTCCATTAGATTGACTCTTCAACTCGAGTTCCCTCATCCGGTACTCGTGCTCCCTTTTCTGTGCTTCCTGTTCAGCTTCTAATTTCCTAGTGGCTTGCTCAGCTTCAAATTTCTTAGCTGCTTGCTCCGCTTCCAATTTCTTAGCTGCTTGCTCAGCTTCAAATTTCCTAGCTGCTTGCTCAGCTTCAAATTTCTTAGCTGCTTGCTCAGCTTCCAATTCCATCCTTCTCAATTCCAACTCGGCCTTTCGATCTTCCCTTTCTGCTTGACGATACTCTCTCTCCACTTCCTGTATGTAATCCGTTAGAGCAGACCCCGACAGTCCCATGTCTTCCCCCTTTGCCCTTAATTCTAACGTGGTAAGTTTAGGGGTGGCCATTATACAGAGAGGTAATCTAGCAGGTCGAGTACAATATAACTGCAAATTACTATATGAACAAGTACTATAAATCTAGATATTACTACAAACCGCACATTCACTCAGTGACAAGAGTAGAATCAGGACCACAGACCTATGCAGACGTGTGAAGTGTGAACAGGTAAGATATTAATTAGTCCTAACCCCTATCCACATTCACTCTAGCTGGATTCTCCAAAATGATATCTCCCTCTTATAACTAAGGATCCCGTGTCCAAAGACCCCGTTGTCAGAAGATCCCACTGTCAAAGGTTCCTGCTTGCAGGAGATCTCGCTGTCCAAGGATTCCGTTTACGAGAGATCCCGCTGTCCCAAGATTCCGTTTACGAGAGATCCCGCTGTCCAAAGATCCCGTTTACGAGAGATCCCGCTGTCCAAAGATCCCGTTTACGAGAGATCCCGCTGTCCAAAGATCCCGTTTACGAGCCCCCAATAATGTCGTGTCCTCCTTTAAAGTGTCGTCCCTGGAGTGAGGAGATCCGACACCCACATTATAATATTATTTTTTTCCCCCTCAATATTCTGGAGAATCCACCCGCTTCCGTCCAACACACTCCATCAGCCTATGGACACCTTTTCCTATCACTCTCACACTGTCGTACTATGCCCCCTTCTCATACTTCCCCAACGCAACATACTCAACAACTCTTGCTTCTAGAAATTAATAAAGATTAATTTATTAAAATAAAAGTGTAACGTGTATGAGACGTGTATGTGAAGAAAATGTGTGACGTGTTCTATAAAGTGTGTAGACTCTGACTCTCAGACAGCAACCCAGTCAGCTGATCCCAGCAAAGATAGACCACAGCACGTTACGTCAGAACATGTACTTCTCACCCGTTGCCGAAACCATCTTGCCGGATACTGCTTTGCCTCTGTAGACCTCTGGTAATCCAATTTCATGAACATCCGAAATAGACACCGGTGGTATTAACAGTCAATCATGGACCGGTTGCACTCTACACAATGTCCGTTCCTAACGTTCCTTAACAAACTGCACAAGTCTTTTGTAGTGTGTACGCAGTTAGTTAGTTAGTTAGTTAGTCGACAGATCATCCTCGTTGCACATCGAACCATTCAGTCCATAAGTGCTAATTTCTAATGTTAATTGTTGCTGTACTAACACTAGGTACTCTTAGCCGGTTCTCGGTTCGTTACTACTGTCTAATTCTGTGTGGTGCATCAATATGCATCACTCTCTTTGATGAATCAATTTCCTTCTAGCGTAAGTTATGTTTCTGTATGCAACTTTATTGACTCTTGAACTGGTGTTCTTCAGAATGGGTTTTTTAATTCTTTCCCAAAACTTGTAGAGTTTCCTTGGATCTGGTAGGGAACCTAGGATAGAAACAACACATCTGGTGATAGTACTAGTCACTGATCCCTTCGGCTGAGTGTAAGCCTATCACCTTGCTTAATGATCTTTAGCTAACTAGACTTAGTCATAGAGCAGATTAGCTACCCACCTAGAGTCGAATCAGGCTATGACAAAGGAAAAATCACCAAACAGAATGCGGAACCCCGCCCACCAGGGACACCTACGGGAAGATCCCAATTACCCCTCATTACTCAATTCTCAACTAGTAAAGCTTATCAACACTTCACTAATCTATTCTAGCTAACAGAGCCAAGTATCACTTCACTACTCTAGCTAGTTTCCACTAACAGTGCTAATCATCACACTATAGTTTAACAAGGCCACAGTCTATAGTAATTATAACGAATATATTATAATAAGTTATACCTTAAATGGCACTACTGCAGTCCTATAAATCATATCTACATCTGCCATATAGGCACGCGTAAAATTAAGTCACTAATTAACACACGGTAGATATTATTTCCACTGGCACTGCAGTGCCCTGCACTCTGTCTAGAGCATTATTCAAGTCCACCCTAGTTGATCTCAACTCGAGTTTATATGGCAAACTACCAAAGTTGTCCACGTGACGTTATCCTTTACTCCCCCACACAGGTGGCACAGTGGCAAATCATCCCCTGTCAAGAACTATTTTCCTGGCTTAAATCCTGTCAAAGTTGTCAGTAATTGCCTAGATTCTCAAAACAAGCCAGCTAGTTTCTGTAAACTCCCAACAAAGAGTTTCGATACCAAGCTGCCAATCATCTTGATGTTCCGGAAACCAAGAATTGACAGATGCACTGTTTTCCGTACTAGGTACTTCCGTTTTACATCTGCCCCTGTGATCTCACGGCTTCCATCTGCATTCAAATGTTGACAAACTTGTCACTCTTCTGTTCCGTGGTGACAATCCCAGCAGCCATTTCCGTCTGATGTCCGGCAGTATAGATGACAAACGGAACCATTCCATATCCTTCTCCCTCACCACCAAATGTGTTTATGGGCTGACACGATGTAACCTGTACAACTGTGTTTACTCTGTTAGTACAAATAGATGTCGCTGGTCGATCGTCCGCTTAATCCGAAAATCCTCTATAATAATCAACCGGATAAACACACGGTTTCATTTTGTGACACAAACTAAGCAGCAAAAAAGGTTAGTGAGATTTGTGAAACTGATAGTTGGCTTTCAAGATGTCATCAATCTTTGGTTTGGAATTGCTGCATGCAATCAAGAGAATTGCTTTCAAATGTTCATCAGTCAATCTCGTTCGATGTGTTGACTTCACATAGTTCATTTTTGAAAATGGTTGCTCACAGTCATAAGTTGTTCCAAACACTGATTCCATATCAGCGGTAAATTTCTTAAGTTTCGGAAACTCAACATCAAGTAAGCAGCGGTAAAATTCAGCAAGTTTTCCTTCTCTGAGGTTCTCTTTCAACAAGTCATTTGCTTGCAAATCAATGAGCTCCAACTGTAGTTCAATTGGCACACCATCAAGGTTACAATCAAACGGATTCTGGAACAGAAGAATGTCTCAATTCTGTCAAGATCTAATAATCTCTCTCTCAAAAAAAAAAAAAAAAAAAAAAGCTTCTTCAAGTCACGAATAATGTTTTTCAGAAAATCGAGGTTGACATTTTCGGCGATTATAGCACAAAACCTTTAAAACAATGAAAATGAGAAATGTTTTCTCTTTCCAGCTGTGCTTCAAACAGTGATAGCTTTCTCCGAAATCCTGTGATAATTCTGTAGAGATAAAAGACGAGATTATCCTTTCCCTAAAGTTTCATATTCAGTTCATTTATGTGGGGTGTGATGTCGTGTTTCTAAACCACGTTTCATGAACTCATATTTCTCAGAACGTAATTTTCTAGAAAACTTTGAATATGTTGATAGATGTTTTATTTCGTAGTGACGCCGAAGATTGTACTCTTTCAAAACGGCAACACTTTCGCTGCATATTCCGCAACTGGCTTTCTGGTCCTTTGTTTCCACAAAGAAGTACTTTACTCCCCATTCTCCACTGAAAACGCGACAATCGGCGTCCACTTTTCTTTTCCCAGTAGCCATAATGAAGGGTAAAGTACATGGGATCTGAAAATGACAAAGATATTGAATTAGAAACATAATTAATATCAAATTGAAACACAAGAAAGGCAGATGACTAGGTGTCACTGGTGAAGCTACTTCTCACCAAAGGCACATATACAGTTTACAGTTACCTTTGGTAATAATAGAATATATCTCATAAGGTTTGCAAACTACATAAATAGGGCCGGCCTAAATAAACAGCCTAGAGCAAAGATTTTTTACCGGGGTTCCACAAGTTGTAGACAGGGGTTCTGCCGAAACAGACCGAAGTCGCCTAATTGCAACATTTCTGCCCATCAGGTTTATTACATAAAGTAGGACAGACACTTGGATCATCGCACAGAGTTCCTTGGGCAATGTAAACATTTGCGGAAGGATCTGCTCCGGCAGAAAGGTTGAAAAACGCTGGCCTAGAGAACAGCTCGATTAACACCTTGACCGGGGAATTCTTCTGAGCTGGGGATAATATTTTCGTAATAACATGAGGCTTCTGTGGCATTTTTATGCCATGTTTGCTACTTTATTGCCTCCATTCACACTTGCAGTTCACACACTTGCAGTACCTATCACTGTCAAACACAGATATCCTTGTTACATACCTATAGAATGGATGACTGGCAAAAAGAAGAAAATATTTCTGGAGCATCGGACCTGTGTTGACTGTCAGACGCATCTGGGGAAGGGTAAGATGTGTGTGTGTGCTTGTGTGTGTGTGTGTGTTGCCATGGAAACTATGGTAACGTCAGAGAGAAAGCGGCGCTACCACGAGCCGGGGAAGGACATGGGATGGCGCGAAATAAGCCAACATTACAATAAATAAGAAAATCTAGATAGAATAATTTATAATTGAAAATAGTAAATTTAAGACACATAGCAAGCCACGAGGTCTCTGCACGTGTGAAGATTTCCTATTATTCTAAACATAGTATTTACATTTAAATTGTATCACAACGTCTCATGTTCCATACGTTATATCAAGCAAGTTCGAGTACCGTCGACAGGCCGGATGAAATGACGTCGCGGACCGGATCCGGCTAACGGGTCGTAGTTTGGTGACCCCTGGACTGGTGCAAGATGAGTTTCAAGCCCACAAAGTCAAGAAGCATGTTTGACGCGAGAAGCGAAAGTTAGAAGTGAACGTTGCGCACTGAGCCATTCCGTCCCTATGTGGTATAGCATGCTTGCAGTAGTGTTCATACAGACAATCGTTAGTACTAGAATCATACAGAGATGTACACGCCCCGTCAAGATATGTGATGTATAGAGTAATCAATGAACGTTTGCGGCGGTGACTGGTACACTGAAAAGATACTCATCTTCATTCATAGCGAAGTCAGGAAAAGTAAAGAATCCCTTTACAAAGTCAGGAAAAGTTCAGGATCCCTTTAGAAAGTCAGGAAGAGTCAAGGATCCCGTCACACACCTAAGCACTAGAGGTAAATGGTGCTAGCCCCATTGTATAGACCAATTAGCACTGGAGGGTGATGCGGTCAGTATCACGCCTGCCGATTTTACTTCCATGACATTTTCTGGAGCTTAGTTTAGACTGGGTGGGCCTAGTAGCCCTGGGAAGCCGTTACAAATCCGGGTAGATAGGTATTCGAACACATGACTACCGGCCGGGAGGCCAGCGCGTTGGCCACTACGCGACCTTGTTCCTCATTGATAGATTACCTACAACACAAGGGAGAGGTGGTCACGTGCCAGTAGGACCAGGCGGAGAAAGTGGTGGAACAGACTGAACGTATGAACATATGTGTAGTCATGGCGACTGCCAATATCGAGCAAAGACTGCTAATACTTCTGTTCCAAGGACTAGTGCTTTCACGCATCGAGTATGCCCTGGCCATCCTCACTGTCAGATTGGACGACTTGAAAAGGTACAAAACGAAGTCATGCGCATCATTTTGGGCTGCACGAGAGACACCAGCTGTGTAGCAATGAGATACCTCCTTGACTTCCCGACAATGGAACACAGGATAAAGATCTGGACAAAAATAAGTGCAGATGAGCAGCACCCTCTGCATGACGCTATATTCAGAGAAAAAGGTGACAGGCTAAAGAGGGGCAAATCATGGATGGGTCGGGCGGAAGATGTCGTCAGACATGTCTGCAGTCTTACCAATAACCACCCCGGCAAGGAATGGGTGCCGGTACCTCCAGCTTTTAAGTGCACTTTCTCCTGCATTATCACACTCGACAGACGGTGCAGAGAGCAGAACCCTGCCGCTGTCAATGCAGAGGTCAACGCGCTCATCTATGAACACTCAAGATAGCCCCGAAGTGCTCATTTATACAGATGGATCTGTTGTAAAGCAGCAGAGAAGTGCGTGGGCATTTACAGCCCGTTCAGTGGGCCGAACCGTTCAAGAATCCAGTGGTGCCCACTCTATGACCACGAGCAGCATGACGATGGAGGTGATGGCAGTTACACAGGCTTTCATACGGCTGGAATCACAGCATTATACCAACGTGTGTGTACTAAGTGATTCAATGAGCATGATTCAGAAGGTCGAAGCTGGACCTGTACGTAGACAGTAGACTGAGTCGCTGTCTGTTGTCCGTAAAGTCACCTTCATCTTCGTCCCGGGACATACGGGAGTCGAGGGAAATGAACGAGCTGATAAACTGGCTGGCTCTGCACCCCCTGTAGATGACCAGCCCATGGATCGTGCTGATGTTATTAACGTCTTAAAGATATATCGGGAACAGAGGACTTTGACGTCAGTGAATCCACATCGCTGTCCAGGATGAAAGACCTGGGAGTAAGAATCGGCACGGCCAGACGCGAGAGGTGTCTCGTCAACCAACACAGAACTGGCACTATTAGCCACCGGACGCTGATGCATATGCTTGGGGCGGGGGGGGGGGTGCGGGGGAGGGGGAGGATCTGAGCACCTATGGACCTGTCCGGAGTGCAATGAAGATACCCCAACTGATAACTGATAACATATGTATAGAGAATGAAATAGCGGGGTTTATTATTCTGGTCGGTTTTAGCTTCAATTTGCATCTTTTCTGTGGTTTCTGTTGGCTTGTCATTAGTTATTTCCTTTTCGGCTTTCAGTCGTTCTTTCTCTGATTTGATGATTTGTAGGATTTCTTCGTTCTCCTTCTTTATCAGTGTCATTCGTTCCACCTCTTGCTTGATGCTGTGCTGGATTCCCTTCATGTCAGCCAGTATTCTTTCGTTGTCGCTGGTTGGTGTCGGCGTCAGCAGTTCCTTGACTTGTTCTTAGCTCGTCAGTCTGCTCTTGTAGCTGGGACGTTTTTATTTGTGAGATGCCCGAGGCTGTCGGATACCTCCGCCGTGCTTCCTTGAATGGAGTGTTTGTGATTAAGGCGGTCTTTATGGCGTCTCTGTGCCTTTGGGGGTATGGGCAGCCCAGGTATATTGCTCCGTGTTTACCGAGGCAGTTGGCACACTTTCTGTTGTCGTTGGGCTTTCGGAAGTCCATGTCCTGTTTGGCTAGCGGACATTACTTGAATGCGTGGTGTTCGGCGCAGTATCGGCAGATCTGTGTCTTGCTGCGGCACGATGTGCTGCTGTGGGCCGGCCCTCTGACATCTTGAGCATTGTGTGATTCTAGGGATGAATCGTTCCGTTGTTGAACTTTCTTGTTCACAGATATTGTAGTCGGCATCTCGATGCCCTCTGCTGTCACCACCGCTAGAGTAGTTGGGATCTTGGATTACGTCAGAATCCGCTCCGCCTTCAAGATTGGGATATGAAGATTTTCCTGTTGTATCTGCATCAGTATCTGGTCATCTGTCAGCTCCACTTGGATACGCTTGATAACCCATCTGATCGTCTGTGGGTCGGTGTTTCTTACTCTGGTGTTTTGCTACCCTCTATGTTGCTCTATTAACTTGGCTCTTGTCTATGGTTGGTTGTCGTCGGTCTTCCTCGTGGTAGCTTCATTTGAGGTTACTGTAGGTTCTGGTTCTTTGATGCAGCTCGCAGACAGGTTCTCTCCTCTCATCTTCTTTAAGGTCTTGGTGGCTTCCATGCTGCTCATCTTGTATGACGGGTGTCTTCTGATGTTTGTCTTGCTACGTGCCATTTTCTCCCCCGTATCAGGTTTCTTGAACAGTTTGGGAGACTTGTTGTCGATAGTTAGGATTAGGAATGAGGACGTTAAATGCGACTAGGTCTGAAACCAGTCATGATCTTCATTAAAGAACAACAGCTTAAATTATCACAAGAATGCTCTAGTACCTTCTGACACAAAGAACCGCATTGAAAGAATATAATGGGTACAGAGCAAGGGGAAGACCACGTAAAAGATTGACAGCATCAAGAACAACCTTAATGAAATGAATACCAACTTATATAAACAGCATTAGGAAGAGCGCATAAAAGATGTTTACATCACCCCTCCAACACGTCACTGAGGTAAACAGAGGAAGAGAAGAAGATCTGCAAACACTGAACAGGGAGGGGAGAGATATAGGTCAATTGAAATCTGGATCATATGCCAACTCAATCCTGGTTGGGATATCAAACACACAAGAGAGCTAATTTACCTCGCACAAGTCCCTAGCTGTAGATCAGGAATGCTTTCGTCGCGTAGCGTTGCTATGTGCCGCTGTTTAGTTGCGGCCAGAATTGTCCTTAGTAACCGATTGCCAAGCTGAGATTGGCTGAAAATTGGGTCAAAGCTAACTGCAGGCGCATTCCTTTTATTCGTGTTGTTCTTAACTCCTGTAATACTTGGCTGTTTAACTTTGGTTGTCCTTAACTCGTGTAATACTTAGATTGTTTAACTCTTGTTGTCCTTAACTAGTGTAATATTTGGATTGTTTAACTCTGGCTTTCCTCAACTAATTCTTAGATTGTTTGGCACTCTTCCGAATAACGGTCCCAAATTATTTAGTGTAAAAAGTATCCCTTACAGGGCATCATTAGTTGATGTTGTTGATCACTTCCGGTTCAGTGTGTCGTGAACTGCTAGACCGACAGATGGATGCAATAAATGTTTCCTGGGCCCCGAGGACCCCCAATGTTGTCGGAGTGTATATCTATATCTTGTACGTACGTATTTCCACATATAACTGTCGAATATTATTGGTACGTTTTTTTTCGATTTTCTCAGTTCTATATTTTAGTTCGTAGTGTTTAATATTTATTATTATATCACTTTCTGAGGCCCTGTAAGGGTTGCATTTGACAAGAAATAATTTGAGACCGATATTGGGAAGAGTGCCGGTCTCTCTGGCTGTGGGGTTACAACACTTTCTCTCTGTAATCCCGTTTATCACGCAGAGTCTCGTAGCGGAGCGAGAGCTGAGGCGGTTCGACCCCCGCTCGTGACTTGCGGGATACTGAGCCGGCCGCTCAGAAAGCAATGGCAAACTACTGAGCGTAATCTTGCCAAGAGATCAACCAGGGGCGTCACTAGGGGGGTGCGGGGGGTGCGGGCCGCACCGGGTGACACCATCAAGGGGTGACACCAAAATAAAAAAAAATTGCAAATTTGACAAAGCAGACATAGCTCTGTCTAGTCGGGTTTCATAACCGTTCATTGTTAATTTTAGAAATTTTAATGTTAAATAACAAAAATTTAACTTTGTCCGAGTTTGTCGAAGTTCTTTATTTATGTTTTACCTGAAGTATTGAAGTTATATTGTTCAATTTGTTTTCTTTCTTATGTCCTTATTAACTTTTTGACTTATTTGACAAACATTACTATATGCGATTATATATGGTACAGAAACACTCGGAAGAAGACCATGGTGAAAGTCTAGAGGGGTGACACCAAGAGTTTACCGCACTGGGTGACACCAACCCCAGTGACGCCACTGAGATCAACATACAGCTGAAAGATGCTGGTGTTGACAGCTAAGTCCTGTAAAGGATATGCAAAAAAAAAAAAAAAAAATTGGGAAGAGTGCCGATTGTTTAAGTCGTGTTTGTCTTTAACTCCCGTATTACTTTGATTTTTAAACTCTGCTTGTCCTTAATTAATGCATAGATTGTCTAACTCTGATTGTCGTTATGCCATGTATAACAGAGATTGTTTAATTCTGGTTGTCCTTATCTCATTTAATACTGATATTGTTTAACTCGGGTTGTCCTTATCTCATTTAATTCATTCATCATGTGCCATGCTGATAAGTGTGGGCGTTCATGTTTAGCCATATCACCCTATCACCAGAGTCGTGTATTTTTGTCTCCACCATGCCACGTGGCCAAGCCATCTAGATATTCACCCCTCAGCCTTCTCTCTGATATTTCCCTCCTCGATCTCGCCAGTTGTCACCAAGTTCTCTAGTCTATTTCTTTTCACGATGTGCCCAAAAATTATTGACTGTCTGTTTACGTTTAATTTCTCTAATCAGTTTACGGTTTTCATCTGCTTCTTGTAGCACTTGCACATTGTGTTTTTTTTTTTTTTTTTTTCTGTCCATGGTATTATTTGCATTTCTCCTCACTGTTTCCACTGCCATGAGATGTTTTTCAGCTTGTCTGCTCACGTTTCACATACATAAAAAGTACAGGTTCTGTGTAGCACTTCAACACTAATTTTCTCGTTGCCATCGACATCATTTTATTGGTCAGTGTGTTGTCCATCTTGCAAAAGGCTACCTTTGCCATTGTGATTCTTGTTCTAATCTCTTCAAGACACGTCCCGCCAGATGCTATGACTGTTCCGAGACAGCTCATGAAGAGAACTAAACAAATCCCAGTGAACCAAGAGGTGAGGAAAAGACGTTGGCGCTTGACAGGACATGCTGAGAAAATCTAAGGACAATATATTAGGGGCGTTTGTTTGAACCCCGTTCCACTGGCTTTATTACAAAAGCATGAAGGAAACATTAACAGGTGTGGTAGAATTAAACAAAGCATTCATTTTGCATGACTTATGCACCATGGGTTGGTCAGAAGATATCGCCGTAGGCATTCAGGTAAGCATCCCATTGCTTAGGTAGGCGGCGAATGCCGTTCACATAAAAAGGATTGTGGTTCTCATTGAACCAAGTGTTTACTGCGATCATTACGTCTGCATCTGTGTGAAATCGTTGCCTCTTGAGAGTTTTCTTTTAGAGGTCCCGACAAATGAAAATCACATGGTGACAATTCGGGACTATAGGCTGGATGTTGCAGAATTTCCCACTTCTTCCTTGCTAATGCTTCCTGCACAATCGTTGCGACATGGGGACGAGCATTATCGTGCAACAAAATCACACCGCGAGAAAGCATGCCGGGTCGTTTATTCTTGATGACTTTTTGCAGCCTGTCTAGGGTTTGCAAGTAGTGGATAGAGTTAATGTTGACACCAGGTTCTTTAAAGTCGGCCAACAATAGCCCTTCATGGTAAAAAAATGTGCTCAGCATAACCTTACCAGCGGAAACCTGTAACTTGAATTGTTTGGATTTTGGTGATCCAGCATACTTCCATTGCATGCTCTCTCTTTTGCTGCTCGGCTTAAAGTGGTGACACCATGATTCATCGCCTGCCACAATGCGGAAGAGAAATGCATCACCCTCCATTCTGTAACGCAGCAGGTGGTTCAAACACCATCCTATGCGTTCTTCTTTTTGGTGGTCTGTCAACATTCGTGGTACCCACTGTGACCACACCTTCCGATATTGCAGTTTCTTACGAACGACCTTTTGAATGTCCCAATTGACACATTAAATTCTTTTGCTAGCGAACGTATGCTTCTGTCGTAATAAGTGTCGTCCCTGGGGTGAGGGGAATCAACACCCACATTCTTTTAACCCCACATAATTATCTTTAGGATCTCCTAGATCTCTGTGCACAAAACCCCGCCAGTCCTTGGATCTCTCTCTCTCTCTCTCTCTCTCTCTCTCTCTCTCTCTCTCTCTCTCTCTCTCTCTCTCTCTTTCTCTCCTACTTCTTACAACTGGACCATGCCCCCTCTCATTCTTTTCCAAAACAGACTACACAACTCTATCAAAATGACAAATTAATTTATTAAAGGAAAGTGTCAGGTATGTGCAAAGTGTATGTGTAGAATGTCTGTCGTATAATCTAGTGTGTATGCAGAATCAGACCAAACAGCTCAGGAGCAAAGTCTGCTTTCCTCACAGTACCGGCCACACAACAGCACCATAGATCAAGTACAGAAGGACCTCACCAAATGATGTGTCTCTCCGGCCAGGTGTCGACTTCCTCCAGTGGCTCTTGGATAGTCTGGATGCCTGGTCACCAATAGTGGATATAGTCCAATACTGACCATGAATCTGACACACACAGTGTAACTAATATGTCACTAAACGTTCTGTGATCTGATAATCCTGGTATAGTAACATAATGTTTACTGTCACTGTGATACAAAGATGTTCATTATTAATTTCACACCGGAATTCACCATTTCTTCTTTTCGTTCATCCGGAGTGTTTTTTCAGATGTCATTGCGGTGTGCGTTAGGCACCCTTGGGTTGAAAACCCTTAGGTCAACACATCCGGCTTATGCGTGCATTTTTGACCAGGTTAGCATTCCTGGGAGACTCTCACTTTTGTGGTACCGTCCACGTCTCAGCTGGTCAAGTTGGAACAGTCGAGGACTTCGGTCATACCTCAAGAGAAGGAAGGGACAGTCCATAGCATTTTCCGCCATCCAAGGTTGCTTCCATAGTTGCAGGGCCGACACATAGCGCCCTGGTACTGGGCTCACCAAGGGATTCGTCACGTCCTGCTCATGGCTGCTTTAATTCCTCACTTCAATATATTGGGCATTTCGTTCGCCCCGGGCCGTTCCCGCACAAAACCAGACAGGTCTGCAAACGGTATCCACTCGGCGAGTTTTCGGACATGTGCTTGTCGTTGCGCCCGTCAGAGCTGTTCCAGGCACGACAGACATTCGGAAAACTACCTAGTCAGAGCTATTCCGAACAAGAGCGGCATTCGGAAACTAGGTAGTCAGAGCTGTTCTTAGCACGAGAGACATTCGGACGAGACATTTCACTCGGACGTAAATGCGTAGTTTGCCACCCGTAGGACGGCACTTCCGACTTCAGCAGGCATTTTTTTAATGAGGTTAGCTTCCTCGGGTTTCAAGGCACGTTAGACTTTTTGTTGTGATGTCGCCCACATCTCAGCTGGTCAAGATAGAACGATCATCGACATCACGGTTAACCCTCAAGGGAAGGCAGGGGCAAACCATGGGCCTATCCAAGGCTATCCAAGGAGGCTTCCATAATTGCAGAGCCGGCACATATTGCTCTGAGACTGGGCTCACCCAAGGAGTTGCGACGTCCTGCTCATGGCTGCTTTAGTTCCTCACTTCCATGTGTTGGGCATCTCGCTTGTTACTTACTGGTCGCTCAAGCACACACCAGGAACGGTCAGACTGCGGGCGACATCCGCTCGGTAAGCTTTTGCTTTTGACTTCGGACCACGCAATGGATTCGCTAGCCGTGCGTTCCATTTTGTGTTATTGAGACGTTTTTTCACTTTTGTCTATACTCTATGTGTTAGATACAGACAGTTTTCGTAGCCATTTCATTCGACTGGGACACTTTCTGCATTTTTATTCTCGCTCACGAGATAGGCTACATGTGCTGCCGGCTCAGCACCTTACCCCCGTGCAGCAGTGAGCGAGAAACGGCCAGGCCCTCTCATCCGGGAATCCGTCATATCCCCCAGCTGAGAGCCTTCAAACAAGTATCTGAACTGGGCATGTAGCGTGCTCAGTACCTCTATTTATCGGTAGGTGTGTATCGAGCCATAATTTTCTTCTATGACTTTTCTGGTAGCTTTTTTGGAAAACATAGTGGAACCTGTTGAAGAGAGAACACACCTGGTGAGATAAACCCGATTCCGACCTTCATTAGGTGAGTGTAGGCCGACGGCCGCACTCAGATATTTAACAGGGAACTAAACTCTGTCATAAGGCAGAGGAGCTCATCACATCGGTCGAGTCATGGTAAGACAAGGAAAGACTAAAGGAAAAGTGCAGAAACCCAGTAGATACCCTACTGGAAGATCCCACCATTTGACATTTCCTTTATCCCCCCCCCCCCAACCACTTCAGTCTCCCTAAATATCATCCCACTACATTGTTCTTAACTCACTGAGTTAATTGATATCTCACACTACCTAGTTTAAGCAACTCGATAACCCACTGCTGCCTACGCTCCTGCAATACGTTCTCACAACGCACATTACTACACTCGATTCCTAAGAATCATCTAATTTGGGTCTATTTAATTAAATACCATAAATTTATTCCTGTTTGAAATCGAGACTACTAAATCACATAATGGATAAATGTCCGCCGATGTAAATCAACATAAGACACTGAAGTCTCTCTCCATAATCAAACCAGGAACATCACACACGTCGTTGTTGTCTCATAACATTTGGTCGACTCCCGCCAAAGTGTTTGTCCAGGCTGTTTTAATACTGTGTCTGAATGACGTCACAAATCTGACTAGGCACTAGGCGTCGAGAATCTATTTTTTTATCTCCTTTTCCGACTCGATGTAAACAACCCGCCCTTTGTCCCGCTTTCATCTGGGGAATTGTTTCCGGTACTTCAAAAATTCTTGCCGGTCTGTAATCTGGAGAATATTTTCCCCACAACAAAAGATCTTGCCGACTTTCATCAGAACAGTCTGTCTCCAACATCAAAGGATGACGGCTGCCTGTAGACGAATGGTGCGACAGTCTTTCATCGATCGACAACTCCAAGAATTTCCTCGACAGCTTCGACAACGGCTCATCTGTCTGCTGCATCAATTTTGGCGATGTTTTTGTTGCAACAATATGCGCTTGACCGGGCCGTCAGAAGATCTGTCGTGAACTGACGTCCTTTCCGAAACATTCGTGCCCAGTCTGTCACTGTTGTCTTCGACACGCATTTGTTACTGTACGCTGCCTGCATTCTTCGATGAATGTCCACTGGTCGACATCCTTCAAATGAAAGAAACTGAATCACCGCTCTTTGAGCTTCTTTGAACGATTTTGCATCAACCCGGCCATTTTCTCAACGGTCAGAAACAGAACCTATGCATCATGGGACGATGAGCACGTGCTCTTTTACTCATTGGTCAGTACTTATCACATGACTATGACATGATAATGTTCAACGTACGCAATTACGCGCGGTGCGGCACGAACGGATTTCAAATGAACGTTCCTTGTAACTGGGAAACCTACAGACACATCGTTATCATCATCAAGTGCCATGCCGACTGGCGTAGGCTTTCATGACTTTCCACATAACTCGGTCTTTGGTTTTATATATCAACTCTGCTGATGATATTCTTCCATGCCACCGTCACAATCCATCCAGCATCATTTGTCTTGGTCTGTCTTTTTTTCCCTCGATCTTTCCAGTTGTCACGATGTTCTCCAATACCTCTCTTCTCATCACATGACCAAAGAAAGCTGTTTGTCTTGTTCTTATTGTTGTATATAATGTTCTAGTTTCATCAGCCTCTTTCGGGCAGTCGTTGTTAGTTACTTAGGCAGTCTACGGAATTCGCAACATTCGTCTCAGGAATCACATCTCTGTTGCTTCCAAACCCTTCCTAAAGTGTTCATTTACATTCCAAGATTCACCACCATACAGCAAAACAGGTTCTATATAGCACTTCAGCACTCTCTTTCTTACATTCAATGATAGTGACATATTGCATAAGATATTCTTCATTTTCTGAAATGTAGCTTTTGTTTGCTCTATTCTGGTCTTAATTTCTGTTATGCATCTTCCATCTTCTTCTTCTGCGTTCATCCGGAGAGTTTTTTTCTGGACGAGATCGCGTTGTGCCTGTTTACAGCAGAGCTGCGTTCTTGCGCCATTAGTCCGACACATCCGACTTCTGCGGGCATTTGTTGACAGGGTTAACCTTCCCGGGTAATGCGTTTTAAAGGGACGGACTTGGAAGTCGTGCGTTCGCTCTATGTCTGTTCTACTGTCCTGAAAGTCTACCTATATTCTGCTACTTACTATTTGCTATATACACTAATCATGATCTTGAAGCTATATTTAGCTCTCTGCTTACCTAGTGGAACAAGTAAACAGGCATAGTGCAGAATGTGGCTCAGATATTAACATCCAAAAAACGAAAACTATGATAATTAGCAGTGGGACGGAAAGGCTATCAATGAACATCACTGTAAACGGGGAGATACTAGAACAAGTAACAAGTTTCTCCTATCTTGGACATGTAATAACAGATGATGGCAGAAGCGAAATAGAAATCAAAAAGAGAATAGAAATTGGCAAAAATACTTTCAGCAGCATGAAATCAGTATTAACATCTAGAGAGATATAACAACCCGATGTAATGAAGTCGACCATGTCGACTTTTAAAGCGACTTATCTTAACAACGCATTGAAAATTAGAATTGTCAAATGTTACGTATATTCAACACTGCTGTATGGCGCGGAAGCCTGGACATTGAACAAGAAACTAGAAAGTTGAAAAGAGGCCCCCTGAGATGTGGATATACAGAATATGTCGCAATTCATGGAAACAAAAACAATCTAATAAAGTGGTTCTCAACCTTTTTTTGCCCGTGCCCCCCTACACCATATTTTAAGAACGTCATTCCCCCCTTCCTATCAAAAATTTGGCCCGTGCCCCCCTTCACCATATTTTCAGAACGTCATTCCCCCCTTTCATATTTCCTACCTAAAAATCCCCTCCCCCCCCCCCCCCCACCCCTATACAGTATAGGTAAAAATGGAAGGTAAATATGTTAAAACAGGTCTAGACATCCACATAAAACGTGATTTGTGGATCTACTTACTTTATAAAATGAATTTTAGAAGGATGAGACGTGTATAACTGTAAAGTATGAAGGGAAAAGCAATATCAAGTAATCGGTTCTTGTATTAACGCGATCTTGAAATGATCTTCATTCCCCCTCTGGAAACCCTAAGGGGAGGAATTCCCCACCGGTTGAGAACCACTGATCTAATACATAGGTTCTGGATTATTAGTTTAGTTAGTTAGGCTAGTTGGCTACTTATTTAGTCAGTTAGACATAATTAGTTAGTTAGTTAATTTAGTTAGTTTAATTAGTCTTGTAGTTTTATTAATTTAACTAGTTTATGAGTTTAAGTATTAAATAAATAGTTAGTTTAACTAGTTCATTAGTTTCGTTAATAAATAAATAGTTGGGCTAGTTAATTAGTTTAGTTAATAAATCAATAGTTTAGCTAGGTTATGAGTTTAATTATTAAATAAATAGTTTAACTAGTTTATTAGTTTCGTTAATAAATAAAAGTTGAGCTAGTTAATTAGCTTCGTTAATAAATAAATAGTTGAGCTAGTTAATTAGTTTAGTTAATAAATCAATAGTTGAGCTAGTTAATTAGTTTCGTTAATAAATAAATAGTTGAGCTAGTTAATTACCCTTGGCACCTTTCCGTCTTGACAGACGATAGTTTGGTACATTGTGCTTCAAAAAGGCTTAATAACTACGATCCATGGCGGTGGCGAGTGTGGCTAGTAAGGCCAATTCTTGCTGCAAATGTTTGCCCACAGTAGGTGCATGTGAAAACATGGTCACTTAGGAGTTATTGCCTCTCCATAGCACAAAGCCTGGGCTAAAATATAGAGATCATGTGTTGCCCATGCAGCATGATCCCTCTCTCGGCTTGCCTAGTTCTCCAGAGGAAAGTTGACACCTATAATCTGGAACAAGACAAGCTGCAGAAGCTGCCGGATCAGCAAAGCAATGCTCTAACTGTCCGCCTGTCGGAGCTTCGATCCTAGACCAGCTGCCAACCAAGGCTTAGGGCCTGGTCTGCCCTGCCATGACTTATTTCGTCTTTGGGTTGCATTTCCTCGCACCAGGATAAGGCTAGTACCCTCCCAATTGCGCTCTTCCGCCCGAAGCCGTTTAATTTAGTTGGACATGTAATAGTACATGTCCAACTAAACGTTAATTAGTTTAGTTAATAAATAACTAGTTTAGCTAGTTAGTTAATTTAGTTAATAAATAACTAGTTTAGCTAGTTAATTAGTAGTTTAGTTAATAAATAACTAGTTGAGCTTGTTAATTAGTTTAGTTAATAAATAAATAGTTTAGCTAGTTAATTAGTTTAGTTAATAAATAACTAGTTTAGCTAGCTAATTTGTTTCATTCATTGGCACCTTGCCGTCTTGACAGACGATAGTTTGCTTTAAAAACGGCATAATAACTTTTACCTATGGCGGTAGCGAATGTGACTGATAAGGTCAATTTGCGCTGTAAATGTCCGTTCACAGTGGGTGCATGTGAACACGTGGTCATTTCCACCATCATGCACCATCTTACGTCTCAAACGTACAGGAACAAGAGATCACATACTCAACATGCGTTTCTTCTTCTTTCGATCGCTTGAAATATGTCTGTAACTGCAATGTTGTCTCTTGTATGAGTTTAATTGTCTTTTTCTTCTTCTTCTGCGTTCATCAGGACTTTTTTTTTCCGGACGTTATTGCGTTGTGCCTGTTTACAGCAGAGCTGCGTTCTTGCGCCGTTAGGCCGACACATCCGACTTCTGCGGGCATGTGTTGACCGGGTTAACCTTCCCGGTAACTGTCTTTTTTAGTTCACTCAGCTGTCGATAGAGTTTATCTTCCACTGTCGTCTCTCTAGGCCAGAAGGTTTGCTTAGAAATGTAATTTGGGCAGTCTTGGAGTATGTGCTCTGCTGTCTGTGACGCCAATCCACATGTGCACATGGCTGATTCACCAATCTTGAATGTTGTACATATGTGGTTGCTTAATCTATTGTGTCATGTTCTGGGGCGCAGAATAATGACTTGTTCTGGTCTGTCCATAATGTGGTAGTCATCTTGAGCAGGTTTTGGTGGTTTTCTGACTGATTTGATCATTCTTTTCTTTTGGTGGTATGTAACGGGCATATCAGGCTGTTTTGCTTTTGCTCCTTCCTTAGCCAATTGATCAGCTCTGTCGTTTCCAGGTACTCCACAGTGGGATGGTATCCACTGTATGGTGACCTTATGCTAACTGCTAAGTTCAGAAAGAAGTGTCCTTAGTACTGGCAATTTTCCAGACAGGAGCGCCTCGAGTACTGATTTTCCATGTCAATAGCACCACAGGTTGTGTACCATGGCTGGCATTTAGTAATTTCTATGTTGTTATTTTGATTGCCTCAATTTCAGCATCATAGTTATAGCAGTACTTTCCTGTATTATGTGGGTATTCTATATGCACTCCAGCTCTTCCATTCCGAACAGCATTTTGTGTATACACGGATCAAGAAGTCCTGTGGGTATTCTTCATCAAGGAAGCTGAGAGTGGCTGTTCTGCGCTTCACACTGTTCTGTTCTTCCTTGTCAAATACTCCTCTCACTTTTGCCTAGATTTGTAGTGATAGACTATGTTCATCTTTCCATGGAGTTCGCTCTGGTATAGTTTTCAAGGGGATACCAACTGTGGGCAGATCGGTGGTTTCTCTGCAGAGTTGTTTGGCCTGGTGGATAAAACTGCTTCTTTTCAACCGCCACATAGCTAAGTTTTCAAATCTGTTCTTTTCTGCTTGTATTAGCGTTTTCGTAACTCTGCGCTCTCTCTGTGCTTGTGTCCTCCCCATCTTCTCCATCTCCACTGTAGGGGTTGATCTCATCCCTCCTGTGGTGACTCTAAGTGCTTGATTTTGCACTTTGTCCAGCTCTTGAAGTGTGGTTTTTGATGCACGCAGTTGACCCTATTCCAGGTGTGGTCGTATGCTCTGTTGATAAACTTTGCTAAGTATTTTCCCACTGGCTCCCAATGTGGTTCCACTTAGTTTTCTCAGGATGGCTATTTTCATTCTGGCTTTTGCTACTGCTTTGTTGATGTGCTTTCTCCATGTCAGCCTGCCATCAAATGTTACTCCAGGGTATGTTGGTTCTTCGTCTTCTCTAAGGGGTATTCCATTTATCTGGATAATCACTGTCTTTTGTTTTGGAGAGAGGGTAAATAGAGTGGTGCTCACCTTGTCAGTGTTTATGCTGACACACCATTTATTTGCCCATGCAACAAATGTATCTACAGCTCTTTGTAGTGATCTGGTGGCCACTGATGCATGTTCATTTGTGCTCCATAGAACGTCATCGGCGTACATTGCCGCTTTAATTCGATGCGGTAGATTAGCAACAAGATCATTGATGAAGATTATAAAAAGTGTGGGGGACAAGACTCCGCCCTGGGGAACACCGTGACGTAGTAGTACTTTCTTGCTCTTGAGTCCGTCTATCTGTACTCGGGCTCATCTGTTGTGCAAGTATGCTTTCGTCCATTTGTACATTCTTCCATTGACTTTACAGTTTCTCAATTTCTTCATCAGACCTCCTTTCCAGACTTTGTCAAAGGCTTTCTTCAGATCTATCCATGCAGCAAACACCAGCTTCTTCTCTTGGAATGCATCCTCAATTTCTTGAGAGAGGCAGGTTGTCTGATCCTCCTGAAATTGTGCAACCTGAAATTATGCATCAACTATAGAAATGTTGCCCTGATAAGTCATGCAAGTAAAATTCTACTAAAAATCATAATGGGATGACTTCGTAAAAAAATGGAAGAAGAGCTTAACGTGGTTCAAGCTGGATTTAGACAAGGAAGAGAAACAAGAGATCATATACTGAACATGCGTTTAATAATAGAGAAGTGCAGAGAATTTAATGTAAACCTATTCTCATGTTTTATTGATTAATTAAAGGCATTTGGCTGTATACGACATCAGAAACTTTGGGAAATCATGAGGAATATGGTCTTTCCATCACACGTAGTACAACACATAAGAATGCTGTATCTAGACTGCCATACTGTAAGTCCCTCTTCATTATGCTTTGTCGTATATATATATTAGTGAACTTAACAGTAGATATTAGGCTCAAACAATGACGGAATGAAGGTAACAGTCACTGAAACCAACAGTGAACTTTAAAAGATGGAGCAACGTCTGAGTTCACAATGCGAACACTGCTTTAATCCGGCAGCTGATATAGTTACAATAAATATCTTCTATGGTACTCTTAAACGGCCTGTTATGACCAGGGCGGGCATTTAGTTTATACTTACACTAAGATGATCTACTCAAACCTGTTACAAGTTCGCCATTGTCGTTACTCTTCTAGACCACTCCTTCTTTCGTTCACACAGGCTGTCTTCGCTGCTCTACCAATCCGATCCTGACTAGGCTCTGCCCGTCGTTCTTGAATCCGTGGCGTTACTAATCTTCGGTGACATACTTCTAGCTGTTATTAACTCGATAGCCACTGATATATTGCCAACCATTCCGTAGCCACACAAATTTGCTCAAGAATTCGAATGCACGACCTTTCATATTGAGAACCCCACAACGTCTGTTTTTGTTGTCAAGATTACGTCAGCGTGACGTTTCTCCGTTGTCAACTTGTGTCCCTTAGTTTTCTCTGCACTTTTGTCTTCTAGACTTCTTCACATCCTTTCTATGGCGTAACCCGGGCACCTGCTCTGTGGCATAGACCAACAAGCAGCGGTTAGAACAGATGTCGAGACATCATACTGATTTGACATCAAGCAAGGAGTCCGTCAGGGCTGTGTGCTGTAACTCTATTTGTTTAACCTGTACACCGAAAATATAATGAGAAATGTCAGAGATGATATAACCAGGGAGCAATATGATACCCTAAATATCGGTGGTCATGACATACCGGAGATTCGATATGTTGATGATACAGTATTGCTATCCACATCACAGAATGGTATAGAAAACTTAATAACCTCAACCCAAAGAAATAGTGAAAATCACAACTGATATCTTAACATAGCAAAAACAAAGATAATCCATACAGATAAAACTACTATGGAGAAGGAAATATATGTAAATGAGGAAAGACTGGGGTGGTGAAAAATTTTGAATATCTTGGGTCACTGATTACCAACAATGGTGACACAATGAAAGAAATTAAACAACGAATATCAATTGCTCTTCAAAGACTAAAACAACTTAAATTATGGAGTTGGACAGATAGAACTACAAAAGTTAGATATTTAGGAGCATGCATCTTTTCCATTGCCACATACGCCTGTGAGACCTGGACACTTACTAAACAGCTGAACAGATTGAATAAATGCCTTTGAATACAAATGTTATAGACGGGTTCTAAAAATATCTTGGGTAAAGAAAAGAACAAATGCATCCATACTTCAAGAGCTGAATATTGAAGAAAGTTAGCTATTAAAGACGATAAAACATAAACAAAATTGAAATATGTTGGTCACTTGAAACGTCATGAAAGTTTGGAGAGAACAATAATGGAGAGGTATATGCCTAGGAATTGAAGAAGAGGAAGGCCAAAGAGAAGATGGGTGCAGGATGTGGCGGATGATCTCCAGATGGGTGTATCGGACGCGGGACATCTTGCTTGTGATCGAGAAGATTTCCGGAAGGTTGTTATGGGAGCGAGGTTCTGCAAAGGACATAGTACTGAATGAATGAAAGAATGAATGAATGAATGAATGAATGAATGAATTAAGTAATTAATTAATTTGGTCGTTAATTTAGCTAATTAGTTAGTCTAGTTTAGAAAATTAGTTAAATTAATTAGTTTAGTTGGTTATTCTGTTTATGTTAGTTAATTAGTTTTTAAGGTTAGTTAGTTGTTAGTTAGTTGGTTTAGTTTGCTATTTAATTAATTTAGTTAATTTTTATTTAGCTAATTAAGTTCCCTTTGCTAGATATTAATTAAGTTAACTTATTTGGTTAGTTTTGTTAATTAAGTTAGTTATTTAGTTAATTTAGTTAGACTGATCATTTATTTTCTCATCATCTTGTGCCATGCCGATAAGCCTGGGCGGTCATGTTTCGCAATCTCACACGTTCACCAGAGTCGTGGATCAGCTCAATGTTCCTGTCTCGATCATACCACGTGGCCAAACCAAGCAGTTATTTACTTCTCTAACTTCCCCTTGTTCTTTCCCCCTCAATCTTTCCAGTTGTCACCAAGTTCTCAAATTTATTTCTTCTCATGACGTCCAAAAATTGTGGCTGTCTATGTCTAATGTCTCTAATCATTTTATGGTTTTCTTGTGTTTCTTGTAGGACTTGGTCGTTGGTTGTTCTGTCTGTCCGTTGTTTTCTTTGAATTTTCCTCAGAAACCACATTTCCACAGCCATTAAATGTTTTTCATCTTGTCTGTTCATTGTCAACGCTTCACATCCATACAAATGTATTCTATGTAGCACTTCAGCACTCTGGATTATGTGTGTGGTTGGGTGGGGGAGTTGGAGTGAATGGGGGAAGTGTGGGTGAGTGGTGGATGTGTCTCATAACATAGTAATATGCATTGTTTATGTTTACAAAATTCACGTGACAATGTTTTTTCCTATGCACTGTTGATGAAAGAAAGATGAGTGAATGGAAGGGCCGAATGTAAGATGGGCCTGCGTGCCCAACTTGTTAACCTTTGAAAATAAAGTCTGTTCGTTCGTTCGTTCTTTTTCTCGTTGCAATTGACATTTTTTTAATTAGTCAGTATGTTTCCATGTTACAAAAGACTACCTTCACCATGTCGATTCTTGCTCTAATCTCTTCAAGACACCTCCTATCAGATGTTATGACTGATCCGAGATAGTTGTCTCGGTTAACCTATTTAAGAATACTTCAGAATTACTTCAGAAAGTTATAGCTAACTAAAAGAATTAGTTGTGTTAATTTAAAGGATGCTGTATTCAACCCAAGCATTAGTTTGCCATTGCTTTCTTATCGGTCGGCGCCTCATCTAAGCGAAACCAACGCAAAACGATCTGCTTCCAAATGACCAATTTCGAATCCTCGTCTCGGTTTTTCGGGGGAAATTATGAAACCGTTATCTTACTTTCCCACATGGCACATCGCAAATGTCATTAATAGCAAATCAGTGAACGGTAGTTCAGCATGGCCGAATGGATAAGAACGGGTGTTCTTAAACATCCGATGTGCTGATGCCGAGGTAAGGGGTTCAACCCCTACACCGGACAGTTAGACTAACATGTTGACCTATCGTCCTTGACATGGAGACGTTAATTACAAGTACTTCTGAAGTCGGAGTGGGCTCGCCTGATGGCGAGGGACACTGTTAATAGGTAAAGCTAACCCACACGGAAAATGCAGTCCAGCACTACTAGACGTAGTGTGTAAGGAGTACGCTTGAGTCCAAAGCGAGCGAGCGCAAAAATAAAAAAAGAATAATGAACGTATTAAATTGTCTAGAAGTTCACAAACAGCTGTTACGTGACGGGGTTGACTGCGACGTTCGGTAAAAGACATGCCTAAGTTTAAAGGATGCGAGGTTGTCATGACTACCAAAACAATAGGTGTGTCAATTCATACGTAGTTTATTGTGTTAGACATGACGCCACATCCTAACAAGGAAATGGACAGGCGAACGAAACAGCACTACACCAGAACAAGGAATAGGACAGGCGAACAAAATAGCGCCACATCCGAACAAGGAATAGGACAGGCGAACCAAATAGCGCCACATCTGAACAAGGAACTGGGCTGACGACCCCCTACCCAAAGTCCAGCTGTATTAATGACCATAACAGACTCCTGCGATCTTTGTCTCCGGGTTAACCACCAGATGGCAAGTGAAAAGTGCAGCCGTCAATCACTGGCCATCGCCCGGCATTGATACACCGCTAGATAATAGAACACGTGTTGTCGACAGGAGAGGCCATTGTTCGGCACGCGCTCAGAATGATGATGAGTGCTCCAAATAAATGTGTACTTTTTTTTTTTTTCAAACAAGAGTGTGCCTGAACGAGCTACTACCCAACAGAGCTGAGTACTTTTTCAGTGTGAAAATGAGGTCATCCCTTGTAGTGTTTCTTCCACTTTGAAGTTCTCTTGTATGATTTTGAAAAACGAGCGGGAGGACAGAGATGAGGAACAATGTGAAAAGTAACAATACTTCAACCACACGTAGAAAACAGGAACACGACATCCGGTTTCACATCTGCCTGGCGATCTAAAAAAAAAAAAAATGAGTTAACGTATAAATAAAATAAGTGGAACTGTAGTAAAGCTGTGGAAATGTAAGCAATATAAAATAACGCAAAGTAATGCAGTTGTGTTGCGTAAAGCTGCACTACTTTGTGTTATTTTATACTGACACCTTGTCGTGTCGCTAGTTACATTGTGCTTCAAAAAAGGCATAATAACTAAAACCCATGGCGGTGGGCCAGGCGATAGAGTTATACCTCTCCATGGCACCCAGCTGTATTCGGGGTATGTGGGCCAGGGGGAACATCATAAACAGGCATCCAACTGTACTCGGGGTATGTGGACCAGGGGGAACATCATAAACAGGCATCCAGCTGTACTCGGGGTATGTGGGCCAGGGGGAATATCATTAACAGGCACCCAAGTGTACTCACGAAATGTGGGCCAGGGGGAGCATCGTAAACAGGCACCCAGCTGTACTCAGGGTATGTGGGCCAGGGGGAACATCATAAACAGGCACCCAAATGTACTCAGTGTATGTGGGCCATGGGGAACATCATAAACAGGCACCCAAATGTACTCAGTGTATGTGGGCCATGGGGAACATCATAAACAGGCATCCAACTGTACTCGGGGTATGTGGACCAGGGGGAACATCATAAACAGGCAGGAGTATGTGGGCCAGGGGGGATTATTATTAACAGGCACCCAAGTGTACTCAGGAAATGTGGGCTAGGAAGAGCATCGTAAACAGGTACCCAGCTGTACTCAGGGTATGTGGGCCAGGGGGAACATCATAAACAGGCACCCAAATGTACTCAGTGTATGTGGGCCAGGGAGAGCGTGGCTGAGAGCTTAGGACGTTCGCCTCAGGTTTAGATGGTACAGGATTCGATCCCGCTGAAGGGGTGGGAATTATTTTTCCAAAGAATCACTGGTATATAATGATATCACGCGTCTCCTGATCCCATGGGTAGTGAGATTGGAGATCAAGACTTCTCGGATAAGGGCGACTCCCCCGATGTGTCTCCACCTTGCCGTGGTGGGGGAGCTTGCGTGTCCCATCGACCCCATGTGCTTGCCGATGGATGAAAACTATATATCGGACAGCTCTTGGGATAAGGACCAGACTAAGAGAGACACATCCTGCTGCTCTGCAGGTAGACTGAGGACAGAAAGTGTCCCAGTCGAATGAAATGGCTACGAAAACTGTCTGTATCTAACACATAGAGTGTAGACAAAAGTGAAAAAACGTCTCAATAACACAAAATGGAACGCACGGCTAGCGAATCCATTGCGTGGTCTGAAGTCAAAAGCAAAAGCTTACCGAGAGGATGTCGCCCGCAGTCTGACCGTTCCTGGTGTGTGCTTGAGCGACCAGTAAGTAACAAGCGAGATGCCCAACACATGGAAGTGAGGAACTAAAGCAGCCATGAGCAGGACGTCGCAACTCCTTGGGTGAGCCCAGTCTCAGAGCAATATGTGCCGGCTCTGCAATTATGGAAGCCTCCTTGGATAGCCTTGGATAGGCCCATGGTCTGCCCCTGCCTTCCCTTGAGGGTTAACCGTGATGTCGATGATCGTTCTATCTTGACCAGCTGAGATGTGGGCGACATCACAACAAAAAGTCTAACGTGCCTCGAAACCCGAGGAAGCTAACCTCATTAAAAAATGCCTGCTGAAGTCGGAAGTGCCGTCCTACGGGTGGCAAACTAAAAATTGGCACTACGCATTTACGTCCGAGTGAAATGTCTCGTCCGAATGTCTCTCGTGCTAGGAACAGCTCTGACTACCTAGTTTCCGAATGCCGCTCTTGTTCGGAACAGCTCTGACTAGGTAGTTTTCCGAATGTCTGTCGTGCCTGGAACAGCTCTGACGGGCGCAACGACAAGCACATGTCCGAAAACTCGCTGAGTGGATATCGTTTGCAGACCTGTCTGGTTTGTGCGGGAATGGCCCGGGGCGAACGAAATGCCCAATATATTGAAGTGAGGAATTAAAGCAGCCATGAGCAGGACGTGACGAATCCCTTGGTGAGCCCAGTACCAGGGAGCTTTGTGTCGGCCCTGCAACTATGGAAGCAACCTTGGATGGCGGAAAATGCTATGGACTGTCCCTTCCTTCTCTTGAGGGATGACCGAAGTCCTCGACTGTTCCAACTTGACCAGCTGAGATGTGGACGGTACCACAAAAGTGAGAGTCTCCCAGGAATGCTAACCTGGTCAAAAATGCACGCATAAGCCGGATGTGTTGACCTAAGGATTTTCAACCCAAGGGTGCCTAACGCACACCGCAATGAAATCTGAAAAAACACTCCGGATGAACGAAAAGAAGAAGAAGAGGATAAGCGCGAACGACTGGAGGTCTCTGTGTAAGTTGTGCATGTTAAAATCCCAGGGCAGTTTGCAACTGCAAAGAGGAGGAGGCTGTAAGGCCAACGCCCTGGGAAAATTGTTCAGAAGGAAAACCTACCCATGGGAAGATAGAGCCCGCTACCCGGGATGGAATCTGTCTAGAGGAAGCAAATTCATGCAGAAGTAGGGAATACTGACCTTTCAGGTGACCCCCATCTCATAAAAACAACAACAGGACTCAAGAAATTAATCTGTATCTAATTTGATGACACGGCCTGGAAAACAATGCTCGTTGATCCATGACTCTGGTGATCGTGTGAGATGGGGAAACACGGCCGTCAACGCTAATCGGCATGGCACACAATGCTGATGATGAAACGTTCAGATCCGTATTTTGCTGTATAACACGGGCGTTATGAACTATGGAGAAAACGGCAGCTATGTTTGGATAGTGGTTAGTGCACTAGCATAGTAACCGTGTGGTCCAGGGTCTAACAGATTCAGTGCCAAACCTACTTTTGGATCAAATAAAAATGGATGGCGGAAAATTAGAAGTAGGAGTGGGTCACAATAATGACTTAAAAGTTGTGAATATGGCAGCAGACATGTTGTATTATAAAGCATGGCAAAATTTCGGCGATATATAAGCCGATGGCAGATAGTGGAAGTCACTTAAGACAGTGAATCATGCCACGGCACTTAATCATCTAAACTGTTGTTTCTCCATCAAGAATGATGATGACCATTCATTTCATCCAGTGGGGTTGAAAGTATAGAGCCGTGAGTTCTAAGATGGCTGATAAGGCCTATTTTGGCTCGAAATATTCTTTGACAATGTGGGCAAAGAATGCTTGACGTTCCAGGAGGAGGATCTCCTGCAGTGGTTTTTCTGTCCAGCCTTTTCTTCACAGCTCTTGCAGTCCTGGTTGCTTCACAAGTGACTGCACCCTTGCATAATGATGTACGCCACGAATTTCGGTCTTTGGCAGCAGTCCCCCAGGTGTCATGATGAATTCCAAAAGCTTTCAGTGAGATTTTCAGTGTGTCTTTAAAGCGTTTTCTCTGGCCGCCTTGGGAGCGTTTACCACAACGCAGCTCGCCATAAAAAATTCGTTTAGAGAGCCTGTGATCTGGCATGCGAGTTAACTGACCAGCTCAGCGAATCAGATTCTTCATTAGTAGAGTGTAGATACTGGGCATGGACATTCTTTCTAGGACTTCAGTGTCTAGGATCTTGTCTTGCCATTTAAGCTTCAATAGCTTCCCAAGGCAGACTGTGTGGAAGTGGTTTAATTTTCTAGCGTTTCGCTGATAAACAGTTCAGGTTTCACAAGCATATAGCAGTGTGGATAATACAATTGCTTTGTAGACTGTCAGCTTTGTTAGCAGGATTATTCCTTTTCTGTCCCATACATTCTTGTACCGTCTGCCAGGAGATTCTTGCATTCACTTCGTCATCAATTGTGGCAGCTTGTGACACAGGGCTGCCAAGATAGGTGAATTTGTCCACATCACTTAGTTTATGACCATTCACTTTGATATTCGGCACGGTGTGATTATTCCCTGGAGCTGGCTGGTACATAACTACAGTCTTCTCCAAGTTGATATTGAGCCCAAAGTTGGCACAGGCATATGAGAAAGCTGAAACATTGTGTTGCATGTATGCCTCTGAGTTGGTATATAGAGCGCAATCATCAGCAAACAGGAGCTCTCTGATGGTGTCACTGTTAGTTATGGTTTTAGCTTTCAGCCTTCTGAGACTGAATAACTTTCCATCCATGCAGTACTTGCTCTCTATTCCAATGTCGTTGTTCTCGAAGGCATTCGTCAGCATAGCTGAAAACGTGAGGCTGAACAGTGTTGGTGCCAGGACACATCCTTGATTCACTCCATTGGTGACAGGAAAGGGCTCACACAGTTCACCATTTTCCTGTACTCTTGCCTGCATACCATCATGAAATAGCCGCACTATTTGGACAAACTTTCGTGGACAGCTATATTTTGCCATGATCTTCCACTGTAATTCTTTGCTGACTGTGTCATACGACTGTATTCCTTCAGTTTTGCGAACACACCGATTAGTGTATGTTTGTAGTTTATTTATAATGGTTTTCCATCTTTTCTGTCAATAGTGTTTGGACAATGCTCGAGTTCAAAGCGAGCGAATAAAAACAAAACAAAAACAAAAATTATCTGGCACTGGGAATACCCGGTGTGTCTCCGGGAAGACCTGATGTGCATCTGGGAACACCCGGTGTGAGTCTTGGAAGACCCGGTGCGCATCTGGGAAGACCCGGTGTGCCTCTGGGAAGATCCGGTATGTCCCTAGAAATAACCAGTGCGACTCCGGAGAGAAGCAACGTTGCGGTGGGGTTGACATGACACATCTTCTTAAACTTTGTTCCCCAAAATGTTTCTTTGGAAACAATCCACCCTGAAAGTAACTGGTCACTCAAACATTCGTAATGCCTTGACCCAGTATTGTTAGGGTCATACACCATTAGAACCAGTCTCCAATCAGGTTCTTCTTTCTCTTCCCCATTTTATAAATTTCCCAATGGAAAATGGACCTCAACCGACTCAGGTTAGACTGTTAGACACTCGTATCTGTTGCTATCTCCTGCAGCTCCCTCAATGTCCTCCCTCCATATCCTTCCATATTATTCATCTCTGTCTGTAATTCTCTTCTTCGCGTGTTTTAAGGTCTCTCACGATTTAGTTTGCCCAGTGAGTTCCGAAGTTAGGATAGTTAGTTAGGTAGTTAGTTAGTTAGTGTTAGTTAGTTAGTTAGTGTTAGTTAGTTAGTTAATTAGTTAGTTAGTTAGTGTTAGTTAGTTAGTTAGTTAGTTAGTTAGTTAGTTAGTTAGTTAGTTAGTTAGTTAGTTAGTTAGTTAGTTAGTCGCGGTTCCAACTTCACGGCAGCGGGTCATCCCAATTATTCTCCGTTCCTGTGCAGTAAATATCACACAAAATGCTCCTCACTGCCCTATGTGAACAATGGAACAGACAGGAGTATCGGCAAGCCAACAGCCCGCACAGGTACACTGTGCATAATGTCGCCGCCAGAATGCCAACACAAAAGTCCTCCACGAGAAATACAGTTCATTGTCGATGGAAACGGCAGTCACCAGAAAGACTTCATTGACCCGGGTTTTATCCCATAAGGCTCGGTCACTTTCCACAGGGCGACCAGCCGAAAGCGCTGCACAAAGCACGAACTCAGTAGCCCCAGCGACGACTCCCAGGAGTCTCCTGAAAAATGCACTCGTGAACTGAAAAGGCAAACCTGTCAATCCAGCAACAGCCGGCCGCCATCGTTCCGAACATGCAGTTCACGCTACAAACTGCGAACAGATGTAAAAGCATTCCTTGCGAAACTCACAGTTAGGACATCCTAGTTTTACTACTACCAGATTTTCTCATTGTGTGTTCTATCCGTCGCCAGCGTCTTTTCCTACCCTGTTCATTCACTGGAATCTGCGGAGTTCTTCCCCCAAGTTCGCATCATCATCATCCAAGGCCCTGCCGGCTGGAGTGGGCGATCATACCTCTCCACAAAATACGATCTCTGGAGTCATGGATCAATTCGTGTGTTGACTCCCTTCCCTGCCATGAGACAAGACTGTCAAGAATCTTCTCCCATTTTCTTCTTCCCTCTTTCCGCAAATCTTTCCCGTTGTCACGACATGTTCCAGTTTTTTTCTTCTCATAATGTGGCCAAAAAATGATAACTGCCTGCTTCTGAAGTTTGTGGTACGTTGTCTTTGCGACTTAGCTTCCCTCAAATTGTCCAGATTGCTTATTTTGTCTGTCCAATTAATTTTCAGCATTCTGTTATAAAACCACATCTCCAAGGCCTCGAGATATTTTTTCGCCTGTTTACTAATTGTCCATGATTCGCTGCCGTATGTTAAAACTGGTTCTATGAAACATGCAGGAGCTCTCTTTCAAACTGTTAAGGACAATGACTTATTGCACAAAACATTCTTTAAGAAGAAGCTCTACATGAGTGATTATGTCATACCTTTCTAGCCCTTCTGTTCTACAATGGATCAAGCAAAAAATGTTGGTAGTATATTAGTCATTCTTGCAGTAGTTCTCCGTGTTTTTTTTATCCATACAGCAGCAATGGTTTAACATTACTGTTAACTATTCTCTACTTCTTCTTTCGTTCACTTGAAATTTATCTATAACTACAGTGTTGTCTCTTGTATGAATTTGGCTCTCTCTCTCTCTCTCTCTCTCTCTCTCTCTCTCTCTCTCTCTCTCTCTCTCTCTCTCTCTCTCTCTCTCTCTCTCTGTAGTTCACTCAGTGATCCATACAGTTTATCTTCTACTGTTGTTTCTCTAGGCCAGAAGGTATGCCTAGATATGTCGTATTTTATTTCGTTTTGAGTATGTATATCTACTGTCGAGGTAAATATTTTAAGTCTGGTTAAAGTTACATTTAGTTGCATATCCTTTACAGTATGTAGCAGTCAACCCCAATATTTTTGGTGGTTCGTAATTCCTGTGTAAGTTTAAGTTCAGTAGTTTGCCATTGCTTTCTAAAAGACCGGCACCCATATAATATCACTTTAAAAAAAAAAAACGAACGCCCGCAGCTGTGTTTCGAACGCGATATGCAGGATTACGAATTGCGCCCGTAACCCCTTCAACACGGAGCCGGTAAGTCTATTACTAGGTTACATTTCTTGTCATGAAAGACCCTCATGCCTCATGTATTCTTATTTTATATTCTCTTTTTTTTTTAAAGTCGCTTAAAAGTCGACAGGGTCGACTTCATTGCACCAGGTTTTATCCCATACGGCTCCCTCTCTTTCCGCAGCGCGGAAAGCATCGCACAAAACACGAACTCCGTAGCTCTAGCGACGACCCACAGGAGTCTCCTAAAAATTTTACTCGTGAACCGAAGGACGCAACCCGGAATGAAACCTACAACCTTCGGAGCCCGAGTCTAACGGCTTGACCACTTCGCCACTGAGGCTCCCGTATATTCTCTATTTGTCCGCTCATCGTTGTCTACATTGCTACCTAACTCTCTATTTGTCCGCTTATCGTTGTCTAATTGCTACCTAACTCTCTATTTGTCCGCTCATCGTTGTCTACATTGCTACCTAACTCTCTATTTGTCCGCTCATCGTTGTCTACTGCCATATAGCTAAGCCCAAAATTGCGTCACAGAAAATAGATGTATATCCTAGAAGCGAAAACCGTAGAAAAACTATGAAACTAGTTGGTAACAGAGAGAAAAGTCATTCTGACGTCACAGGACAACAGACTTGGTTGGAGTTGGATATGGCAGCGGTGCATGAAGCTTTCTGGACATTTAAACTGGCAAACCAATAATCTACAGAGACAACGTGGCAGGAATCACAGTTATTGATAGAAAAGATATTGTGACACGCTCTCAGGAGAGGACGCTGAAAATGAATCAACCGTTTGCCGAAGAAAATTAGTGAAAATTCAGAACGGAAACAAATAGACCTGTGAGATGGAGAGAAGGTGAATTGAAAGACATAGATCGTGAATCAAGAACAATCACTCTTAAAGGTTGGTGGAAGCTAACATTTAATATATAATATCAATTATGTACTTACCGGCCGCCCTGGTAGACCACCAGGCACGGTAGAACTTGATGACTATTTGATGAAATGCAACAACCAATAAGCTGTTTACCAAATTAAACAGAGATTGATTCTGATACAATCATGTCAACGATTCGATCTCATCTGTTCTTGTGGTTTTAAACCAAAGCGCTGTTCATTGAAAGCGAGCTACGTTGAGTTACATTCTTTACAGTTAATGTTCCAATTCTATATATGAAAGCGCACTGGCATCTACATTGCTACATTACTCTCTATTTGTCCGCTCATCGTTGTCTACATTGCTAGCTAACTCTCTATTTGTTGGCTCATCGTTGTCTACATTACTACCTAACTCTCTATTTGTTGGCTCATCGTTGTCTACATTGCTAGCTAACTCTCTATTTGTTGGCTCATCGTTGTCTACATTGCTAGCTAACTCTCTATTTGTTGGCTCATCGTTGTTTCCATTGCTAGCTAACTCTCTATTTGTTGGCTCATCGTTGTCTACATTGCTAGCTAACTCTCTATTTGTTGGCTCATCGTTGTCTACATTACTACCTAACTCTCTATTTGTTGGCTCATCGTTGTCTACATTGCTACCTAACTCTCTATTTGTTGGCTCATCGTTGTCTACATTGCTACCTAACTCTCTATGTGTCCGCTCATCGTTGTCTACATTGCTACCTAACTCTCTATTTGTTGGCTCATCGTTGTCTACATTGCTAGCTAACTCTCTATTTGTTGGCTCATCGTTGTCTACATTGCTAGCTAACTCTCTATTTGTTGGCTCATCGTTGTCTACATTACTACCTAACTCTCTATTTGTTGGCTCATCGTTGTCTACATTGCTACCTAACTCTCTATTTGTTGGCTCATCGTTGTCTACATTGCTACCTAACTCTCTATGTGTCCGCTCATCGTTGTTTCCATTGCTACCTAACTCTCTATTTGTCCGCTCATCGTTGTCTACATTGCTACCTAACTCTCTATTTGTCCCCTCATCGTTGTTCCCATTGCTACCTAACTCTCTATTTGTCCGCTCATCGTTGTCTACATTGCTACCTAACTCTCTATTTGTTGGCTCATCGTTGACTACATTGCTACCTAACTCTCTATTTGTCCGCTCATCGTTGTCTACATTGCTACCTAACTCTCTATTTGTCCGCTTATCGTTGTTTCCATTGCTACCTAATTCTCTATTTGTCCATCCATAGTTGTCTACATTGCTACCTAACTCTCTATTAGTCCGCTGATCGTTGTCTACATCGCTACCCAACTCTCTATTTGTCCGCTCATCGTTGTCTACATTGCTACCTAACTCTCTATTTGTTGGCTCATCGTTGACTACATTGCTACCTAACTCTCTATTTGTCCGCTCATCGTTGTCTACATTGCTACCTAACTCTCTATTTGTCCGCTCATCGTTGTTTCCATTGCTACCTAATTCTCTATTTGTCCATCCATAGTTGTCTACATTGCTACCTAACTCTCTATTTGTCCGCTCATCATTGTTTCCATTGCTACCTAACTCTCTATTTGTCCATCCATATTTGTCTACATTGCTACCTAACTCTCTATTTGTCCGCTCATCGTTGTTTCCATTGCTACCTAGCTCTCTATTTGTCCATCCATAGATGTCTACATTGCTACACAACTCAATTATTTTCCGCCCATCGTTGTGTCCATTGCTACCTAACTTTCTATTTGTTGGTCCACCGTTGTTTCCATTACTACCGAACTCTCTATTTGTTGGCACATCGTTGTCTACATTGATATCTATAGATGTGTTTTATTCCATCTCTTGAAGTCAGGTTTCACCAAGGGAGATCGGGTGATCATTCCCTG